>CM071849.1:46718307-47318307 GCA_036507275.1 Sicyos edulis | reverse complement strand
ATGATCTATTCACCAAAGAGGTAACAAAACAAACCAATCTCCAAACTTCAAAACTCATTTAATAAGATTAAATTCATCAACAAAAACAGCAATCAGAACCTAAAATTTTCCCGGGAAACAAACGAACAGATATTTCCCCCTGTTTGCGCCACCGCAAACTTCCCGGCGATGGGCGGAATGTCATCGGAGACGACAGATCCTGCATGCTATTTACAATTCAATCCAAACAATCAACAAATGGTGCAGTGTTGTGGATCAGAAATGGGAATTAATACCTCGGATGTCGGTCTTCGAAGAACAATCAGCGCCCCTGTTTCTTTCCCGGAAAGTTTCCTCGATTCATCATGTCTCACCGTGAGTTCTTGTTCCTTCATTTTCGATTCGGTTTCAATCGGTTCAAGTTCTTAATTTCATCAAATGAATGGATCGATTGATGCAGCAATTTCAACCCTCATCTGGGTGGGACGTGGATTTGCAGAATCTGTACAATGTGGATTCCGATCAAGGAAGATCATCGACTGCCTTTTCGTCTCAACCATTTACAGGTAAATATGGGATTGAAACTCTGTAATCAGTTCTTCTTCTTCCTGTAAAAAAATTCAATGAAATCAGAAAAATGGATATTTGTTTTATTTATTTATTTTATAACTTAAGGAGCTTTTTATGGGGGTTTATTTCAGGGTTTACCAAACCTTTGTGTTTGGATTGAACATCTCTACGATAATCACTCATACTCTATCCTCTTTGTTTTTTGAAAATCGGGAAATTAGAACTTCGCTCACCTATACTCGGAATACTACTGGCCCGTCCCTAGACTGTAACACCGGAATACTTCAATGACTATTCTAATTTAAGCGCTTTCCAGCAGCCTCGAACTCATATTCTATCTAACCAACGAGAGTTTTCTATCTCAACCATTCATTATTCCTTATCCAAAGAAGAATTTTCTGACATGACCATCCGTAATCCTTCAATCTAAATGTATTTTCACTAAACTATTCATAACCATTTAAAACTCTTTATAATCATTATTCCTCATTTTCAAAGTCTACATAATCTATTTATCTAAAGGGTAGGTTTCTATCATAACCTTTTATTCGTATCAAATTTTCAGTCGCGACCACTCTTTTAACTAAAGAAAAGATTTTGCCGCATCCTGTTATAACCTCTTTATCAAAACAAGATTTTAACTAATGGCATGTTGGTTGGATTAATTGATTGTAATCCAATTCAACTTTACAATCACAATTTCGATCCTAAAAATGAGCATTTAACTCTCGTCTCGAGCTAGTCAGTATCTCTCATTTCTAGAAAATTAACCCTATCTAAACAACACCTCCTTTGAATTTTATGATATAACTGGTTTTCTTAGGATATTCCTAATGCTTTGAATGGAAGAAAAAAAATTAAATAGATCCTTTGGTCATGCCCATCAACATTCTTGCCACCAAATTTGCACTGTTTTTTGTAATGGTGTTCCACCACTTCTAATAGTGCACAACTTTGATGGATGAGGTTTGAGTTGCTTTAGAAATTAACTTTAGCTATTGCTTTGAAATTTAGGATGGAAAGAGATTGATGTTTGACCTACTTGAAGTATGCTAACATAAGTAAATATTGATGATATGCCTCGAAGAACAAAATGAGATTAATAAACCTGTGAATAGCAATTTAGGTGCATAACTTTGATATTTACAAAACTAGTTTATTAATGAATTTATTGAGTATGATTAATATTTTTAGGTTAAAATATTGTTTTCGTCTCCAAATTTTGAATCTTGTTTCATTTTAATTTTCAAGTTTGTTCTATTTTGGTTCTTGCACTTTCAAGTTTGTTTCATTTTTTGTTCATGAACTTTCAAAGTTCTATTTTAGTCCTTAAGTAGAATTTTTTTGTTAATTTCTTTTAATACATTACCATTTTTCTCCATAAATTTTAGAAATAAGTTCACATTTTTTTACTTGTACTAAAATTATTAATAATATTGAACTCATTTCAACTAATATTAACTTCAAATCTATCATATTATGGATCAATTTGAAACTTTTTTGAAAGTCTAGAAAGTTCAAAGATCAAAATTAAACAAATTTGAAAATTTAAGGACTGAATTTTGAAGGTTCATGGATCAAAGTAAAACAATCGTTAAAGTCTAGAAACTAAAATGATATTTTAGCGATATTTTTAATATTCCAATCATTGTATTGGTTGAATTGTGCTGTAGTTGGAGATTGATATATGCAGTTAATGATATATTTATGACTTTAATGTTTCTTTATTATAATGTAGGCTCATTGGAAGGAAGCAATGTAAAGATGGAAATGTGAAGTAGCTAGAGCCTAAATCCATCCATCACACTCTTTGAGATTCAACCATAATATTAGACTGATTTGCTTTCTTTTTCATATCTATATAGTTTTTTTCTCAAAATATTATATAACTAGTCCATATACAATATTGTATGCATACATCCGGCTCAATTTGAATAGGAGTACGTAACACCAATTAATTGTACAAATTTCATCAACTTAGATTAAAAAGAACAAAGTTCAGCGGTATCAATATGAATGAATCACTGTAATCAGAAGCTCATGAATTCAAATCTTTGAATTTCTAATTGTTGTTGAACAAAAAAATAATGTCATCAACTTAGTAATAGATAACTTAATTGACAAAAACTAAATCATTTAAAATGGATTCAACTTGATGTTCCCTAATTCTTTTTATCATTAAAAAAGAAAGGGAAGGAAAAAAAAAATACGACTTCAAGCTCTTTAGTCAATGTGTTAATTTGCACCATGTATCATCCAATTAATGTGGAAGTATACAATAAGTTTCATGTTTAAAATACTCTTTATTTAAACATTATTAGATTATAATGGGATAAATAATTTTGAGTGTCACATGGGACAATAAGCCCTTTATTTTGGAGATGTCAACATGTGACGATGACGCACACATAAAATTGATTGAGAGCGGCTAAAAAGTGTTAGGTTATGAATATGATGGTTAACAATAACACCCATGTGATAGATGTTATTGTTTTTCTCTTATATTTCTTATATATAACATCAAGAAAGTATAATTTCTTCCATATTCGAGTGCTTACAAAAATTGTTTCAACATAAATGAAAAAAAAAATTATTTTTTTTTAAATCAAGTGATATTTTATCTAGAGATAAAGAATTCGAACGTAGTAATAGAAGCAATGCTCTAATAACGTAATTGTACAACCTAATAATTAAGAAGTTATATGTTCAAAATTTCACTCTCATATAGTTAATTTTATATTGAAAATTTTGGGAGATGAAAATACTTCATCAACTATAAGTTCCCTTTTAGATTTAAATTTCTAACTTTTTAAATAATTTAAAAGTTTCTGAGTTATAATATATAGACAAAAAATTGACCCAAAGTAAAAGGAAAAAAGAGTGAATGGCAGGTGTTGAACTGCTTAACAAGAAAATAATGAAACCATTGCACCACGACTCATTTGATAAAAATATATACATATTTAATTCAATAACAAGTGAGATTCATTGGTAACTTCTTTTTTTTTTTAAATCGAGATTCATCCGCCGTAACTAACTATTTGATATAAAATATTATTAGAGTACAACTCATTTTGGAAAAATAATAATAATAAATAAATATATATATATGTAGTTCATAAAATTGATTAAGTGTTTTTTTACCGATTATAGACATCGATACAGTAAAAAAATAAAGGTAATAGTTCAAAACTATGGTTACTGATTTAATCGCGAGAATCGATATTTGGCTCTCGTTAAATTGAGAGCACTAATACCCGTTCATGCATTAAAAAAAACTAAAAAATAGTTCACTTCTAACTTTGAATTTGGGAATTTTTGCAATTTTGTGTTTTCAATTTTAACTATAGTACTTTTAGATATAGTAGGATTTTGGATTTTTTTTTACAAATTCCAATTGTGTTCTTCACTGTCTTTTGTTGAAGAGTATCTAATGTATTGACTCAAAACTATTTGATTAAAAATTATATTCATTGATGACTATGTGTGATGTTGATCGAAAATTATTTTTAATAATTATTAAATATTATATATACATTGATTGAAAATTATATATTTTCGTGATCGAAAATATCAAAACATGTGAACTTTTTCATATTTTTACCAAGTCCATCCTGATTTTTTGCTAAACAAAAACTAAATATAAAAAAAAAATTATAACTCGGTAGCCCACTCTGTTCAACTTAAAAAAAAATTATACTCGATAAACTCTTAATTACGGATGTAAGTATAAATTTAAATTATTTTTATTCATAATTATTAATGTATCTTAATAATAGTGTATTAAAAAAAATTGAAACAATATTATAAATATTCATTAATTCAATACTAATTATTAATATAATTTAATATTGTTAAATAAATTTTTTTTTTTTTTTTGAGATATATAAATTTTTTATTAGTGTTATAAATTTATATTGAGATATATAAATTTTTTGGAAATACTTTTTTTCTTTCCAAATTTTAGTTTTGTTTATTAAAATAGAGGTAAGATGTAGATATCCAAATAAAGAAAAAATGTATAGTAAGGTAGTTGTTGTAGACTTAAATTTCAAAAACAAAAAATGAAAAATAAAATGATTATTAAACAGGGTCCAAACAATCATGTTTCTAAGGAACGAGAATATAAACAAAAAAAATAATAAAAAATGAAATAATTATTAAACGAGTCTTAAAAGTTTCAATTTATACTTTGTGATAGTAAAGGTCTAAAATCGAAGTTTTTTTCTTTTAATTCTTAAATCTTTAGCTTTTTAATTAGAGGAGTCATGTCGGTTGAGTTATTAATCTTATGGATAATTTTAAATTCAAGTTTTTTTTTTTTTTTTTTGAGAAGAATTTTAAATTCAAGTTAGTTCATATTAGTTCTAGTTATTTTTACGATAATTTTTTTTTTTAATCTATTTCTAGCTATGGAATTTATCAATACTAATTTGAGTAACAAAAACTAGGTTCATGCAAAAATCATAAAAGGATAAGGCATGTTTACCAAAAATTATTTTTTTTATATTATTTAACTTTAATTTAAATGACAATGGTGTTGGGGAATTATACTTTCGATGATTATGATTATATTAAAATATTATTAAATATCTATTTTTTATAAGAAAAAATTATATTTATTCTCTTTGGATGTAATTGTAGGTGGCTATCTATCTAAGAATCTAGAAATTAATTTCTTATGAGTTCCATTGACATTCAAATGTTGTAGGGTCACTGTGACATTAGTTGAGATACGTGAAAATTGGCCCAGACAGTCATGGATATAAAAAAAAACGGTATGTCCATTAAGACATACTAATTCCTAGGTATGTGATTATTATAGATTGAACCCATCAATTCTTGAGTAACTTCAAGACCCTTTTGATCATCATGTCACTTCATGATGGTTAATTGAAACTTTTTTTTAGTAAAATTAGGAAAGGGAGATCACAAACCCTACACATATGGTACTATACCTGCTCTCAAATATAATGAAAGTCAAATATTGATTTTTAGAATTAAATATTTAACCGTTGTGTTAAACTAAATTACCATCAAATAATAAAACAGCATGTCATCAACTTTTTTGGTAACTAAATTGAAACTTTGGTTAAATTATAGAGACCAAATTTATATCATAACGAGTTTAAAACCAATGTCTTTTGTGATGCACCTAATTTTTGGAAAATTGTCTTTAAGAAAGTATATTCATTTTATGTTTTGGTTAAATAAATGCAATCGATCTAATCTAATAAGGATTTATAAAACATACTTTCCTATTTCGTTTCTCATAAATTTTTAAACCCTATTTTTGTAATGCCTTGCACATGAATTCACGTGAGAATATTTTTTCGGACAATAATTGAAGTCTGTATTTTGCTATGATTGCTATTCTCTTTTTCGAATATTATAGATTAAAACCAATTCTTAGGTACGTGATTATTATAGATTAAAATTTTCAAATCATATGGACTAAATTATTGATGTTAAAATCATAGGGACTAAAATTTAACTTTTTTCAAATTATATAGACCAAATTTATAATTTATCATTTTAATATTACTCCATTTTAATCGTTGACAAACCAGGACCAAGGGGATGATAACTAGATTTATTTAAAATTGATTTATGGTATTTATCGTATTATTTATAAACTTTTATTTTTAATAAAAAACAAATAAAGAAAGAAAGCAAAAGACGTAAAACAATTGAAAATGGGGAAGGCGGCCGGCGCAGGAGATGGAGCGGTCTAGGTGTTCCGGCGGTGACGGCGGCGGAGAGGAGGAGGTGGTTGGGATATGGATTGGATTTAAAATGGCTTCTTTTTTTCTTTTTTTTTAAATTAAAATGGCATATTTATATTCCCTTAAATATGCCAATTTTCTGTTACCAAAATCCCTTTCCTAAAAATCTTGTTTGGTAACAAAAAAACGAAGAAGCATTTTCAATTGTTCTACAGTTCTTTCTTTTCTTTTTTGAGATGAATTGTCTACATTTCAATATATCGCATTTTGGCTTTTTTTTATTTAAAATAAAAGTTGTATTAATAATAAAATAACAGATCATCAATTAATTAAATTTAACATAGGTGCAGTCATATCTTAATCAACATTCCATGATTCTCTTATATCAAGTATTAAAATGGAATATTATTAAAATGTCTAAGATAATGTTACATTTTGAAATTTAAAGACCAAATTGAAACTATTAAAAAAATAGTTTCCTTATAAAAAATTCCCGTTATTCACATTTTTCGAGACTCAAACTCATAATTTTTTTAATCATGATTGTAATACATTTATGTTGTTGTCATAATAATGGATGGTTAAAAAATAATAGTATTTATTTGTTTTTATTCCAAGCCTTAATGTAATTAAAAATGTGCTATTTGTCTTGAATAACATTTTTAAGGGGAGGTATTTTAATTAGTTAAATTATCAATACCTTATATATTTTATTATCAATAGCAAATTCATAAATTGAATAGATGGGTGGTGCGTTGTTTATTTTGATTGGTTATCATCTATTTTAATTCTACGGTTACAAGTTCGATCATAAAAATTAGTGTTAGGCTCTCATGCTTAAAATCATATATATCAAATTGAAACAGTTTATACAAAATGGATTGTAAGCTTATGGAAGCTAGATTGAGACTTTGCTTAAACTACAAAGATCAAATTTATAAGATAAGGGGTTTAAAATCAATGTCTTTGTAATGCTCCTAATTTTTTAAAAATTATCTTTAAGAAAGTATATTGATATTATGTTTTGGTTAATTAAATGCAAATCATCTAATTAAATATTGGAAAATTGTATCCAACCGCTTATTCTTGCAAAACAATTATAAGCGTAGTAAAAAATTTAAAGTATTATTATTTTAGTCCCTAATTAATGTTTTCGGACAATAATAATTTTAATCTATGTGGCCAAGGTTGGCAATTTTTATCCACACATAAAAAGTTCACATTATTCACGTTATTCACATTTTTGAGAATTTTCGATATACATTTTAGAATCTTTCATGACAACCACAAATGCAAGAAAGTTCCCCAATTTTGGGTGGAGATCATTATCATGGCAGCTACTTGATGTACTAAATCTCCTTTTGTTCAAAAATTATGACATATCTATTATTGTTATGAACGAGTTGAACTTTTTGTAAGTTCCTTAGATATGTTTCTTTCTTACCCTTAATATAAGTATCCCTTTCCAAAAAAGAGAATTTTCATATTTTTAATGTGAGACAAGATAAGAATCTCCAACATCTTCTTTAAAATGATGTCACAATTAAGAATGTCAATATGGATTATATTTGATTTTTTGGATCAAATTACTTTAGAATTATTTGCTTGGGTCGAATATGAATTTATGGATGAAATGTCTGCTTGGGCTGTATTCGAATTTGTTCATCAAGTACCCACTAAACTTTATTGCTACATTTGATAACGAATGAATTAATTTTACGATGAAACTGCCCTCTATATAATAAATTAATTAATTAATTTTTAAAGGATGGTCCAAATTGATCACTTTTTTTCTATTTTTGAATTGAATAAATATATTCCACACTTTAATTTATTTAAACTTTATTTTGTTTTCAAAATAATCCTGTCAAAATTTTATCAATAATTAATAGAACTTCGAGTTATTTTTTCAAAAATTTCACCGCGTTTTATTTAAGAAAATTGTAATAGATAATATATTCTAATAAAATAATTATAAATTTAGTCAAATTTAAAAATATTTGCATTCATAATTATAAATTTTGTATTATTAATACATATGACTATGATTGTTAAATTTTTTTTGCCTAGCATTGTAAATATTTTTTTTAATTTGGTGTATACCTAAAAAACCCTTTTTTTAATTTATTTGAGTCATTATATTTAATATATGCTTGTAATTAACCTCAAGGTTTAGTTGGATTTTTCTGGTCGTTACAGTCTTCCTCCTATAAAAACTAATGGCGAGGCAACCATCGATAGTAGATTCCTAAGTTTCTCTTGCTTAGAAAATCAATGGCAGCCAAAAGCAAAAGCAAGATTTTGTTCATTGGAAGCAGTGGGTATGTTGGTAAGTTTGTGGTGGAGGCAAGTGCCAAGGCTGCCCATCCCACCTATGTTCTTCTAAGAGATTCCACTCTCAATGATCCTCACAAATCCAACATTCTCAACCATTTCAAGTCCTTGAAGGTCATTTTTGTCAATGTAAGTCAATTTCTAACCTTCATTCTAATTCACAATTATAATAATAATATGGTGCTATTTATACATATTTCTAATTTGTAGGGCGATCTATATGATCATGAGAGTCTGGTGAAGGCCATAAAACAGGTCGATGTCGTGATATCGACTGTCGGGCACAATCAATTAGTCGGTCAACATAGAATCATCTCAGCCATTAAAGAGGCAGGCAATGTTAAGGTTATCATTTTTTTTCTTTCACGTAATAAAATTGTCGACAAAAATATAGCTTAGCACAAAATATGAGTTTATAATTAAGAAGTATTAGATAATTCGGGGTTGCACCTCAAAATTAATTGACAATGAGCAAAATAACTCATATTTCTTATAAAAATGTTGAATAATCTTCACATTTTCAATGTAGGATAATTATCCCAAGGTGAATATCTCCGACCACAAGTTTTGGATTTTGAATCTCTCTCACTCTTAAATATTATTAAATTAAAAAAAAATCTATAACGAAATTTAAATTACATGGTCTTTAAAATTATTTTTCTCATTAATTAGCTACTAAAATTTCCTTAACCGTCATGGAATGTCAAAGAGGGTGCATAATGTGATGAGTTCAATTCATGGTGGATACTTCTCTGAGAATTAATTTTCTACATATTTTCTTCAAAATTTTCATTATAGTTGAAATGTTTTATTCGTACTTTTCTGATATTCCAGCTCTGATGAGAATACAGAACAGTAACTTGTGTCATTTTTTTTATTCATGCTAACCATCAATTAATTGATTTCTACAGCCTAATTTTATACCACTTGCTAAAATGTAATACATATTGATGAGGACAGAAGATCTTTTTCATCTCTATATTTTTATGAGTATGATATACATATTTATTTTGGGCATAAATTTTAGTATTTTTATTTATCTAAAATATATAATATTAATATCGATAATTATCATCAGTTATATATTATGATCCACCTATCTTTTTCCCAACCAAACTATAAATTTCACAAAAGATTAATTTTGTTATTATGTTTTCTTAACTTTACTCGCTATGCTGTGAATATTTGAACCTCCAATCTTAAGAGGAGTAGATGTCTAAGCTCATGTACATGATTTTCTTCTCTATTTTGTTAGGAGATTTTTCCCCTCGGAATATGGGATGGACGTGGATCGTGTGCATAGCGTCGAGCCAGCGAAATCGGCCTTTGATGCAAAGGCTCAAATTCGTCGAGCTGTGGAAGCTGCAAAAATTCCATACACCTTTGTATCCTCTAATTTAAATGCTGGTTGGTTTCTTCCCTCCTTGGCTCAGCCCCAAGTTCAAGCTTCCACTCCACCTAAAGATAAAGTTGTTATCATGGGAGATGGAAATACCAAGGGTAATAAACTAAAAAATTTTACCTAATTAGTATTGGATAATATACTTTTTACTTTCTAATTAAAGATTTGATTTTAGGTTAAAATACGTTTTTGGTGTCTCAAACTTTTTTTTTCTTCAGATTTTTAAATATTCAATTATTTTAGTTCTATAACAATGAAATTTATAGAGATTTGAATCTATTACCTACTCAATTATTGTTTATGTTAATTTTAAATATTCAATTTTCATTTATATACTTTTAATAAAACTTAAAATTGGTCATAATAAATTTGAAATTAATATTTAATCGAAATTGGGTTTGATAATAATAATAATTTTAAGTCAAGAAAGAATACAGTGATCATATTTCAAATTTTTATAGAAAGAAAGTTAGTATAAAGTAGTAATTGTTAAAGAAAATAAATAAATAACTTTCATTTTTAAAAACTTTCTTAAAAGTGAAAAGATTAAATTAAAACATTTAAAAAGTGCATCAATCAAAATGAAACAATCTATTTTTAAAAAATTGAAACCAAACTTAAAGTGAAAGGCTAAAATGGTCTTTAATCTAGGGTTTATCTATACTATAAATTTTTTGTTTTATCTTTTAACTCTTAAATAGTTTTTTTGTTTTGTTGAGTTTCAACAATTATTGTGTACGTTGGTTTATATTTTATTATTTTCAATCTCTTTTATTGATTTTATTTTAATGTATTAATTTTTTTCTTATTTGAGGTGTACATCAAACTGACCCGAACAGTCACGTATATAAAAAAAAAAAAAGTAATAATAAGTAATTTTTTCTTTAATCAGTAATATTCAACGATGAACATGACATTGCCACCTACATTATTAAAGCTGTGGAGGATCCAAGAACTTTGAACAAAATCCTATATGTTAGGCCTCTCCAAAATACAGTCTCTTTCAATGATCTTTTGTCCCTTTGGGAGAAAAAAAGTGGGACAGTTCTCGACAAAACCTATGTTTCCGAGGAACAATTATTGAAGAACATTCAAGGTTAGAATTATTTAATTATTTAATTTTATTGCTACCAAAATGTAGGTCATGAGAATGAAGCTTAAATTTGGATTTACATTGTAAAAAAAAAAAATTATAATGTTACTTAATTTACTATTTACATAAAAAGAAATTTATGTAAACTCACCTAAAAGAAGAAGTTTATGTCCATGGGCCAAACGGTTGTTACAATCATATTCTTGGTTAAAAATGTTAGTCGAGGACAAAAAAAACCAAAGAGTTTAGAGGAAATTATAGATAGAAATTTTTCAATGAAATGTGTGGTGAGATAAAATTTCACCACACATTTTAAGAGAAATAAATTTAAAATTTTAGAAAAATTTCTTGAAAGAAAATTAAAAATTTCAATAAAATGAGAAACATTGTTAAGTAAAATGTGTGGTGAGATAAATTAGGGAGAAAAGTTAAAGACAAGTTTATTTTAAGAGAAATAAGTTACAGTGAGAAAAATTGAGATAAAATCTTTAGTTTTTAGAGAGAGAAAATATAGAAGTGTTTTTTTTTTTTTTTGAATTATGAGGTGTGTTAAATTAGAAAGAGTATGCTTCCCTCAAAGGTTCGAGATTTAGTTGAGATATTTCTTCAAATATGTTTCCAATGTCTAGTTTATGGACATGTGGTGCTTACCCTTTTTGAAGCTAGTTAAGATAAATGTTTTAGAGAGTAAAATAAAAAAGAAAGATGAATTTAATTAGTTTAAGAGAGTTAATTTTTAAGGTTGTGTTTGTTTTTCAGAGACTTCATATCCACTCAACTTCACGTTATCAATTTTCTACTCCGCTTTTGTGAAGGGAGATTTGACCAACTTCGATATTGAGCCATCCATTGGAGTGGAAGCTACACAATTATATCCTGATGTTCAATATATGACTGTGGATCAATTCCTCAATCGATTGCTTTAAACCAATTTCTAAAGAGAAAAAAAGAAAAGCTATTTAAGCTCTTCTATCTCATACTATCTAATCTAAATAAAATAAGAAAGTGATTGTTATTTTATGAACTTTTACAGATTTTCATGTTTTAGTGTGTTTTTTTTAGAATTTTTTTTATAAAACGGTTTCTGATTTTTATATCCATGTTTTTGTTTAGATGAACTTTGTACGCACCTCGATTATTGGCACGAGACATACTCCATGACCCTACAACATTTAGATGTAAAAAAAAAATGTAGAAAATTAATATTTTGGTAGGTGGCAACCACACCTTGAACTTAACCTCTTAGGATGTGTTTGGAACACCAGCTTTGTTATGATAGACGGAAGATTATGATAAATAGTGGATTATTATAAATGGTATTTGAGAGGCATGTTATTATAACAAGAATTACGATAAATGGTGTTTGAGTCACTGGTTATATAAATAAAAAGTAATATACGTAAGGTTTAGATAAATGGACACGTAAGTTAAGATAATTGGACACGTAGATCTGTAATCACCTTTTTAAAAAACAGTGGAGTAAACATCGGTTGAATTATTCTAACCAACTCGGCCGTTTTCAAACAACCCTTATTATGTTTGACCTTTAACTTTTAGAGCCCATTAAATTTTAGTCTCTTGATATTCTGCTACAATCAGCTGTCTTTTTTAACAAAGTTTCACATCAGCCAAGCTAGATAACAAAAGGAGGAATTATTAGTTTTTTTTTTTTTTTTTTGAAATGAGTATTATTAGTATGTAAAAAAAATGATATTGATAAACAAATAAAAAAAAATTATACAGACCTTAGGATAAATTTGAAAATAAAAATTTGAAAACGTTAATTTTTCGTTGCAAACAAAAAACACTAGTTTTTTCAAAATTTAATAAAGAGTAAATATTGTTTAAAAATAATTAAGACAAAAGGTCAGATACAAAATAATAATAATAATAATAAATCAATGTGTTATGTTTTGATATTTGTGTTCCGTTTGTGAGAGAACATCAAACTTCATTTCAAAATTAATTCACAAAAAAAAAAAAAAAAACTCATTATCAAGAGCATTTAAGAGGTTTTTTTGGGAATAGGCCAAACTAAAAAAGAATTTACAATGCTAGGTAAAAAAATTAGTAATTATAATCGAACATACGGTATAATTAATGTTAATTGTACGGTATTATTACTATATGATATTGTATTAATGCACAATATCATTCTAATAACGTATAATATTGTATTAATAATATAAAATATTATATTTAACATCCTAAATTATATTATACAATGAGTGTTAACTATATCATATGTTTTGATTATTTTCAAAATTACTTAAATCTATAAAAAAAAACTGTCAATCTTATTCCACAAATGAAATATATGAGCTCTTAAATACAATTTAACTTTAACCAGACTAGAAGAGAGTAAAGTGAACAAACTGGAGTAACAGTTTAACTATAAAAGGTACAAGCTAATAACGTGATGTAAGTAACTAATTAGTGGCTGAGGTACAAAAGAATAAAAAAAACTATAGTACAAATGGAGAGAAAAAAATTATAAATACCGATTCATTCACACCATATGAGATAACCAATGGATTTGATATGATGAAACTAGATTAACATTATATCAATAATTAATCATGTCACTAACTCATTTAATAGGTATCGAAAAGATAAAATGATTTAACCAATCGGTAGTTAAAAAGCAAAAAGCAATACAAGTAATGATCCAATACTCATGCATATTATGAATTTTGTGAAGTTTTCTTTTATTTTTTAGAATAATGTTGTGAAATCTCATCCTTACTAAATAAACTACTTCTAAGAAAAAATTGTTCTTACATACGAATACAAATTCTTTCAACATATTTTTACGCTTCTTGAAAAAAAAAATCTTAAGAAATCATCTCATAAAAATTGCTCCAAACCAAGTATACTTAATTTTAAGTTTTCTATCATTAAGCATTAAAAAAAATGCATTTTACTTGTAGAGATAGTAGATTTTAATGTTATTTCTTAGCCATGACTTTTATATGGTTAAAGTTTCCTCTCATTTGTATAATATCATAGTTCATTCATATATATATATATATATATATATATATTAAAATTGGACTAATATTATAAATTTCTAGGGATGAATAGAAATAGAACTAGATAACCAATCGCACAACCGCTCAATTCGGTTAAGTTTCTCTTATTTTAAATAATGCTTACTTTTATTTATGAGATAACAAAATCATAATTAGTATCCCAACTTAGTGTCGTCTAAAGGGATTGATTGGATTCATTTTAAACTTTAATATATTAATTAAGTGATTATTTTAGTTTTGATATTAATTCAATATTTAGCAATTTTACTGTATTGGGATGAAAAAGTACCAAAAATTAATTTTCCTTAGAAGAATTTAGCCGTGTGAGGAAAGTAATAGTCCAATACTCTTCCACCATTTCCCCCTATCTCCATTTGGCTCTGCGTGTGGTTTTTCCGACCGATTCCTGGCCGGAATCCTTCAACCAATGGCCGGAAAAGGAAGAGTCCTCGTCGTCGGAAGCACCGGCTACATCGGCAAGTTCATCGTCGAGGCCAGCGCCAAGGCCGGCCATCAGACCTACGCTCTCGTCCGAGACTCCGCTCTCTCCGATCCGGCCAAGTCTCCGATCATCCACAGCTTCAACAGCATCGGAGTCACTATCCTCACTGTAATTTCTCGTTCATTTTCAAAGATTTCAGTCTCGCAACTCCTCTCTTCTGGTTTGGTTCCTGTACCTTAACGTTTACCTTCCGAAATCTCATTCCGCTGTATTCGCTTAAATTTTTTCGAATTAGTTTCACAACCAGCAATATTTCATGATTTTCGGTGTGTTTTCGTTTCGATTTCGCGATTGATTTGGATATGTTTCGAAATCTGATTCCGCAGTTTTCGCTTTAATTTGTTCGAATTAGTTCCACATACAGCAATATTTCATGATTTTCGGTGTGATTTAGTTCTGATTTCGTGTTCGATTTGGATAGTTTTGTGTTGAGAGATTCGGAGCCACTATCAACTCTGTAATTTCTCGATACTTTTCATCGATTTCACTCTTTGACCTTTACGTTTTGAAATCTTATTTTGCAGTGTTCGCTTAAGTTTCTTCAAATTTCTTTCAGATACAGCAATATTTGATGATTTCCGGTGTGTTTTCGTTTGGATTTCGTGTTCGATTATGATATTTTTGGTTGAGAGCATCGGAGCCATTATCGTCTCGATACTTGTCGTCGATTTCACTCTTTGAACTTCTCTGTACTGTTTGGCTCCTGCGCCTTTACCTTAACGTTTCATAATCTCATTCTGCAGTTTTCGCTTCAAATTAGTTCCTCATACAGCAATATTCCACCATTTTCGATCAGTTTTTCGTTTCGATTTCATGTTCGATTTGGATTCTTTGTCTGTTGGGATAAGTGGTCAAAGAAACTGAAATATGTTGGGATTGAATTGGTGCAGGGCGATCTGTTCGATCATGAGAGTTTGGTGAAGGCGATTAAGCTGGTGGATGTGGTCATATCGGCGGTCGGTCTGAACCAGTTGAGCGATCAAGATAAACTCATTTCCGCCATTAAAGAGGCTGGCAATGTCAAGGTGTGGAGCTTTTTTGCTTCAGTTTTATTCCCATTTGTTTCGTTTGAACCGGACAAGTCTGAAATTTGTTCAATTACAAATTTAATCCATTTAGAATATTTTCCACTATTTATGATAAGGATTCTATGTATTTTTACGGGTGTTTTAAACAAAAATCAGCCAAAATTTTAAAAATTAAAATTAAAGTTATTAAAGCTTCTTTTTGTTTAATAAACATTTTTTTAAAGAAAAAATTATATTCATTTTAAAAGTAATGAGAAAACCAGTTGAATTTTTTAAAAAAATAGTAATAATAATAATAATGGACATATTTATTTTTTTTAATCGCTAATCATTTGTAACTTCAATTTTTATGTCCAACTTTCTTTTAAAAAATCAAGTTTAAATAATTAGTTTATAAAATATTTTTTTTAATGCTAGTGACAGGTCTCAAGTTAATAAATGAACATTACTTATTAAAATCTTAGCTAGAGAATGAAATCAAAACAATTTATGCTAACTAGAAGTAGAACATAGCTCAACTATTAGTGCTAGACTATTAACGTTACTTAATTTATACTTTTTTTTTTCTGATATACAAAGTTTCTTGAGCCTTTAGATTTGTAAAAGCAAGGTTTGTTGTTGGTGCAGAGATTTTTCCCTTCGGAGTTCGGGTTCGACGTCGAGAACGTGCATGGAGTTGGACCAGTGAAATCAGTATTCGAAGCAAAGGTTAAAGTTCGTCGAGCTGTGGAGGATGCAGGAATCCCTTACACCTGGAGTACAATTTTAACGGATATTTTCTTCCCAAATTGGCTCAGCATGAAGCCTCTGCTCCTCCCAGAGACAAAGTTATTATTCATGGGGATGGAAATCCCAAAGGTAACTGTTCCTTCACACTTTTCTCATCATCTACGTTAAAGTTGTGTTTAATAGTTTTTTTAACTTTAAAATGTGTCTGATAATTTTATAAACTATGAATTTTTGGTTAAATAAGTCATTGCATGTCATGTTCGATAGATTTTTAAATAGATTTTGTTTTGAACATGTGCGACATATTAGATACAAAATTTAAAAGTTGAGATCCTATTAGACGAAACAATTCTTAGGTCTAAGAATATTAAAAAAAATAATAAATAAAGTTTGGTAATTCATATATTATTTTATAAACTATGAATTTTTGGTTAAATAAGTCATTGTATGACATGTTCGATAGATTTTTAAATAGATTTTGATTTGAACATGTGCGACATATTAGACACAAAATTTAAAAGTTGAGATCATATTAGACGAAACAATTCTTAGGTCTAAGAATATTAAAAAAAATAAATAAATAAAGTTTGGTAATCCATATATTATTTTAGATAATTTAGAGACCTATTAGATACTAAATTTAAAGTTAATGAATTTATTAGATAATTTATGAAGTTCAAAACACTGGCAAAATTCTCTTCAAAACTTTGAAATTTATTAGTTGGTATTTTATGTTGGATTATTTCATTATTATACCTAAAAAGTTTAGTTTGTAAGGTGTTGTTTATTACTTTAGGCCCCATTTGATAACCATTTTGTTTTTCATTTTTTGTTTATGGAATTTAAGCCTACAACAACTATTTTACTATACTTTCTTCCTTATTTGGATATCTATTTGCTACCTATATTTTAATAAACAAAACCAAAATTTGGAGAAAAAAAAAAGTAGCTTACAAAAGGTTGTTTTTGTTTTTGAAATTTGGTTAGTATTTTCCTACTTTCTTAAGGAAATATAAATATATTATAGGAAAAATGGAGCACATTGTAGGAAATTTGAGTATAAATAAGCTTAAATTTCATAAACCAAATGGCTATTGAACGGGTCCTTAATTTTTTCTTAATTAACAACTCTTCTTGTTTAGGTTGGTTTTAGTTCAACTTATGAATTGAGTTCTAAGTACTATAAAGGTTTTTTTTTTTTTAGGGTTTAGAGAACTAGAAAGGTTTAATGATCACCTAATTATGTCTCGTTTGATAACCATTTCATTTTTTGTTTTTTGTTTTATGAAATTTAAGCCTATTTCTATTCAAATTTCCTATCATGTGCTCCATCTTTTCTACGATGTATCCATCATTTCTTGAGAAAGTAGGAGAATATTAACCAACCAAATTTCAAAAAAATAAACAAGTTTTTGGAAGCTACTTTTTTTTTGTTTATAAATTTTGGCTTTGTTTATTAAAATATAGGTAAAATGTAGATAATCAAATAAGGAAAAATGTATAGTAAGGTAGTTATTGTAAGCTTAAATTTCATAAATAAAAAACGAAAAACAAAATAGTTATCAAAGAGGATCTTAAAAATTAGTTTTTTACCATTTTTCTTACAAACTAATTCAATAGGTCCCAACATAATTAAAGAATGGTTTACAAAAGAAAAATGATAATGTGAACCTGAATAATAAGTACAAAGAGTACTAAAACTTTTCTCATATATATATATATTTGAATTGAAGAACATTCAGTAAAGCACGTATCGGTTATTGCTAAACTGTTGCTTTCTTTAGCTTAATTAAAAACTAATGTTGATTTGATGGAAAAGGTAAGCTTATTGGCCGATTGACTTGACTTTAATGGCATGGTTTTCTCTTATGAATTTGCTTCTTTTTTTTCCTTTTGTCTATTAGTGGGCTTTCTGGTAAATGTCTGCATCTAAAATAAAGAGTGTTTGGTTTGGTTTGAATTTGTGATTTTTCAGTCATTTTCAACAAGGAAGAAGACATTGCATCATTCACCATTAAAGCTGTGGATGATCCAAGAACTTTGAACAAAATTGTCTACATCAAACCTCCTGAAAATGTCTTCTCAATCAATGAACTTGTGGCCCTATGGGAAAACAAAATTGGTAAAACCCTACAAAAAACCTACATCTCAGAGGACCAATTATTGAAGAACATTCAAGGTTAGAACAAAAAATTGCTTGATTATTATCATAATTAAATTTTGAGTTTGCTAACTAACTTTGATTATTAGTTTGTATTTTTGTCTTCAATTTATAGAAGTTTGGCCTGGTTTTTTTCCCTACAATTTCAACTTCTTAACTTTTTCAAAGTACTTTAAGCCCTTATATTTGTTTGTTTGAATTTTGAATCATGCATAAATCATTTTTATGCATTTTTTTCAATAAAGAAGTGCAATATTTGCTCCTTTATTATGAATTAATAGACAAGCTCTACTTTTAGGAAGTATGTGGTACATTTTGTTTAATTTCATTTTTAATATTTCTTGTTTATAAATTTTGTGGCACCAATAGTGCCATATAAATATTACTAAAAAAAATCTATAAAAAGGTCAACTTAAATGTTCACATTACATTCGATGGAAGTATAAGATTTATTGCAGTCTTTGAAAGACTTTCTAAATCCTTAACACTCCCCTTTTTATTTTAATTTTTGTTTTCTGAAGTAAAATTTGTTTTGAAAGTTGAAATATTTTGCTACATATAAAATATTTTTAAAAAGTTGCTATAATTAAAATAGGAATATTGTAACAGTTGATTCATAGAAAATCAAGTAACCTATTTCAACCATTTAAGAATAAAAAATTATTTTTTTAAAAAAAAAACATATATTTAGTTAGCTTAGGATTTTAAACAAGAACACTAGTAAAAAGTATATAATTTCACCATGAATTTCTTGACTTTTTTTTGGGAATTAATGTTCAGAGGCAGCATTCCCAAAGAATATGTTGCTAGCTTTTGAATACTCAATAATTGTGAAGGGAGATCATACCAACCATGAAATTGAAGCATCAGCTGGATTGGAAGCTACAAAATTATATCCAGATGTTAAATACACCACTGTGGATGATTATCTCAATCAATTTGTTTAAGTTTTCTTCTTCTTTTTTTTTTTATGTCATTTTAGTTTCTGTATAGAACTGGTTCTATTTAGTTCACATAGTTTAGATTGTTCAAATTTAGAACCGGTAAAAAAAGTTCACATATTTTGGAATGTTCATTTAAGTTAAATATTTCATATTATAAGTGATTGGTCGATCATTTAAAAAATTAATGGTCTATTATTACAAATTAATTCATGGTGTATGAGTGATTTTGTGATATTTTCCCCCAAAAAAATTGTTTCTTTTTTATAAGGTTTACTTTTGGTTTTTCTTTTTTTTTTTTTTTAATTTTTTAGATCATAAGTTGACCTTAGTAAACCAAGAAACTAGGTCAATGACATTAGTGTAATATAAACATTTGTGTGTACATTGTCACAGTGCAACATAAAAATTTAGTTACCGAGAGTCAGTGGTACAATTGGTTATCTTGTTTGGTGTTAATCTATTTTAACTCCACGAGTTCGAGCCCAGAAATCGGTATTTGGCTCTCATATTATTTGAAAATAGTTGTGATTTCTACGTAGGGTTTGTTGGTTCCCTTTTTCCCACTATGTATTAAAAAAAACAGAAAAATTTAGTAAAAATTTAAACACTAATATCGTAGGATTATAATTTGCCATCGAATTAAATTCAAATATCTCACATCAATAATATATTGATCTTTATTTATATATCAAAAATCGTTTTCTGCTTCAGACTACCAAACTCAATCTATATATGGTAACTTATCTTCGAATGAAAGTGTTAGTAGTTTAGTGATTTTATTATTTAATGGTAATCTAGTTTAAGACCAAGTTTCATTATGAAAATTGTTATTTGGTCTCCCTCCCCTGATATGTACTAAAAATGTAGTTTATCTTTGATTAAAAAAAAGTCAACATTCATTTTTATTTGCATCAAATTGCCAAATTTTCTAGAAACTAAATTATATCTTTACTCAAATAGTCTATTAATGAGGGGCAATGATAAAAATCGAAAATTGACAAAATCAAATTAACCAAACCAAGTCGATCGATAGATTTTGATTTTTAACATAACATTGAGCATATCAATTTTGATTTGCATATATATATATATATATATTGATTTAATTTAGTCTCTATTCGTAAAAATCAATTTAAAAAACAAACAAACAAACCAAACCAAACCATAAACTTATTTACCTTCATTTTATATCTTAGTTTTACTTTTCATTGACTTAATTATTGATGGTTTTTATTTCAACGACTAATATTTTTGTTTAATATAATTATGAATTTTGAGATTAATTTATGAAAAAATATTTAAATAAGGGAGTTGAAGTAAAATTGTAAAAAAATAATAAAATTGTAGGAACCGGAGGAAAATAGAGTCAATGTTCTTATTTTTCGTTGGACATTAATTTGATTCCTCTATTTACTAAATCAATTGAATGAGATCGATTCTCGGCTTAACATAACAATTAAGGGAAAATCAAATTAATATTCTTTATTAGACATTAGTTTGGTTCTTCTTTAGTCAAATCGATTGGATCGATTTTGTTTTCAATTTGACTTACAACCGAGGGAAATCGAATTAATATCACCACTACTGCAAATTCAATTAAACCTCGACATAAGAAAAGATGAGAGAAAATTTGGGAAGAAAAACGAAAAGGGTTTAGACCGACGTGACAAGTTAAATGAAAATCAACCTAAGTCTATTGTCTCTTACTCTTAAACTTGACTCCCATAAAATAGTATTTCATTAAAATAGAGGCTGTGAGTGTGACAATTATTGCGTGTTGTGCACTAAAACTCAAAACGACCACCAAACTTGTCGTTTTCGTCTCTTTTCTCATCAGCTCAATCCATCATTCACCTAAATTATTTGCTTACCAAACTTTCTTATACTTATCTTCAATCAATCAATCCACCCTTTTCCCTGTTTTTATTATTGCCTTAAATTATTTATTTATTTTCTTCGGAGTAAATTAACCATTTAATGATTTAATATATAGATTTGAGATGTAATTTTAATTTGGTTTATGTATTTAACATTTTTATTTTTGACATTTCAATTAAGTATATTTTTTGTCATTTGCAATTTTTTAGTTTATTTTTATATTTATTTTTTAAGAAAATAAAATAATCATTTTATCACTATATTAAAAATTAAAATTAATTTAATCATCACTTTATATAATTAACAAATTTTTTTATTTTAAAGAATAAAAGTGATTATTACTTAAATGTTGAGATAAAAATATTTAATTTTGAAATATATGAATCACTATGCCATCTCTTAAGAGCATCTAAATTAAAAGTTGAAACTAACCACAAATTTAAGGATTAAAAAAAAATCTTTCTTTTTTAGTTTAATCAACAATAATTAAGTTAGTAATAAATAGGAGTATGGGTTACAAAATAAATAAATAAATAACAATGGGAATAACTAGGACTACCCAATCCATAGGGTAAATGTTGGATTTAAGGTTATAATATTCTTTAAATTCGCTCGGATCATGATATTATGATTTTTCATTGGATTGAGTCGGTTATTGAGTTGGTCACTATTTTATCATTCAACTCAACTTAAATTAAGAATAATATTAATATATATATAAAATTAATGAATAAGATAATTTTTTGAGGAGATTTTGTATGTATAGCAAAAAATTGGCAAAATATTTGCACCGCACAAAATCAAAACTAATTCATTTGTAGAAAAAAATTCAAATTGAGTTCTATCACTCATTAGTGATAGATGTCAATCACTTATTAGTGATAGAAGTATATCGCTGATTGAGTTCTATCACTAGTTATTGATAGATGTCTAATGTGTTATACATTCAATTATTTTAAAAAATGTGCTGCAAAACTAATACGAGAGATAGAATTTGATGTTGAGCGCAAATTCTCATTTTTTAACATATTAACAAAGAATATACATTAATAAAATAAATAATATGTGATAATTTGGATTGACTTAATCCAATCCAACCTAGGACGTATGTAATAGATACTTTCCATGTCAGTTCCCCCATCCTTGCCTCGATCTCCACTGATATGTGTGTAATGTTAAATTTAGTGACCATGAAAACATACAGTTTTGAAGTTAATTTTAAATGTTAAAGATATAATTTTAAATACTTTTTCAAAAAATATATATATAATTTTAAATAAATTTAGTTTAAAAATAACTATAACTTCAATGCCAGAAATTTATCTTATAATACATTATTTTATTGAATGAAAATGAAATAAGTTTGTGCATAACCATTAATATAATAATTACGAGGTTAAAAATTTGAAAATCATCTGTCTTAAATGTCACTGAATAAATAAATAACTTTAAAAAAAAGTTTGCACATAAATCTTTTTTATTTTCGGGCTCGAACTCGTGACATTAACACCAGACAAAATAACCAACTGCCCCACTAACCCTCATTTTTGCACATAGATCTAGATGTTATTTTATTATATAGAGTAAAATATTAAATTTTATTTGATTTTAGCTATGTACTTAAAATTTTAATTATTTTAATTTTAAAAAGTTTCAAAGGTTGATTTTAGTACATGTAGTTTTCAAGAATTAAGACCAGTCTATGTGACAAGTTTTAAAATTAATTTGAAATAAAATAGTTTCCAATAATTATAAACTTATTTATTTTGACTCTCTCCTCCAATTTGACTCATTGACTAAAGATATTATTGTTATCAAATAAATAAAAATTAAATATCAATTTTTGAAAATCAAATTTTTGTTCATGATATTGAATTGAATTATCATTTATCATTAAAGATAAAATTAATACGTCACTAATATTTTTTATACAAGATTAGTTTTCTTTTCATTTTAGATTCAACCATAATAAAAGTTTGGACCCATAACTTTGAATATGGGACATTAATTTTAAACATTGATATAAATACAGAATCTTAAATGAGAGAAAGTGGATTAAAATGGAATAAATATAAAGTAAATAATAACAATGGGTAATAATTGTCACATCAGGATTGTACAAAAGTTGAAATAAACGCAATATTTTCTTTTCCATCTCAGGTCTGTGTGTTTACCCGCCATTGAAATCCCCAAGCTCTGACCTCTGCATCAGCTTCTTAGCCCTAAACCCCCAAATCACTCTTTTCAATTTCCGCCCTAAATTTCCCAATCTCTTCTCAGTTTCTCTTCAACAATAATCACCGACCTTGCTGCAATTCTTCGATTCTTCTCTGGATTGGAACCCTTTAGGTATTTCTCCATCACTTCTCCTTCGACTTTTCTCCTTCTTGGCGCTCTTATTTCATGGCCGGTTTGTTTGATTTGAAGCCATGTTCGTAATCGCTTCAATCGGTTTGGAAGTCTGATTGTTTCTTTTCTCTTTCGATGTTTGTTAATTTGTGTGCCTCTTCTGGTTCTCGTTTTTGGTGTTTTACTGTTTTATCTGCTCTGTAACCCGAGGGATTTGAATTGGTTTTTTTCTTTGTTTTTTCTGTGTTGTGTCATTTTGTAATCCTGGTTAATTTCTCCCTTATGTGCGTGCTACTATGCTTATACATTTAGGGATTTTTTTTTTTTGTTTTAATAGAAATTTAGGGGTTTGTTTATCGAATTTGGTCCTTGAAAATTATGGCCATGGAGGGGGGATTTCAGTGTTAACTTTCTAGTTTCTTGGATGTTTTTGGGAGTTATGTGGTGGTGATATGGGTTATTCTGTTTATTTTGGTGTTAGACAAGAAGGTGAAGGGGTGTTGTTTGGAAGAGTGACGTTTGTGCTCTTCCCATGTTAAAGATTGGATAGCGCGAGTGATATGTGGCGAATACTACGAAATCTCATATCGGGCTTTTGAAATATGGGATCTGCTTGTTGCGTTGCTGCTAAAGATAAAAGTATTGAATCGGGTAGTGAAACGCAGCATAGGAATATTCGTCACTCGCCGAGTTGGAGCTTTAGATGGGATCATCCTGGGCGGGTGGTTGGTGAGGAAGCTTCCCTTAATTCGTTTTCAGATGGAGTAAGAAGAAATGATAGGCCAGAGTTCAAATATGAATCCTCTTATGCTTCGGAAGAGGGCAGTCCATTGGAACACTTTCGTAGACAGACATGGAAAAATTCCTCTGTATCTGAAGGGAGCACCAGGAATGTGAGGACTCCTATATCAGGTATTATGCCGACATACATCCATCAGATTTTTTACTTCTGTTATTTTGCTTTCACATGATGTTATATTAGATTTAGTATGAGATAAGAACACAATATTGGTGGGGGATTCTTTTTTTGTGTCGTGGGGTGGGGGGAATTGGTTTTAATTTTAATAGTATTAATACCAGTGAAAGACTTAAATGTTTGCTGATAGAGTTGGGTTTTTTTCTGTTATTGTTAACTCAATTTTCACCTTTGATGTGTGGGTTTGGTATGGCTTACTTCTGCCCTGCAGATTTGAGAATTTCATGTTATTGTCAAGCCTCTCGGCCATGCACAATAATTTCTACATTGAGACTCGTTAAACGTGTCAACAAAAGAGAGACTTTGTAGGCTCGTATTGATTTTATTTGGGTGATACTAGCTCAACCTGAAGATAATGTAATAGGCAGGGAACAGTAAAATATTGGTTTTGCCATCAAGTTAAGTTTTAATGGTCTGACTTTACAAATACCCATCTCATTTATTTCCCTGTTATTGTGACAGGTCGTTCAATTTCAGGAAATATTTCTATGGATGTTAGTTTGGAACAGGTAGAGCTTTTCCTGTTTGTATGTAATGTATAGTAGTCATATACACTCCATTGTTTCCTTATCTGGTATCGTATCTAGAGTATGAAGTTGTTTCTATTACTGAATTAGGTGAAGGAAGCCACTGAATACCCGACGACATCTATATCTCCTGCAAAAGTATCCCTTTCAATCCCTTCAACTTCATCTTTGTCAGCATCCCCTCTATCAACCCACAGTCATCGGCCTCCCACCAGTTTCACCTCATCAAGATTGTCTCACTGTTCTCCTGGACACCGATTGCTACGTCAAGTATCTGGAAACCACATCCCAGCATACAAGTCACCAAATAGCTACACAGTGTCAGAAGATAGACGTGCAATCGCTGGGAGCAATGATTCATTACGGGGCTCACATGGTGGGTCTTCTGATGGCTGGTCTATGAATGCTTTCTCTGAGCTCATGGCAACTTCACATAGGGGCAGATGGTCATTTGGTAGTGAATCCTTTGACTTTGCTCGTGAGAAGATGGTTAGATCCTGTAGCCTGTTCTCAACTTCGCCTTCTACGGATACTCAAACATGTGGAATTTGCTCGATTCTGTTGGTTGAGAGATCTCCATGGACCAGCCAAAAGATAATTGCTAACATTGAGCTGACTTCCGTTGCTGTACTGACTTGTGGACATGTATATCATGCCGAGTGTTTGGAGAACATGACACCAGAAATTAGTAAGTATGATCCAGCTTGCCCAATATGTTCATTTGGTGAGAAGCAGACACTAAGGATGTCTGAAAAGGCACTTAGATTTGAATTAGAATTGAAAATTAAAAATAAGAGGTTAAGGAATCGCATTGCGGATCATGGTGAATCTACCGTGTTTGGTCGTTTCACAAATAGCGAACAACAAGGGAACTGTCCAAAGTTGTCTTCTAGCTCCAGTTTGAGAGGTTCGGGGAAGGGTTTCTTGAGGCGTCACTTCTCCTTTAGCTCAAAGGGGGAGACTAAAGCCTTGCCAGAAAGTAACAACACAGCGAAGAGGAAGGGATTGTTGTGGTCAAGATCTACTAAGATGTGACGTTTTCCCTGATTCTTTATGGTAGGTGAGCTTCCCTTTCTCACGTGCATACTCTTTCTTACTTGGTAGTTGAACTTGTTTTCACAACGTTAAATGAAAAACTTTTTAGCCGCTAATATTTTTCTTTCTATCTATTATATTCTTTTAAGAAATGTTGGATTCTTGTTTGACTAACAATTGTTCATGAATGCAGGTTCTGCAATTCACCTCTGCTAGGTAGCTTTTACGCAAAGTGAAGAATGCAAGATATTATTGACTAAAGGGGATATCACAACAGACAACACCATTGGGTTTGAATAGTAGGATAATTTTTTAGTGAAGTTTATACATGCTTAGTTTGTGGAGTCAACACTGTATATAGGATAATGGGGTTAAAAGGAGTAACAGTTCAGTAAACAAGATTGAAATTGCATCAAGACGCATTAGATTGGCGATTCTAATTCTTATCTTGTACAAATCAATTTGTTTTCACGTGGAAAATTGTATGCCTTGTTCAAACTTATTGTCTGAATTCTGATGAACTTTCTGTGATTTCTTACAAAAGAGTCAAAAACTTCATATTCTCTTACCATGAGTGGATGGCTATCGATTTGGCGGTGGTTTCTGCTGCAAAACTAGCAAGGAATTATAAGGTACTATTAGTGGACTCCAATCTTTTCCCAATTATAGGCTTTGCTTGATTCTCATTGGACTGTAAAAATTGGTTTTTACAATATTGACTGACCAAGAGTTTGGATCTATGTTCCAACTTATAATTTTCTTGCATCTTTTTGTTACCCACATGTGGGTACTCCATTTTGATTAGTCCTGTTTCTTGAAACTCTTTCTTCTTGGAATGTATGGTAAATTTGTATGAAGTTTTGAGTTTTGAGGATATGCTTCTTTCCCCAGTGTTTGTTTTTGGCTGTGCTGACACTTGTACAATTTGTCAAGAGATAGATATGGGTTTTTAAGTATTTTAGATTTGGATTGGTTTCATCTTAAGAGCTAACACCTGCCCCATAAATCTCTTACGTGACAACTTAAAATATATTACGTGTTAGGTTTAGAGAGGTACTTGACTTCTGCTTGAAGGTTTTTGATGTCTAGGTGTGTAAATGGGATGAGAATGGCAAAAATGGGCTGATATTGTGGCCAGGTCAAAGAGAACCTTAGTGTAGTAAGAAGTTATGGTTCAATCTACAGCGGTGATAATTTTCTACGAATTTTGTTATTAAAATGTATTAGAGTTAGATGGTTGTCTGTAAAAATAGTCAAAGTATGTGGAAGTTTATTCAACAACTCACAAAATTAAAAGAAAGTAGGACAAACCATCAAACTCATTGATGAGCATGGAAACACGGTTGCATTGATGGATGGACATTGAAGTCCCATGCGACTTACCGGTGTTGCAACCAAGGTGGGCACAACACTCGGGTCGCTGGCCATGGCAACGGTCAGCAAGAGCTGCAGCCGCATGAGGAGCATGAAAATGGTGGCTCTAGCAGGCAGGTGAGTTCAACTGTTTTTTGTTTATACTTCGTCATATGATATCATTCTCTTTTGCACTTTCTAATTCTTTCAATGTCCATTAATTTTGTTGTCGCTCAATCCTTTTTTTTACATTAAAAAAAAGGGAAAAAACCAACTTTGTTCTTAAGTTAGGTTTGTGTATTTGTCACTTTAATTTCATTAACTTGAATCTAGCAATATAATATATCTTTTTCTCTAAAGAAATACTCCATGAATCTTTCCATCTCTCATTTTTTGTGAATACAACAAAATGAATATTTATTTAAATTTGAATGAATGTTGAAGTCGATTATTACACTTTAATATTTGAATTTTTAAACATGTATTTGTTACTCGCGTAAATTGTGGAAATTCGACAAGAAAAATGGATTTCTGTTAAATTTCTAAGTTTATGAGAACTATTCCATTTCCATGTCGATTTCATTATTGATTTTAATTTTTGTTACAAATTAGTAGTTTTTAAAGATTTTTCAAACAAATCAAAATATAAGATTAATTTTATTTAATCTTATATTTTGATTTTTTTGAAAAATGTGTCTGATGAGTTGTTAATGTTAAATATCAAGTTAAAAAGGAGATCTGAAATATGGTTTCAAGTTTTTTTTTTTTTTTTTTTTTGAGTATAGGGATTGAAATCGCTGAGCCTTAATTATTATAATACACTGTTCTATTATAGGTTCAGACTCAATATATATAATGAATAATTAATCATATTGATTAAGAATGCTACTAATTTTTTAAATGTCAAAATTCAGCGCTACGGCTAAAGTCAACAAAAGCGCAGTTTAAAGCTTAAAGAGTTTTTTCTCAAAAAAAAAAACTTTAAGAATTAAGTGACAGAATGGTTATGAGTTTAATTTTTTTGTCAACAAAAAACTTTCACAATAGTTTGTGCTAAGTTGTGGAGAAAGCTTAATAAAACAAGATTTCCAATTTTGTTTATTTATTTTTATTATTTGAATTAACTTGTAGAAAATTAGTATTTTTTTTTAACCCAAAAAATTATTTTTTAA
This sequence comes from Sicyos edulis, assembly GCA_036507275.1. Taxonomy (NCBI): domain Eukaryota; kingdom Viridiplantae; phylum Streptophyta; class Magnoliopsida; order Cucurbitales; family Cucurbitaceae; genus Sicyos; species Sicyos edulis. Next base: position 47,289,517 of record CM071849.1, on the reverse strand, counting down.
AGAAAAATATTTTTTGGAAAAAGGATACTTGTATTAGGGAGAATGAGAGAACGTATCCTAACAAAAGAGATTTTTCTAAGTAGAAATAATAGTATTAACATCATAATGTTAAATAAAATTGAATTTAAGTATCAAGGTGTTGTAGAAACGATGATCTCATCCCATAGCTGGAGAGCGAACTTGAATTTATAACCGTCATTGAAAATCCTAGCAGTTCGCTTAGTCCAAAGCCACCAAAAATATGTACCAACCAAGTTCTGCCTAAAATTCTTCTTCACATCATTAGTAGTAGATTCTATGATGGGATGGAGAAAACACCCGAACTGTGGGAAGTTGTCCTCGACATTGAAATCAATGGAAATCTGCGCACGAATGAGAGTCAGCAAATTCGCAACGCAAAAACAAATGGGCAGTAGAAAATTAGTACTAAATAAACTAAAGTTAAAAAATTCGTATGTTTTCCCTAATTTACTCAACTGTTCAACCTCAACGATAGTTAATTTTGATGCATTTTTATATTATGAATTTCATAATGGATTATTTAAGATAATGAGTAACAAGCTTCCGACTTCTCTAACCTCTTTAACATGGGTAACTAAATTCTAAAAAAAACTATCGAAAGAAAATCATGAAAACAAACATATTGGCAAGTTTAAACCAACCACAAAAATTAATGGTAAGTTTTATTGAAAACAAACAATCAAGTTAAGACATTTAAAATTATATGGATTGAAATGAGAAATGACATTTTAAGCTCATTTGTATGAGTATTTTTTTAATGAGAAAATTGATGGATGGAAGAAGTGAATGGAGAAATTGATTCTGTTCCATTAATAAAATAGAATGGTATTTTTAGAAAGTGAAATTCTTCTATATATTTCTGACCCCAATTCCTTTCTCTCTCACAATTTTTTTCTATACATTTTTAATTGAAGAAAATGGAAGATAAAGGAAACAACAGGATGACTTTTGATATGGCTTCTCTTGGGACAAATCTTCCTCCAAAGTAAGCAATTTTGGTCTACTTTCTTCCCTTTGTATCTAACCATATTTCATAATTGTTTTGGGCTGGTTTGAATTTTTCTGATTCAACCAATATTTGTTTTTTGTGTGCGAGTATAGGAGGGGTTTGTCGAGACATAATCAAACTAAAATAGAAAAAAAAAATGAAATCTAAGTAAAAGAAAAAACTTTATTTTTAAAGATAAAAAACTAAAAAAGACAATAGTTAATGAAAACTGTGTTATCAATCTTTAACGATTGTTTTTATGTTCGAGTATAGGAGGGGTTTGTCAAGACATTATTCGGGAAAAGCAAGATCATTTATCTGCATAGCTGATGTTCAATGTGTAGAAGACTTGAAGAAACTAAAACATCATGATGCTACGAGAAGGAAGAAACATTTTGATTGCAAGGAAATTCATGTTCCTCCTTATCGTTCTCGAAGAACTTTAAGTAGTTCTCATTGTGCAATTCCATTTCTTGCCGCATGAATACTCACAACTTTTCCCAACACAATTCATTCTATTTTATACTTTATCATTTTATAAACTATCCTTTTTGAACTTTTGACATTTTATTTAAAATAATAATACTTAATCCATGAGTTATGCTCATGTTGATTTTGTTGTTTTTTTTTATTATGTTAAGATGAGTTGAAATATACGATTTCTAGAGTTACTCAAAATATGTGGGATGGAGAGACTCAAGGTTAAAGATATTTATAACTTGATGAGTTATGTACGATTGATAGTTGAAAGTTGAAATGTATTATTGATTTTCTTTTTCTTTTTTTTATGGATATGTATTATTAATTGACACACATTGTATATCTATATATATATTATTATTATTATTATAAATCCTCTTTGATAGTTTTTTTTCTATTAAATTACTAAATATATCATTGACTATGAAGTTGCTTTTAATCCTATCACTCCGAAATTTATTTTTGAAAAGTAATTAAAAATTTTATTATTAAATTTATGGACAAAAAATGATGTGTACATGCATTATATATATTTCTAGCTTACATATTCAACTATGCTCATAAAAGCAACAGAACAAACATTAAAAAAGAAAAATAAAAATCATCCATATTTTGTATATAAATTTAACAATTTTTTTTATAACTAAACATTTCTATCGCTAGGAATCAAACCCGAGTCTCCTTCGTGAAAGCCGAATATAACAACTTTGTTAAGGGTTGTTTTGAAACAAATTCATAGATTAAAGATAAAGTTTTCAAAATTTAAAGACATTATTAAATATATGTATACGCAATTCAGCCATTTAAAAGGGTAATTATTAGATTTTTCAAAAAAAAAAAAAGGGTAATTATTAGAAACTTAATAGAAGTGAATTTTTATTAATAATGTGCACCACGAATAATGACGGTTACAAAACCTGCCCCCACGTGACAGGCAAATCCACTCCTCCGCCGCGCCGGCCATTTGCCCCCTCTCCGCCGACCACCCTCCCGCTTAACTCCGGCGACTCTTTTCCGGCCAAACTCCACCCTTCGTCTCAACCTTTCACTCCTTCCTTCCATTCATTTGATTTCGCTTCTTCTAGGGCTCGCTTTTGATGGCCAAACCCAAGGCTCCGAAGCAAACCCTAGATTCCTACACTGTCAAACGCATCAACAAAACCATCACAGGTAAAACAAAATCCACTGATTCTTCTTTCTCCTCTTCCTTTTGTTCCAAATCCGTTCTGATCTTCCCGAAATTTTGGGGGTTTTGTTGTTCTCAGCCGGCGATTGCGTGCTTTTGAGGCCTTCCGAACCGTCGAAGCCGTCGTATGTGGCCAAGATTGAGAAGCTTGAGGCCGATTCTCGTGGGGCGAATGTGAAGGTCCATGTCCGATGGTACTACCGGCCGGAGGAATCGATTGGCGGTCGGAGACAGTTTCATGGCTCCAAGGAGTTGTTTCTCTCCGATCATTATGACGTTCAAAGTGCTGACACCATCGAGGGGAAGTGTACGGTGCATTCGTTTAAGAATTATACCAAGCTTGATGCCGTTGGAAATGACGATTATTTTTGCCGTTTCGACTATAATTCTGCTACTGGCGCTTTTAATCCCGATCGAGTGGCTGTGTGAGTTTTTTTTTTAGTAATTGTATTGAATTTCTGGTTTAGATATTCTGTTCACAAGAAATGTGATCATCATAACCATAATGTGTATAGACAAAATCATAACCCTCAAGGTCCGAGGCTCGAGATTCACTTATTACATTAATTTGTAGACACGTCCTGTGTCTCCATTACTTCAATGTCTCCTTGTGCCTGGCTTAAGAATAGACGTGGTTAACCCTGATTATAGTGGAGCGAAGTTATGATTTCTCAATTTAAAAAAAAACCCATTATATGCAACCTAGATGTAAAAAAGAACTAAGAAACGAAAAGATTATAGATTCAATCCATAACTAACGGCCACCTAACTAGGAATCTATTTTTTACGGGTTTTCTTGACATCCAAATGTTGTAGGATTAGAAGGTTATTTCCAGTGAGAATAGTCGAGGGGCATGTAAAATATGAATACTCACGAATTTTAAAATAAATAAAGAAAGAAATGTGATCGTCATTCTGACTTTACTTGAGCCAATTGTCATGGGAAGAAATTGGTTTCTGCAGATTTCCATAATGACATTTACTAGTTTAGCTGCATTGTTTTTCCAGCTTCCAGCGTTGATTTTCATGGTTTGCTTTCTATTCATAATTCTTGCGCAGTTTATGAGTTTAAGCACAAAAACTCTCTGAATTTATGTTCTTATTGCCATTTTCATTTCTTGTGTTAGTGCCACATTTTATTAAGAGATCAAAATTTTTTCCAAGTCTTATGCATGTGGTTATATCTCACTTTAGCCATATAAGCTCATGATCTCCTGTTTGCAAAGCTTACCTGTTCTCCTGGTGCATTTTTCCGCTTGATTTTATGTTGCAGGTATTGCAAATGTGAGATGCCTTATAATCCCGACGACCTAATGATTCAGTGCGAGAGTTGCAGTGATTGGTAAGCTGAGTGTGTATGATGTTGTTGATTCCTTTTGCGGCCTCAACACATGTGCTTATCAAGGTATTTATTGTTTATAATGGCTAGGGTATGTTCTATAATTTGGGACCTGGAACAGAAACATTACTACACATCATTACAGTAAAAAAAATTGGTGTAAACTTACCAAGCTTGATACGACTATTTTTTTTATAATACTTTCATTGAGAAAGAATGAAAAAAAAAAAAACAACATGAAGGAGCATACAAAAAAACAGCCCAAACAAGCAAAGAGACCACCTACAAAAACGGTCTCCACTCCAGAGAAACTACACCTATATGATAATAAAAATAAACTTGGTAATTAAGGCCAAAGAAAAACATAGAATTTATTGAGGCCCCAAATGTTAGTCGAGGATCTCTCAACTCCTTTGAAAATTCTATTAATTCTCTCACCCTATGTACACATACACTGCAAAATAGCACGCAACCCCACTTTCCACAATAATTCCCCTTTTCACGAAAGGGAGGAGAAGCAAACTCCGGTAATCATCTATTTTTGGTTCTTTGTAGCCATCCCTCATTGACATTAGACACCCCTCGAACAAGGAAAAGGGAAATCCTTCGGCTCCAATCACTAGATCATTCTTATGAAATGGAATCTAATTAGTGATAAGAAAAGAATAATAGGATTTTATTGACGAGGAAACCCATACAGACAAATTCATTGACAATGTCTTTTTGTGTTGCTCTTGAATGGTATAGTAAATTATATACCTTTTGTTCAATAGCTATAGTTTGGTGTAAATTATACCTTTACAATAATTAGTTATTGGTTGATATAGTGGTCAAGAAGGCCTTTAAGAAGTTATTAGTTAATTCATGGGAGCCACCTATCTATGAATTAATTTATTATGGATTTTCTTTGACAACTAAATGTAGTATGGCTAGGCAGTTGTTCCGTGAGAATACTGGAGGTGTGTGTAAGTTGGCTTATATACTCACGGATTTATAAAATATAATATTGGAAGTGATTCTTGAATCTTCCATGGTTTGAGTTCTGGTTTTCCTCGCCTTTCTGTTTGTAATTTCATATCATCTATAAAATGATCTTATTATAAATAAAAGAGGTTATGGGGTTAAGTCCAGCTCTTTAGAAAGAAACCTAATAATTAAACATTCTTGCTTTTGGGCCTCAACTAAAAAGTTTTGATGTTCAAATTCCAACCTCTACATGGTGGTGAATTAAAAAAAGAAACCTTGTGTTCATCAGAGCTGGTCTTTGGTGGGTGAAGCCTTCTTAGAGAGATTGTTGGGGTGGATCATGAGTGTAATGCAAGGAATTTGAACTGTGAGGAAATAGTACAATAAAACTGTTCCATACTTTTTAGTAAGCTTTCTCGAATTGAATTGTTTGAATAGATTCCTAATAGGCTTTTTATAGGATAGATTCCTAATAGGCGAAGATGAAAGATGAAACAAACGACCAGTTAGTCTTGTTTTAGGATTTAAAATCATTTTATCTTTTACTGGATGCTGAAGTTTTTTCTATTATCAAATTTTGAACTTCTATACATCAACATATATAATCTTTTTTTTAATAGATCAACGTCTATATATTCTGAAATACTTTGATTGAATTCTTTGAAGTCCTTGTAAAAGTTGGTATTAGTTTTTTGAAAAATTGTGGACTAGTGGGATGAAACCTCATGTCGCAGATATCAAAACAAGAAATTCTACTGAAGATTCCGAACCAATTCTGTTTAGAAGATTACTTGAGATGTGGAGATAGAAAGAAATGGACCCTTTATGTCTTCGGGCTCTTTATTTCTGAAGGAACGATAAAGGGCTAATTGAATGTGACATTACCTTCTATAGAATTATTTTCACGAATGATTTTTAGTACTAAATCTGCTTTCAATTGATTTACCTTTGAGGTTGTTTATTGATGTTTGCTCAGATATTTTGTGAATCCTTTGTCCTATATATGGCTTGATAGCGTAACATTTGGATCTTAAAGTGGATGATTTTCTTGCTTTAGGTTTCATCCTGTTTGTATAGAGATGACTGCAGAAGAAGCTAAAAAAGTTGACCACTTCGTCTGTGAAAGTTGTTCTTCAGAGAGTCAAAACAAGTTGCAGAATTCACAATCTACATCTAAAATTGCAGAGACAAAGGTATTTGTGAAGCTAAATGCCCTTTGTTGAATGTCTCTGTTTTTTTTCAGTCAATCTAACTCCGTGTGATATTTTCAACTACCCCTGTTTTATTGAGCATTAAGGTAGCAGGTGACAATCATGCCATGCACATACTTTTTTAGTTTTTAGTTTTTGGTTCATTTTCATTTTTATCTTTAGGTGTTTCTTTCCCATTTGGGTGGTAAGTAGTATTATGGGGAAAGAAGAGATTTAAATGAGCATGAAGGAAAATAGTCATGGGGCAGAAGTCTCAACATGTCCATGTCCTTCAAGATGGTATCTCTTTGAATTCACCATTATGGAATCGGATTCCAATTTATTTTTATTGGACCGAAGACCCATTTGGGTTTAATGAGTTGTGATACCACATCAGATAGTATGTGATTGCATTTTAAACTAATTGGCAATGAGTTAAGCAGTTCATCTACTTATAAATGTTAGGTTTGTTCACCTTTCTAATATGGGATCCTCACCAAATAGTTGTTTCTTTCCCACCATGGAAATATGGTTATCCTCATGATAAATAATATGTTCTAATGTTGTTTCAGGTGGATACAAAACGAAGCCGGAGGTGACGATAGTATAGATTACCAAAATACGGCGACTCGGAGTCGTTAAGAACCAGAGCTGCTAACTGTCCAATGAGTTGGAACAAGTGCATAGAGTTGTAGAGGATCATGTAAATACTAACTCCAGAGAGACAGACTGGTTTGAAATGTGTTGAAGTTCTTTTATTTGGATGGAGCAAACTAAATCATGCCAAACCAAACAAAACCCCTTTCTTCTGTGAAGGTTGCAGATTTGTTTTATTTCCTGCAAAGCTCCAAAACTGAACATTTTTGGAATCCAGTTTTCTCATCATTCTTAGCTGATGATGCGGATGTATAGGTGTCAATGGTAGTAGGAAAGTGATTGTTTTATGTAATTATATTTTCGGTCTATGGAGTTTAAGAGAGAAATTGCCACATATAAACTATCAATTCATTATGGAATTTTCGGGTGGTAACAAGATCCTTGAAAAATTTAGAAGTAATGTATTCAAATTAGGGTGGTCACCAATTTATGAATTTCTAAACAGATATTCTATGAAATTTGTCATACGAAAGCTGATACGAACAACAATATCAAAAAACTAACATGTCACCTTCCCTAGCATACATTATTTTCAATTGACCACTTGTCTATACTGTTTCAGAAAGGAAGGAAAAAAAACTAAAAAGTCTTTTCACAGTTCATCCATCAAAAGGCATCCAAAGTCAATAATATAATAAAATAAATTTATTATTGATTTTACTTTTCCACAATTTTCTCCACTGGCCTCTTTTCTTGCTGCCATTGACTAATTAGTTCACTTGCCATACCATCTTAATTACATATATCATTTGCCACTTCACATTTATACATTATCTTCCAACTGTTTGACATTCCCTTCTCTAATTAGAAAACTCGACTATATCCAACTAATTAAATCCAACTTCATACCATTCCCATCTAAAATTTTCAAATGAGTAGGAACAAATTATTATTTTCAAACATTTGAAGTGAATTTATGTATAAGTTCCCTTCATTTTCAGTTTTCAGATAGCAGTTAAATTCAAGTTATAGGCTTAACAAAAAATAAGTTAGTTAATTGAAATAAATGGAGCCAAAGAAGAACCTTTCAATTTAGCTACTAATGAAATCAAACTTTTTCAATATTGAACTCATCTGATCATGAGTTTTATTTGATGGTAAAGCTATTCAAATGGCGTTCTTCTCACTGCAAATAGTTTTCATTTCTGCTCACTCAACAACTCGTCCACCGGGTGCCAGTGTCTGTTCAAAAACCAAAGAGAATCGGCTTCAACCGCATATCCATCTTGATTCCTGTTCCAGCCGAAATATGCATGAGTTCGGTTCTTTATATCGAATATGGCATGGCCAAAGCTTGCTTCACGATATGCTGAGTATGCAGGCTGTGGCTCCGACATACTGCATCACGAAACAAATGAATTTATGGTTTATCGTATCAAAAGGCAGAGAGCATCTAGCACCATGAATCCATGTGTAAGGTATAAAATGAGATACTGAAATTTACTTGGTTGCTAGGCCTTCAAGGTTTCCTCCATCACCTATGGTTATGTATACAGGTGCAAATTGATCGTTCACAGGAACACAACGGCCATTCACGATGTTGTAAGCAATATTTGAAATCCTTTCCTGTATTTAGCAAAAGATAATTGTCCCTTCTTACTAATAGCGAATGAAAATCTTGCAAACATATAAAAAACCTAGATTTTTTTTTATATCCATGAATGTCTAGACGAGCTTACGTGCCCCTCGACTATTCTCACAGGACAACCACCTAATTCTATAAAATTTGGTTGTCAAGAAAATTTGTAGAAAATTAATCTTAAGTAGGTGATTATCATGGATTGAAACTATAACTTTTTAGTTTTTCAAGACTCTTGACCACTAGACCAACTTATACCCATGATTGTTGAAAAATCTAGGTGGCAGCCTGTTTGTCTTGGTAATCGTCATCATATTCTAGCTTGCTTGTATTGAAAAATTTTGTATTCTTTTCATAGAATAGGGAAATTGGAATGATTTCCATGAAACCAACTATATAAATAGGATTTGATTATTCTTTTTTTTTATTTCCATGACTAGCCAAGCCAGCTTACGCGCACATCAACTAATATCACAAAACATACCACCTAACCCTACAATATTAGGATGTCAAAGAAACCGATATGAATTAATTTTTAGGTAGGTGGCCATCATGGATTGAACCCACCATCACCTCTTAGCTTCCCAAGGCCCTCTTGGCCACTAGGTCACTCCATAATGATTAAATAGGATTTGGTTCTAAATCAAAATTCCAACTCCGAAGACTTAGAGCAGATCCTCTTGAGTCTTATTCTTGAACTTTACAAACTATAACAAGCAACAATGGTAGGATTGGAGAGGAAGGTTAAGAGAAAGCGCTCACAGATCTTTCATAGGCATGAACATGGCCAGCAAAGACGACGTCAACTTTGTAAGTTACAAACCACGGCTCATACATCACTCGCATAGATTCTCCTTCCATGTAATGATAGTTGTAGCTGTTGTACCATGGAGAATGCATCAGAACAATCAACCATGGTGTTTCGCTTCGATTAACTTTTGGGAACTCTGCTTCGAGCCATTTGTATTGAGGAGTGTATTTACCTGAGAAAATCATGAAGTGAAACAAAAGAAATACGTTAAGTTGTTTGTTGAACCAGAAATAAAACAGAAAATTTTCTAAAACCTATATAATTTTGAGAATAATTCATAAAGATGTTAGAATACAAATATGAATAAAGGAGAATGCTAATAAAACTAAAGGAAGTGGTTACCATAAGCTGAATATGAAGCCAAGACTATGATGTATGCAGGACCTCTCTTGATTGAGTACCAAAAAGGAGCTGGGCTCTGGGACGCTTTATAAGGAACATGATAACGGTTAGTATATGGCTTGAAAGGTTCGGTCTCACCCTGCAAAAGAATATGTCAGTCACTGATATTCTAACTTTATCTAGGCAAACTTTTGTCTAGAGAACAATTTTTTTAAGACCGGAGAGGAAGTTGGAACTTTGCTCCTCTAAACCCAGCCACCCCCAGATTGTGGCACCGATTTGGATTGAGAATAATAAAAGATCTATTTCCAAGACTGTTCCCATTTAAGTCATTTGCATACTTACAATTTCTGGGACATAATCAATTTCATGATTTCCTGCAGTCCAAATCCAAGGCTGATAGGCAGTGCTTCTCTCTGTGAATCTCCCCCATGTATCCCATCTTACATTGTCATGAAATGGATAATTATCAGCATAAGATAGATCCCCCACAAACAACACTGCTTGCCCTTTATGTGGGCTTCGTTCATAATGTGTCAACGTTATATTTGAATCAAAACTCTGACCAAGATCCCCTGCAAACGACGTTAAACAGAAAGACGTTGAACAAACAAATCAGAGCGACCAACTCCACATAGGAGTTAAAAAAGATCCCAGCAACTCTTGAAGAATCAGATGACTAAGCTAGAACTCTTGTGAAAGAAAAACATAGGTAGCTTATAGGAAAAACAAACAAACAGCTGTGGCATGAAAAATTAACCCACCTATGACACCAAACGTATAGGGTACATCGGGACCGACTTCTGGAGGAGTGAAAAACCAGAATGCTCTTGGAGAGTATCCAATTCCTACTTCATAGTAGTATTTGGTGTTGTACTGCAAAAAGATAAACAATTTTCTTTTGGCTGTTAAGAGTATTCAAAATTCCAAAAAACAAGGTAAAGAGCTGCCTTGACAAGTAATCTAGATTGAATTGTCGATACCTTTAAGTTTGCAATGGTGCAGTGGTGAATGTAGCCTGAAGTGTAATTGTAGAACTTATAAGTATATACTTTTCCAATGGCCTCTTTCTTTTGCTTGCTTTTATCACTCCAATACAATACTTTATTTGATCCTGGTTTGTTTGGAGTGACCCATGAAACAATCACTGCCTTCCCTTCATGATCTCCTTGTGTAATATGAACCTTTAACATTCAAAACATTCAATAACAAAACTGATGGGTCAAAAAGCTAAGAGTTGCAATCCACATGCAATCATTACATCTCCAAAGAAAACCTAACTTGTATTAAAGAAAAAAATCAATCAATATCAAACTACAAACTAGCTTTGGAAGAATCTTCATCCGTCATATTCCGAAATTAGAGGGAAATATATATTTAATTTTTCTATGTATCTGCCCTCTAATTTGGCCATTGTACTTGGTTATCTTTCGCTCTTCCGTAAGCACATGGTAACATTTTCAACGATCAATGAAAATGTTTAAGTTTCCTTTAAATAAAATATATATTTAAAAAAAAAGATCAAACTGCAAACGATTGGGTGAACTCCTGTTCATGTGATGTAATAAACAAGAAATGTTGTCAAGAACATTAAGAAATGTTCAAATACACCAAAGACTATCCGTTTAAGCTTTTGGATTCAACGTTAGTTTAACATGATATCAAAGTAAGAACTCCAAGGTTCGAAACTCTACAAAGTAACATCGATAGTCACTTGTAGGACATCAAGCCAACAAGGGAGAGACCGAGTGTTAAGAATATAAACAAGAAATCAAATATACCATAGCAATCATCTTCACCAAAGTCTATCAGTTTAAGCCAGCTTAAGTTCTTGATCTCAATATGATAGTTCAACAAACATCTTTATACAGTACCAAAGAGAAAGTAGAACAAATGGGATTTAAAAAATAGAGAAAGAGAAACCTGTTGAGGAGCATTATAACCAGAAGGCACAGCAAAAACATCACTATAAAGAGGCATATCCACAGTTTTCTCAACCTTCCTCAAAAACCTGCTTGTTTTACCTCCATTGCAGACCTCCACTCCATTCAACAAAACCACAATCAAGACACCAAAAATCAAACCAAACCCTAGAAATCTCATCTTCTAATGGCGAAAATCAAAACCCTCCCCTCAGAACTCGATTTCACAATCCCCCTTGTTTATAAACTACAAATCGGAGTAAAATATCACCAAAATCAAAATACATCACAGAGATTTGAAAAAAAACTGGAAAGATAAGTCAATGGCGAATCGTACCCCACAATGAAGTCAACTTCGAGATCGAGGGATGCACATGGCGGCATATTCCGATTTGACTTCTTAGATGCCCGTCATTCCATGGAAATCGATCACAGAAAAGCTTATTCCAATTCATTTCCTTTTTTTTTTTGCCTCTTCGTCGTTTTCGTCTCACAGCTCCTCCTCAGAGCCGGCTGAGACAAAACGTACCATTGATTCTGTAAAACAATATGGATAATGACAGAGATAAAGTATAATTTCATATTTGATAATTAAAGTTTTGTGGTTTTGTTTTGATGCATATTAGGGTCGTTTGTTTGACATATTTAGATAGTTTTTGAGTTAAGGAGTTATGTTGAGGAGTTAAAAATTGAAAATTGTGTCAGAAACTCGTTTGGATGTAGTTTTTGTATAGAGGAGTTAGAGTCAAAACCTTATTTGGATGTAGATTTAAAAATGAGTAGTTATTTTTAGTAGTTAAAAAAAATGATTAAAAATGAATGGTTGAAAATGAGTTATTTTGATTGATTTGAAATGAATGATTAAAAATAAGTGGTTAGAAATGATTGAGTAGTTATAAATGAATGATTAAAAATTAATAGTTAGAAATGAGAGTTATTTTTAAAAGTAAAAATGAGGAATAGTTAATAAAAACTCGTTTGGATGTAATTTTTAAGGAGAAGTTAGTAAATCCTAGAACTAACTTCTCTCTAAATATGTCAAACAAACAGCCTCTTATGAAGGTGAATCTATGGCTTAGTTCATTTAATTTTATTTATTTATTTTTATCGAAGGTAGTTATTTATTATTAGGACACTATTTTGTATTGAGGGGAATTTGGGTGCAGCCTGAGCTGCACCCTACCCATGAAGTCACACACACATTTCAATTTTTTTTATTAAAAAAAGAAAAGAAAAAAAAAGTGGGTTTGAAATGTGTGGCACCAACATATGTTGACTTGATGGGTGGGATGCAGCCCAAATTCCTCTCTTTTGTATTAGACTACTAATACCTACACACTATTTTAATTAGCTTGCAAGATATATATATATTTTTAGTAGGTATTAGTCTTTTCCTTTTAATCGTTTGACCATAAATAGACGATGATCAAAATGCTAATGTAAATCAATTAGGAGGAAATTTCTAGATCTTTTCTTTTATTAATGGACAGGTTAGATATTTTTTTATAATATAATATTAAAATATATTAATGATTATGAATGCAAATAGGTTGGTGTAAAAAAAATGAATGCAAATATTTTAGAATTTATTTATATTTATAATTATTATTTTTAAATAGTTAGTATAATTTTCCTTATTTTTTTTTACAAAACATTAATTTAATGGCCAAATTATTAAAAGGAAAAAAAAAACTTGGAGATACCTCTTGAGATAGAGATACCTTACAATTTTGAACGAAAATTTGAATGTTTGTTTAGATGAAGTCGCAATGAACAATATCTCAATACTGTTTCAAAAAAAAAACATCTCAATATTCTAATGAATTTTTACTTCAAAACTAGTTTTGAAACATTTATGAGTAGGTATTTTTTCAAATAAAACCAATAGTTGAAGAGTAGTTTTTACAATTTAGCCTCAACTAATTAAGATAAGTTTTATGGAGTATAGCTTGACACGTGTATATTTAAGTTTCCATATTATATATCTCACATTTATTATACCAAAAAATAGATTTACATAATGGTTGATTTAGGAAGGAATATGTACTAAAAAAAAAAAAAAAAAAAAATAGAAAGGAATATTTTCCTGCCTAAAAATAAAGGAATAGTTTAAATATAACGAAACTAGAAACTACTTAAATAGTTGTAATTGATCTTAGTTGTACTTTGATCTTTTAAGTATTGATATTGATGACAGAATATCAATTTAGTATTTTCGGTGATTTTTATTAGTTTAAATTGAATTTTAGTTCTTTTAACTTTTACATTATTTTATTTTAGCTTTTTCATTTCTTAAATTACAGAATTTTTTAAGAGATCTTTGTGATTTTTTCAAAACTTGCTCTATCGATTTTTATTATTTAATATTAAACTCAACAAAATGTAAGAATAGAAGATTTAAAACTTGTAACAACTTAATATTCTTTAATATACTATATTAAAGAATATTAAATTGTTACAGGTTAATATTCAATCGTTTAATTCTTTTGACATTTTAAAGTAAATATGCTCAACATACCTATAGCATTAGTTAAGACTAATTTGCAACTCCATTGTACTTTATATATATATATATATATATATATATATATATATATATATATATATATATATATATAATTTTCTTGAAAAAAATTACACTCTATAATAGTTGATTTAACTTGTGAAAATTCGAAATAATCAAAACTAGAAACTTGCATTCGTCTCTTCTAGTTAGTTTTCATCTTTGTTCTCTCAGATATATTATGAACTGAGAACAAATTAACAATAACTATTTTGATTCTTGTAATTTCAAAATGACTATTTTAGTCATTAGACATTTAAAATATCATTTTCTTAGTTCTTCGTTTTATTTTAATTTTATTAGTTGAAATTTGAATTAATCTCAATTCAAAAAGGATGAGAGAAAAAAAAAATTTGCCCATCACTAACTCACAAGCTTGTTTATTAAAATAAAATCCACAAAATTCTTTTTCTTTTTTATATATTGGTATGATTGTAAAAAAAAAAAAAACTTAAATAGATGACTATCATAAATTCAATTAGCCAATTCAATTGTGAAAAACTAGCACAGAACGAAAAAAAAAGAAAAAAAAAGTACCTTGTTTATTATTGCACACTGGGTCATCACTGTTATACAAAGGGGTGGCCAATCTAAGAACACATTTATTTTCCCTTTGCAACACATGTAAATAAAAAATCAACAATAATAAACAAGCGCTAATGGCCAAAACCTCAAGCCCTTCTCAACAAGGACAATGGCAATCACCTTACCATATTTAAATGAATGAATCAATAGGAATCACTTCTGTGCACAAACCAAAACAAAGCTCTCATGACTTCATATCGAAAATCAGATTATTCATCATCTTCATCGATCAATGCAAACGAGAAAGGGTGGAATTTGTACCCGTCTCCCTCGTAGAACTTGTTTTGGAACTCTACCCAGTGAAGACGCAATGCATGAAGGAAGGCACTTAGGGTCTCCATCAATAGCAGCACGCCAATGGTGGCGAAAATGAAAACGATAATGCCTACTATCAAGATTATAATGCTGTCGTACCTGAGAAGCAATGAAATATATTGTCATTGTTTTGTTCAATGACTGCAAGTTGTAATTAGTAATGACCATTCATTAGATAACGGTCTGAAAGTAAATTAGGTGCATAATAGGGACAATCCATTTAGGTCAGTTCTCTTTGTCTCCTAGTCTATAATTCAGAACAACTTAAAGACAAAGAAGGTAACATGAAGAAGAGTTACGTACCTCGCAGATAGAACGAGAACCTTGTCGTAGAACACGCTTGACAACTCTGAGTGTGCAAGACTAAATAACAAAAGAAAAAAAGATTAACAAACCTTAATGAGAACAGGTCATTGAAGGCAATATGTGATTCCTAGTACTCCACTCTGTTTATACATAACAAGTAAAGTTTCTTTTTCTTTGAAGGAAGCAGAGAATTTTTTTAACTTCAAATGGCGCATATTGGGGTTCCAACAGAAGTTAAGAATTTTAATTTCAAACGTACATCAAATTTCATTCACATGTATATGGCAATGTGTCAGAAAAAAGGGGAAAAAGTACCATTTAAATCATCTTTTGAAAAATATCTATATATACATATAGTCGGTGGGTTTTTGGGACACCTTACGCGCACCTCAACTATTCTCTAGAGATATACCGTCTAAATCTAGAATATTTGAATATCAAGAAAATCCATACCAAATTATTTCTTAGGGAAGTGGTCATCATGGATTGAATCCATAACCTGGAACCCCATGACTCTCGTTGACTACTAAGCCAATCCCTTTAAATAATAAGATTTCCAAATAGTGAATTCTATAATCGATAAAGAGAGGTAATGCCAAATACACTACCAATAAACTTAAAACAGATGCCACTTGATTTACATACCTTAAAGCCCATAGACGAAGATAGGAGGCTGTATTTGACACTGCTCCAAGCACAAATTCAATGGTATGTATAAGCTGATGCACAAAAACCTCACTGAACTCGAACTCATGACCATGTGAATCATGATGCGAGTCCAACTCATGGGAATCATCAGCACTTGGAAGTGGAGCATAAGAATCGCCTTGGAACCTCTGAAGAAAACATGATTGCAGAACTTAGTCAGATATAAGAAGAGAGACGCCACCCACCGAAACACATACACCCAACAATATTTTAAAAACAATTGAGGATTACGCCTAGAAGTAAGGCTTTAACTTTTAGCCTTGAGGCTTGCGCCTTCTGAAGTCCTTGGCCTCGTATAATGGTGCGAACAATAATATTAATTTTCTCCATTCTTTAAAATATAAGAGTATGAATTATAACAATTTCAACTATTACTACTTTTACTACCTACCCTTTAGAAACATTGAAGACAAATAATTTTTAGAATAACTCAGATCCTACTAATGATAATAGTAGTGATGTTAAAGATATTTTTGTAGAAATTTTGTTCTGGCAATTGTTGAGAAGCTTTTTTTTACTATAAGAATTATGTTTACAATACTTGTTTACACAAATTTAGATTTTGTATAATGTATTTAATTAATAATGAGGCTTACACCTCATTACCTCCTCGAGAATTGCACATCGCCTCTTAAGGACAAAAGACTTCGAGGCCACCTTTAGCCTTTTAAAACATTGCACACAACTACGGCCAGTAAGAGCATCCAAAGCATACCTGTTCGTGCTGTTTCTTCAAAAGAAAAGGCTTTGGAAGCAGCATCCATGGCACGGCAATAAGGGCCAGTAAGAGAAGCACAATCTGGAAATAGTAGGGAAAAAACTATGAGTAAAATAAATCCAAAAGTTCATAGGAACATAAATATTAGTAGAAGGAGGAGACCTGAACATTTTTCTGCCCAGGAAAAAGCTGATTTTCACCCAGATCATCGGTGGGGCCAAGAAACATGTATATCATTACGTGGTACAGATCAGCGTTTGAACCAGTGACCCACTTTATGATGATGAGAAGGGAAAGATAGCCGAAAAGGCTGTTCAGAAATATTATCTGTGGCAGGAACTGAAACCTGAAAATTGTACGCATGAATCAACTCAGTGTTTTTTTTAACCTAGTCAATTCAATGGTGACAAACAATGCACACAGGAATTTTTTTTAATATCAGGTATTAGAGCTTTGCTCCACTACATAGTACATAGCCGGGGCACCCACGTCCGTCCCAAGGTCCAGACTTGGGAGGCAATTAGAAATTTCACAATTAAACTCACTATTGAGTTTCAATTCAAACGTGAGACTTTCCTTAGAGACACCAAGTCTCTACCAACGAAGCCGCCCGTACGAGAAATGCAAACAGATAATTTATTCCCAATAATGGTTATTTACAATCAGTTTTTTACACAGTCGTTTACTAATTGTGAGTAGTGTGATAAACCCCAAGAAACTAGAATTTTATTGAAATCTACTAGAATAATATTGAAAAATAGAAGATTGAAGTACTAAAAATATAAACCCCAAGTATTTGAGGTACTTAGAAGTTAAAACCTCCCCTCTCTTAAGCTACCACTTAAGCCTAAAATACTAAACAGTCGTCTACCTTCATACTCATCCCATCCTCTAGCTATTGTATACCTTTACTATCAAAGATTCAAAATAATATTCCTAGTTCTATTCTAATCCAACGTAAGAAAATCAAATTCATAACTATAAAACAGCCGGGTAAAAACTTCCAACCCACAATGAAGCATTAAACTTCACAACCGCCCAAACCTCCTCATGCAATCTCTCCGCATCTCTAAAGATCATCTTATTTCTCCGCCAGAGCGCACTTGCGAAGGATTCGACCAACAAGGAGCTATATAGAAGATAAGAAGAATAATCCCTCATTTATCTAGAATATAGTAATAAAGAAAGTATCAACAACTCGAGGTCGGGAAGGACTGAATATGTGAGACTACTTAACCGTGTATCTAGAATATAGTAATAAAGAAGGTAAGAAGAAAGCCTCTTATTCCCAATCCTGATACAACTTAGTTGACAAGTCATATACCTCACAAGATAGTAAAGAAGCTAGTGTGCACAAAATCTGCCCTCATCTCAAGAGGGAAAACTCATATGTACCTCCCTCCTCAACCATAGAGCAACAGTACATTGTATCCTTAAGAATACTAATAGCATTCATATCACAATGATTCATACCTGATTTACTTATGAACAGTAAAAATTAGTAAAAACATGCTAATTTAATTATAAACAGTGAAAACTAAGTAAAAACACGGAATAATAGAAAAGTAAAATGCACAAACAACTCACCAGACATTGATGCTGTTCCGGAAAAATGTAGCATTGAAAAAGCTTATTATAATTCCAAGGTTCATTTGTGCAACTCCAAGGAGGATCGACATTTTCATTTTCAGAGAGTTAAGGAACGGAAGCTCACTTCGAGTGCCATGCCATACAGGATCCAAGCCAAATGAATATGTAGAGCCGACTTTTACCAACCCCGCAGTAGCAGAATCACTACAGTAACAAGTTACATGAGTGACCATCATAACAAAGTCATAAAGCATGAATTATAGAAAAATGTGGAAAGAGTACATTAAAGGTTTTTTTATAGAGGAAATGAGTACATTGAAGGTTACTGTGATATACCTGCAATCAGGACTACGACATGCATATGCTGAGCGACCAAACAGTTCAAATGGGACCGAGAAGAACTCATTATAGATCAGACCCGTGTATATTGAAAATAGTGACATCATTAAAATGACATAGCGTCCACCAAAGGCCATTTGAGTGATATCTCCAAGCTTCTGAAGTTTCCAAAAAGAAAAATATTTAGATTTCACCAAATAACAAAAATGATCCAAACCTGTAAGATAGTAAGGAAAAATAAGCATAAGCATTGCTATTTAGGTCAAAATCCCAGCTGTTAGGATGGGCCCATTTCCGTTGATGGTTAAGAAACTATTTTTCCAAACAATTTTCCATTTTCTAGCAGAAATATTCTATGATAACAAGATTGTTTTTGGAAAATTATTTTTTCATGTCCTTTTAGGATATTCGTACACGCCCTGTCTTTTTTAAAATAAACGAAGTGTTTGTTGTTTTACAAAATCGGTTTGTGAATAGTAAACAATAATGTTAACTTTTACTAGTCAAAAAATAGTTTCGAAAACAAAAAAAGAACTTCTGAAAACAGCAAGGCTTTGCCCAATCATTGTTATTGGTGCAAAAGCTTCTACCATTAATACAGCTCGCAATACGGTCATTCCAAAAGAGAATTCAAGGCTATTGATTCAAAATATGACCGGTCCTAAGAAATCGTTCATCCACAATTGTGGATGCTTCCATGCTAAGAATATAACTAACAACTACCATGAGTCAAGCAATAAATAAAATTTTCTCATGTTCGCTACCAAACTGGCTAAAATAATCAGGAGATTCATCAGTAAGACACATCACATCATTTTAAAGGAAGCTAACTTCAAAGTTTAACAAAAACATTTGCTGGGTGCAACATCATATTTCTGAGAAGAAAGTTTAAATTAGTATTCATCATATTCTGTGCTAAATTAGTATTCAGTTCTAGGAAATTACCTGAGAAGAAAGTTTTTTTTCCCGTAATATAAAATACAGTGTTGCAAGTAACAGACATATTCCATGTCCCCAATCACCAAACATAACAGCAAATAGAAATGGGAACGTGATAATGGTGTATACACCAGGATTTGCCTCTTGATACTTCGCCACCCTGTAATTACATAGCAGTAAGTTCAGTCATATTTCTGCCCAGTAACATGTTGACCAAAAATAAGATCAATTAAATTGGGAAGATCTGCCAAAGAAAGTACTAATAAAAAATTAACGAAGCTCTCAGCCTCTTCCTACCTAACTAGAAAGTACTACTTAGAAGAATGAAAACTAATTTTCCAATATGAGGCATGGTTTAGCTCAAAATAAGAATACCAGGTTACCACTTACCACAGTGTGCAGGAGAGTGACATTTTTTAACTAGAAGGAGAAGACACAGTATTCTTTAAAACTATAATTATCATGAATTTCTGAATAGATAGTATAAGTACGTTCCCTTCGTGGCTTGAAAAGAAATTATCATTTAGTAAAAGAATGATAGTGGAAATAAAAAAACGAAATCCTCTTAATGGTTGGCCTTAATCTAGCCAGAGGAATAACCGATGTGAATGGTAAGCACAAAAATTTATTCGATATTCACTATTTCATGTAGTAAGAAATTACTGTTGATAGTTAAAAATTCCATAGTATTCCACTGCCATGGATTTTGGGTCAAAAAAATATATCATCTATTTTTTTTAGTGTATAAGTAAATCATACTAACTTACCCATATGCATCCACAATTTCTTGAAAAGCAGAGGAGAATTTGTTCGTCTGAAAATAAGTAGGTGGCACTTCTGTAGTTAATAAAACCTGGAAAATTGGTCCAACTTGAGAGTTGGAATCGGATGCTGCCCGGTAGAGTGCATCTTGAATCTGCAATATCAAGTTCGGTCTCAAAAGTAATATTCAATTCTTATAACAAAGAAGTTTGATTTCTATTTACATAACTCATAGAACTACCAAATAAGAAGAATAGTTTACCTGCTTTGTTGCAAAAACAGGACCCCACCCCTCGGCAACCAGACATTTTTTGGTTACATCAACGCTAAGCATGTTCAAGATATGGTATATGGATTTTTCTTTCCTCACCTTCAGAGTTCAGAAAGAAATGTAAGATAATTAGAACAGCAGAATAATCAGCAATTAAAATTTTGCGTCTACATTAGATCCAGATTTAATATTTGATAAAAGTTTTAGTAGTTTATAACAAACCATGAGATTCCAATTTTCAAAATGTTCTCCAATAGTCTGCAACAGATTACCCCTGTGCAGCAGCCCAACGTCTATTGTAGTCTTCAGATCAGACAGTTTTCCAGAAACCTATATTCGTGGTAGTAACATAGTTGATGTTAGAAGGCAAAATCTTGAAATGGAAATTCAGAAAGAAACTAACAATGACAATGACAAAGGAAATTAACACAAATAAGTATTGGGAAATGAATTTTACGGGATTCTAATTTCTTTTTCTTTTTCAAAAGAAACTGATATGTATAATCAAATATGAGATTAAAACTTCAATGATTTCATTTCCTATTAAAAAAAGCTTCTGTAAGAATCCTCTCGCAAAAAAACCCGAGCATCCTCATCTTTCCTCCTATGGCACTAGGAAGGAGGAAAGGTTACCCTCCAACACTGTGCTAATCTTCTTCACCATCCCAACCACTCTCTCTCCCTCAACGCTGCAACTAATCATATTTTCTTCTGCCTTCGACGTCGCTTTTACATCCCTTCTACTTTCTTCCTGATTGACGCTGCCTCTCATGTCACATGTCAAAAATTCAACCCTGTGTTTCTCTTCCTGGAGCTATAGCGTTGTGTTTCTATTCATCTCTATTTCGATAGAGACTTGAGCCTCCAAAGTATGTTCTCTTGTGGGAACGAATGCGCAAGTGACAACCTCTCTAGAAAAATCCTAATTAAATACCTACAGGCTTCAGCATAGCAAGGGAGGAAAGCCTACGAAATGAAGATTTGAAAATAATCTAGACACCCTTGGATCTGCTGGTATTTGATCTTCATACATATTCTAATGTAAGATGTAACTTATCACCAAGATTAGTTAGATCCATCTAATAATTTTTGCAAATAACTATGGGACCCATCTAATGATAGTTTTTCTGTAAATGCAAAAAACCTAGCTTTTACAAATATTTACTAAGACTTCACACAGATGGTGCTCTAATGGAAAACAATCACCAATCCTGAAGTAGCATGGGAAAAAACCATTACAGTAATGATATGCAAAGTTTTCTAAACATGATTCACATGAAATTTTGAAAAAAGAAAACGCCAAAGCCAAGCAAAATTATGCTCTAATTCATAATTGATCTCAAGTCATTTAAAAATTTCTCTCACACATTCTATTAACTCTTCAAGCTATCGGGAGGGCATGAAAATAAAACGTGAGAAATATTACGATATTCTAAAGTAACACCAGATCCCAGGCAACAGAAAAACCAAGTCAGGAAAAACCAAGGAAAGCCAAACTTTGTAGAAAACAGGAACAACTTAAATTAATCAGCAGTGGACATTAGATGAGCAAACTCAATTCAAGCAGGAATAGATTCAACACCTCATTTTTCCAAAAGAAAAAAAGATTTAATACCTCATCGATCATTTGGGATTGTTTCCCGAAGTCCTCATCAAAAGGGTACCGGTTAGCACCAAATGCCTCACATATTTTTAGAATCTTATTCTTTGCTCTTTCTCCAGAGTAAAAAACAACAAACACGTTTTTCTCAACCTGTAGGAAAATCCACATTTGAAAACAAAAGATAAGATATAGTAGTTTATGCAACAACAATGGCATCATCAATAGCAATTATTTTGAGTGGAAAAAATCATGAATTAAGTTTGTACTTAAAAAATATATGATTTCATGGGAAGAAAGGGGTACAAAAAACCAACTAATCAAGCTCTGGGCCCTCTAGTTAATGCTCCAGCTACTAAGAGGTCACAAATGAATTTTCAGCGTCTCACTAACTGATATCAAAATCAATTTTAAGATGGTCCCACGAAGCAGAAACTCAGAGAAATTATTAAAGCTGGGGACGTTTAGAAGAAATTAGAGGATAAATCTTGGGAAGAAAAACTGGTTGTTCCAAAAGAGAAGAGCATCATTCAATGGCTTCAACAGGTTCAAGCATGTGCGATCAAGACCACATGGGCTGAATTGGTTAGTGTTGAGGACCCTAAATTGAAAATGTGAGGATATTTCATAACGTTTATAAGATAGATCGGTTATTCCACCTATTGTCAATTGGTTTTGAGATTGAACTTCATGTTATCTAATATGGTAATATAAGAAGTGATGAGTTCAATTCATGATGGTCACGTACCAAGGAATTAATTTCCTACGATTTTCTCGACATCCAAATGTTATAGGATCAGGGAGTATGTCTGTGACATTAGTCAAAGTGCATGCAAGTTAGCTTAGACAATTACGGATATAAAAAAAATGGTGTCATAGCCCATAAAACCTAAACATGTATTCGGTCCAATAAAAAGAAATTGAGAACCGATTTAAGAATGGTGAACCCAAAGAGACATCATCTGGAGGGGCATGTTGAGGATCCCACATTAGAAAGGTGAAGATATTTCATAACATTTATAAGGTAGATGAATTACTCCATTCATTGCCAATTGGTTATGAGATGCAACCCATCTTATTTAATAATTACGAGCCTTAGGGCATAATGCAAGAGTTTTCCAAGCTGACGAATGTTTTCTTGTCCAATTGAAAAATAATATGTATCCTAACTGAAAAATAGTATGACAAAAAAGGAAAACTAATAATGCAACCACAAGCTCAGTGTAATTGCTTCTTGTCTAATTAAAATATAGTATGTATCTTTACAATAAAATTAGTAAAATAAGTTACACTGGTGTTTCAACAATTTACCTTCTCGCTAGAAATAGGATCTACAACAGGATCCTCAATTGCAGCCTGCTTCAGAAACACATTACCCCTGGTAGCACGAAATAGCATCCGCTCAAATGCCATTGATTTTACCCGAGGAACAAGACCAGAGAGAAATCCCAAATTAAATGGCTTTGACTGATCCACAAATGATTCCTTCATCACAAGGCAAATGAAATTAAACCATGTAAAAATTCAAAATCATTTAAACTTGAAAAGAAAATGTCAAAACTGTACTTGTTCCAACAACAATGGAACTTCAATTGAATCTCCATCAACTTGTCGTGATTCAGATTCTCTTTGCTGCACTATGGCACTGCTTTGCGCTGACCTGAAAAACTCACCAGCCTGACAAAAAGAAATTCATCAACTTTGAACTGATAGATTGGACAGAAATATGACCAATTTAATGAGGTTGAGTACCCACTACTAAAATTAACGAAACCATGAAACATGCAATATTAATGCTATTCAATCATAAATCCAAAAAAAAAAAAAACCGGATATATATGCCTAGAACAAACTAAATAACTTTGTAATTGAAAAAAACACCGTACACCTATGATAAATCCCTATAAGAGCAAATCATGCATGTACGGCGTTGACTATGTCCTACACTTCTTTCTCTTTTTTTCCCATTTTGTGAGAACAGACACTGTCCAACTATTAGCAAACTCAAAAACTTCAGGCAAAAGCACACTAAACAGTTCTCATGATAGTAACTTTACTGCCTTAGCCTCTAGTAACAAATGAAATCTAACTTATCACAGCTTTCTCATATCCCAAAAATTCCAAGATTATGACCATGAATATCTTGCTTTGTTTTGAAGCCACCAATACCAACTCCCAATTTTTTTGTGATTATAGCCTACTACTCGTCTTAAACAATGGAGGTGTTTTTTTTGTAATTCTTTTGGAGCCATCTTGTTGGTTGATATAATTAAATTTACCCCAATCCATGAGTTTAGCCTTTTGGATTGATTGGTGGTTTAACATAATTCAACGTGGTATCAGAGCAGGAGGTCATGAGTTTGAATCCCTGCCAAATCGTTTCCTCCTCAATTAAAATTAAAGTCCACTTGTAGGGCATTTCTCAAATATCAAAGCCCACAAGTGAGGGGAGTGTTGGTTGATATAATTAGATTTACTCCAATCCATGAGCTTAGGCTTTTGGATTGATTGATGGTTTGACATAATTCAACACATCCAAATGTTAGGGTCTGGTAACTTGTCCAGTGAAGATATGTGTGTAAGCAAGGATATAAAAAAAAAGTGTTTTTTTTGTAATTAGTTTTGATAGGACCTTTTGTAACTATTTCATACATGATACATCAATGAAATGTGTGTTGCCTGTCAAACAAAAAGGGCTGGTTAATATGAGTCTATGATATTTTCTTGCATCACATAATTTAAGTAAAATAGCTAGACTTTATCTAGGCTAAAGTTCAAAAGAATCTACGGTCCTTTTGAGCATTTTTATGTAGTGCAATAATGCTTATCATTTGGATCTTTTTAGTTTACCCCTTTTCAACTCCAATTGCAGATCTTACTTGTAATCACCTACAGGTCTTCGAAGATCTCTCATTAATTTCATTTATCAAGGAAATTGTTTCTTACTAAAAAAAAAAGGTTCAAAAGGATTTACCTTCTGCAGAACAAGCTTGTACTCCACAAGTTCATTGAAGGAACGCTGTAGCTTCTCACTATTAGCATTTATCTCAACTAGTTCACCCTCAAGCTCACCAAGTTTGAGCTAAAATACGATCAAATAGAGAAGGGTCAAGACATGAAGCACTATAAACCAGTTTAGCACTTTAGCTAGTAATAAAACTGTAAGATACCTCAAGGTCATCTATACTGATATCAACTTGTGAGACAGAGCTTTTGCTTGATAATCCAGCCTTCAACATCTGTTCCTTGAAAAAGTGCAATTTGCGCGCCATCTCTCCACATCTTTTAATCTTGTTAGAACCAAGAGTAAGAAAGGTAAATTCAACAGAGAAAGAGAAATGCAGATCTCAAATTGGATTATTACCAAATCAATTTATATGTCTCGATAGTTTTTGTAGGAAAGAAGCCATTTTATTGGATGGATGAGATTAAAAAATTAGAAAATCCTATCCAGTAGGTTACAACTACAAGAAAACTATCCCATAGAAGATAAACCGTAGTTCCAAAAGGGGGCACCTTTTATATCCCAGTAGTTTTTATAAGCGATAGACAATTGGAAGCTAATATGGTATTTTGGGGCATGGGTCGAGACGTACCTGCGCAGCATATGTACGCTGGAATGGACTTTTCTCGGCATTGAGCTGGAAGAATTTATACACTGAGTATCAGTTATAGCAGATTAAATGACAGTGACAGGAAAAAGTCATAAAAGAATCAATAGCTAGCAGCATGCTAAATATCAATTTTTAAATGACAACATGAGAAAAACAAGTTTACTATTTCAACACGAAAGATAATTTACTTGCCCATAACATACCAACATTCACAGTTAAGCACAACAAACTAAAAACACTAGCAACCAAGTTCAATCTAACCATTAACAAAGTACTCGCAGCTCAACCTCAAGATTGACAATCAACAACAACAAAAAACACCCGCATTGCACAAACCAACAAAAGTAATTAAAAATACCACTGGTTACAACAAATTCAAGAGAATGCAGTTCGTTATAACATGCCAACCTCGCAGTTTTCTTTTATATATATAAAAACACGCCAATGTGACAGTTAAGCACAACAAACTAAAATCACTAGCAATGAAGTTCAATCTAACTATCAACAAAGTACTCGCATATCATACTCAGGATTGAGAAAATCGACGAAAAAAAGCAAACAGACATCCAAATTACGCAATCCAAAAAGGCAGGGATTATGAGCAAACCAAAAATCAAACGGAATGATTAAGAAGGAGCACAAACATCTTTAAACTGGAGAAGGCCGAGATCACCGAGGTAGGAGATGGAGCGATGCGCAGACTCGACGGGAATAATGAGCTGCACAAGCTGCATCGGCTCGGAGCGGAACAGATCCATGGATGGGCAGCAGCCGCGTCGGGTATCGCCCATTGTTGCTTCAAAGACGCTGCTCCGATGCCAATCTTCAGAGAATGCCGATTCGATTGAGAAGAATCGAACACAGACGAATCTGGAGGAAGAAGATGAACAAAAAAGGAGATGGGTTTTATGAACTTCGAATGTTCTTCATCATCTACGTTAACAACATTCCATCCGTTTTTGTATTTTTTATTTATTTATTGTATCTTCCGATTCCTAAAGAATTTCTACTTTTTTTATCCTTGATTTACCTTTTTATTCTCGGAATCCATGCTTCTTTTTTATTTTTCTCTTTTTTTTTTAGGTTAAGAATATCGATAAAAAAAATTTGCTCACAATAATAATCATGATTTGAATTTATAAGTTTTTATCTGATATTTCTTATTTATCATAAATTCAAGAGAATTCTTATTTATTATATCGTATTTATCTAAAGCATAATTTAATATTTAAATAGATAAACATCCTAAATGAATTAGATTTATAGAATGAGGTTGGATAAGTAATTATACCTATTTTTCACATAATGATAATTATTTTTGACATTTGAAAATCTCATTGCAATCTTCCTAATATTCTAGAAAATTTTGGTATTGTGAAAACTTAATTATTATGTATAAATTTCTAACGAAATAATTTTATTCAACAATAATTATTATATACCAATAGAGCAGTCGCTCAAGTGATATCAATGTACACCTAATGACTATAAGACTTCTTAGGTTCGAGTCTCCTCCACCCCTAATTGTTGTAATCTCAAAAAAAAATTATATATTTTCAATTAAAAAATTATAAGTTCAAATTTCTTAATTTCACTCTTTTTTTAACTAAAAATAATTTAAGTCTTTAACGTCGGTTAGTACGGATGTCCTTATTCTTATCCATTTTGTTTTAATTTAATAGTGATGCTATGGATGAAAAAGTAAGTAGAAAAAAAATTACTCCACAAAAGTTCTCTCTTTGATAACATTGTTCAACAAATTGTAACAGACATGAACTACTTAATATAAACAAATCATAACTAATTAAAATTGATAAAGTTTATAAAAGTTCAAAGTGTTTTTTTACGTTAAGTTCATAGTGTTTTAAATAAAACCAATCATCCAAAAGAAAGTGTCGTTCTTGGTATGCCTAAAACAAATAACATTGGTAGAATAAATAAAAGTGAAAATAATATAGGTGTAGGAATGCTAATTTATATAACTTAAATGATTGATACAATAAATTTCTAATTACATCTCAAAGGGTGGTGCTTGGCTTTGAGGATACACTCCTCTTAAAATTTTAAGTTCGAAATTCACATACGACATTATTCCTTTTATATTTTAAAAAACTAAATTTATAATTACTAATAAAAGAAAAATTAAATAAATTTATAATGTTATACTTAAAAACACTTGATAAATGAAACTCGCTCAACTTTCAAAAAAAAAAAAGAATTAAGTAGGTCCTAATTTGAATTAAATACATTCACTCTAACAAACATAATAGTTTCCTAACACTACAAGAATTATTGAATAGCTTTGATAAAAAAAAATTCAAAGCATAACTTGAATGGTCTATTAGTTGGAATAACTTTAGATTTAATTCTCAAATAAGAAAAACTAAATGAAACCATCATTAAGTTAATAGTTACAGTCGATATGTATTCAGATTCGAATTTCCAAGCTTCAAACATAGTTGATGTACTAAAGAAAAGTTACAGTAAAAATCTATGTTAGGGAGATTAACCCAACAAATAATGTTGTTACAGAAGGCAGATATTTTATACAATAAGAATAACCCAGTTGAGTGATATCAAACTACCAAGAAAGGATGTTTACTTTTTTACCCATGGCTTCATCATTTTGACGTAATCAAAATATGAATTGGAAGCTACCTGACAAGATCCTGAATCATTTTCGAGCTTGCTCCCTCATATTCTCTTAATGCTATCACCCTGGATTGCTAAAAACCCCTCACTTGCAAGTGTTGACAGCGCATTCCTAAGCTGCATTGTCGAAAACATCCACGATTATCAGCCCAGATCAATTAACTAAGATTCCGTTTGATAACCATTTGACTTTTAGTTTTTGAAATTTAAACTTTTTCTTACTCAAATACCGTATATCCTATCTTTCCTATAATATATATCCATCTTTCCTTAAAAAAAGTACACGAATACTAACTAAATTTCAAAAACAAAAACAAGTTTTTGAAAGTTACTCTTTTTTTCCAAATTTTGATTTAGTTCTAAAAATGTAAGCAAGATGTACTAAAAAAAACATATGATAAAGTAGTTATAAGCTTAAATTTCAAAAACCAAAAACTAAAAACAAAATGGTTATCAAACGAAAGCCTAAAGTGACCATTTTTATTATTTGTGAGTGTCCCAACTAACTTACAAGCATCTAAACTATCCTTGCAAAAAAGCAACCTATTCCTACTATATATAGTTGTCAAGATAATTTGTTTTTTCTTTTTTCGAAACAAGAGTAACCACGCCCGTCTTTAAGTCAGGCACTAGGAAACATCGAAGAAGTAATGTCACAGTTGTCAAGATAATTTGTTGAAAATAAATTCCTAGATAGATAAATAAATCATGGATTGAGCTCATAACTTCTAGACACTATGATTTACAATGACTTAAATGTTTATGTATTTTTTTATAATAAAAAATCGGAATTTTGCCCCACTACATATTCAACGGCAATGAAGGATTTTACAATTAAGTTCAATCATAAGTTTTGAACTTCGAGACTTCCAAGAAAACAAACTTTGGGGACTCAAGTCTCCATCAACGAGTCTACTACTGAGGGGGGCATAACATAAGTGAATTTAAGCTTAGAAGTAATTGATATGTATCATCCATCAAGAGGACTTAGGTTCACATTTAAATATCGTTGGTGAACTAAAAAAGTCATATTTGAATACTAGGTCAACTATGATGTTACTAATGTGCAATTGCAGAGTAGGGACAGAAAACATACGTTGTTGAGGTGGACTTCGTTATTAGGATTCTGTTTCTTCAGCTCCTCCAGCAACTACAGAAGAATTGGAAAAAGTTTAGTGCTTAACGTCAACTTGAAGAGTAAAGTTCATGTACACAGAAAAAGTTATCGGCAAACCGACCTCTGTCAGGCGCATTGAGGGTCCTCCAAGATTCATTTTCTCCATAATAATGTTGCGAGTAGCAGATAATATAGTCTCTCTTCGCATCCTTTCACTTGCCGATACACCCGTGGTGATCAGATCCATGTCAATGGTTCCTGAAAGTTAATTGCAAAGAAGCACCATTGACGTTTATACATGAAAGGGAAACTATAAAGGTTTGAAAAAGATCTAGAAGCATTGTGAAACAGCTACCTGTAGAATGATCTGTTGCAGACTGTTGCATTGCAACTTCGAGAAGACGGAAAGCCTCAAGAACGTCGCCCTTTTCAACCTGAATGCATTAGAACTTCAGTTTTGTTACACTAACTATGAACCAATATAATAAAATAGGAAAAACAATTACTTCACTAACCCATTCTGAGAAACGTATACGAGCAAGGGCTTCGCTTAGACGTATTAAACTCTCGATCTGTCTGGGAGTAGCTGTTATCACCTGTTGATTCAATGAAAAGTTCCAAATGAACAAAGAGAAGGAAAAGGTCAGAAAAATATACCCTCCCTCACTCCCTAAAACGATGACAAAAATTTGACAACACAATAAGATTTCCTCCCATTGAAATACATTTGGTTAAAGTTACCTTCTTGCTACTGCCTGGAAAGTTTCCTCTCCTCCTCATCTCAACATAGCCTCTAGTCAACTCTTCAGCTGCCTCATCTGACAATTGTGGATGAATATTTTTCCTAGCATAGCTAACATATGAAGTCAAGGTATGAAGGTCTATGAAATCCTGTTCAATTCCCTGTAAATAGAGGAGTTCGATTGAATGATGAACAAGATAAATCAATCTAAGTAGCCAATCTATGACCAGAACTGCAAGTTACTCAAACCTCTGGGTTGTCGAAGTGTAGTGAGACAATATGCTTAGCAAGGCGCCTATCTGTTTGCTCGTCAGCTTTATCCAGAATTAAATAAATCAAGTCAAACCTGAGAAGCCAATAAAACCAAAATAATTTCAGCCAGTAGTTGCATCTAAAATCAAAACTAGATGTGATTAAAATCATTTTTCAGCATTATAGGGTATGTGCATAACACTGTTAGTTCATGGTTCCAAAATATGAACAATTATTTATCACCGCAACAGCCCAGCAGTATTGAATTTCAATGCATGCATATAATGTTTTTGAAGTAATGTGGTTAACGTATCAACATTGTCTTCTGACCTTGATAACAAAGTAGGAGGAAGGTGTATGTTATCAATCACAGACAGGCGAGGGTTATAACGCGAACCACTAGGATTTGCACAAGCTAAGACTGAAGTTCTGGCATTGAGGGAAGCAATGATTCCAGCCTTCGCGATTGAAACGGTTTGTTGCTCCATCACCTAGAAAGTGTAAGAATCATTAAAATTAAAGTCATCAAAAGAAGTGTTGAAATGGGAAAATAGATGAGTGATGGAACAGAAAAGATAGCAATTTTAATCACATAGAATAACAGTGTCATATAAAGATTCTGTTGCAATCGGTAAAATACCGCTCTTCCTTGCATATAACAAATGTTATTCACAATGGAAAAGAAAACAAAAAGAATGATAATCAAGCTATAGATACAAGCCCGAGAGATTTAAAAGTCCCAGTGTTCTCATCTCTTGCCAAATCAAATAGAATGTAGATTAATAAATATATTTCAAAATAAAACTAAAAAACACACCAACCTCATGCAACATGCTTCTAGCATTTTCAGACATTTTGTCGAATTCATCAATGCAGCATATGCCCCTGTCACTCAAAACTAAGGCTCCACTCTCCAGTACCTAAAAAGTAACCCAAAGTATGCAAGTTATCCACAGTTCAAGCAATTTGGACGTTCCATTGAAATTCAGTTGGATCTTACAGTTTCCCCTGTTTCAGGATCTTTGGTGACATAAGCAGTCAAACCAACAGCAGAACTACCCCTGCCACTGGTGTAAATACCACGAGGAGATAGCTTATGTATATATTGCAGAAGCTGAGATTTGCTGGTTCCAGGATCACCAACAAGAAGTATGTTAATATCTCCACGAAAGCTTGCACCGGATGACAATTTTAAAGCACTCCCACCGAAGAGCTGCACGAAGAAAAACCAACGCTCAGAATAAAGCAGGAAAAAGTAGAGCTAGAAATGTAGAAAATACCTGGCAAAGAAGGCCTTTCTTTACGTCATCAAGCTCCCAAATATTTGGTGCCAGTGATCTGGTTAGTCTGTCATATATATCAGGTTTTTTGGAGAGTTCTTTCAACTCTTCCACCTGCATTTCAATAAAATAAAAAAATAGAAAAGCAAGTAGCAAAGAATGCCCAAGAAATGCTGGACCCGAAAATCCCAAAAAGGCCATACCTTCGCTTCATCAAATGAGAGATCATCTATGTTTGCGCCAACCTGGTTCTCAACTTCTCTCGTGTCCTCTGCCATCATTCTTGACTTATCAGCCTTCTTTATATGAAGACAGTCAATATAAGTCTGCAATAAAAGAAACAGCCATTTCCATCCTAAGATTGCAGCACAACTAACAAGGTCAATTTTATTCTCGAGTAAATTATAAAATATATACCTTGAATAATGATTTCACAGTTCTCTGGGTTGGTCCAACTCTAACACTCATGGCCCTGTATATCCCGGTGACCTATCAAAAGAACCCACCACATAGATAAAGGTAGAAAACTAAATGTTCTATGAATCCACTTCATTATCAAGATTTGTTTTACCTCAACTCTATCACCAGGCTTTCCAGTATCAACCAGCTTGTCATGCATTAACAGGCTTACAGTATGAGGTGTCCCTCCTTCGGGTATCTCATCAGGAGTCTCCTGAAGCCGCACAATCTGCTTATCAGCAAACCTATCTCAAGGGCAAAGATTAGCTTTAGTATAAGTAAATTAACATGGAATTTCATCTTCCTTTACCCCCACCCCTCATTTAACACGTTTCATCATTAAAACACACAAAAAAATGTTCAATAGAATAAGAATCTAACAGATGGATGTTCCACCAGAAAAT
This sequence comes from Sicyos edulis, assembly GCA_036507275.1. Lineage (NCBI taxonomy): Eukaryota > Viridiplantae > Streptophyta > Magnoliopsida > Cucurbitales > Cucurbitaceae > Sicyos > Sicyos edulis. The sequence goes on along the minus strand of CM071849.1, from coordinate 47,256,820 downwards.
AACTGACCAACTTTGTGAATAATAGGCTAAATGTTTAAGCATAAATTATTCCTGACAGAGATGAAACAATGTAAAACTGAATAACGGGCAGGATTAGCTTGCCTTCAGTGTGCCGATGCAGGCATTTTCTTATCAGTATTAATAAAAAAGAGATGGAACTTGGTAGAAGAATGAAACTAGATAGACGTCACAACTAAAGACAATTGCAAAACGTTGTTGATATATACATCGGCTTGTTAATGTTGTTGAAAAGCAAAGGGAAATAGCAAGAATGTTAAATTAAAATCCACATGGTTTGAATTACACACAACGTACAGTCTTATAATAACATATAATTAGACAGATGGTGAGTACAGATTTAAGTGCCATCGAACTTAGCAGTGGATTACCTGCACCGATTGTGAACCAGTGTCATGGAGTTCCTTGCTTGGCACTCTTCCTTCAAGCATATAATGGGCTCAGTTATGCGTCCTAATTCATTAAAAACACTCAATTGTCATTACAAAAGGAAAAACTTAACTTGAACAAGCATATAATGCCAATCATGCAACCACTGAACAAGCCCATTGAAACTCAAACTCACCTCTTTCAATAGATACAGGGTCAGTGTAGAATCCACACACGAGACATCTAAATATTGCCTCCCTGATCTCAGGAATTATCGAACTAGACCGTATGATCATTCCCTTCAGCGATATCATCCTCTCAATGTCTGATAAAAACACAAATTGTTCTTAGTTTTCAGTTTAAGAGAGGACTAAACACAACTACCAAATACTCAATCAATCAAATTGGACGTTAGAAACATTACCAGAAGGGTTAAGATTCCTCATTGAAGTAGAAGTTTTGAGATTGAATATCCGCGTTTGAATGTGCTTTTCAAACAATGGGTTGATTTGGGGCACCATTTCCATCAGAACAATATCAAAGATTGCAAGAACCTCGAGAGGATACCTGACCATCTTCGTATACAAATCAGCATCGTAACTAAACACATCCTGCGCATCCACATCAAGCGAATCCCCTTCCCTTTCAAGAACCTGCTTGATTGCCTCCGCATATTTTCCCTCGGCATGAAAATCCCCTTCGGACTGCGACGCCTGCCGATGGCGAAAATGCCTCAAAAACCTAATAATCGCTCCCTTGACATCATCAACACTGATATTCGTCCCCCAAACAAAAGTCGGATGGTCCTCATCCATGTCGTCGCCATCGCCCGGTTCGGTCGACGGCGGAATATCATCTGTTGAGGTAGGTGTAGCCACCACTGGCGTCGCTCGGCTACTGGAAGCTCTTCGCCTACCACCTCGCCCGCGCGAGCGGGGCTCCGTAGCCGTCGGAGAAGTTTCAGACGAGGCTAACCGGGATCGTTGACGCGGCGGCGTAGCAAATTCGGAAGGAGTAGACGACCGGCGACGGCTTCGGCGGCTAGAACCATCTCCTGTGGACGACACTGTGTTTCCAATGGGACTAGAGAAGGAATCGTCGGGCGACGAAGGACCTGAAGAAACGACGAACATAAAATCGAGAAATGAAAATCCCTTTCATGTCGAATTACACTAAACTCTAAAACCCTAAAACTATTTAGAATGATACAAACCTGTATTGAAGTTAACTGGAGAAGAATCGGACGCCATTGCTACTGGAAATTGAAGCTTGAGAAATTCGGGGCGATGAAGAAAATGGTCACTCAGCAAACGAGATTTCTTTTCAAAGACGAAGCCGAGAGACTTGGCGGGAAGCTATAGCTTGTTTCCCGCCAAAACGGTGGGCTGTTGCAGATGAACGGCCCATTTCTGTTTTGGGCCTATAGGGCTTTACAATCCACAAAAAGCCCATATTGTTCATTGGGCCGGCGATGAAATCCTCTTCTCTCCTAAATATTTTATTTTTTTTCCTTCGATCTTTTTTAATCACTAGCTCTAAATTTACAAAGCTTTTTTTTTTAAACCCGAAAATTGGAGTTTCGCTCCCCAGTACCCACCGGCCCGTCCCTAAATTGTAGCACCGAGATATTTCAAAGGGGATTCTAATTTAAGTATTTTGCAACTGCCTCGAACAAGAGATTTCTAAAAAAAAAGCAAATTTTTAGCCTCAACCTCGGCTACCCCATGGGAACCTAAATTTACAAAGCATTAGTGGATGTTTTTATTCTTGTTCTTTTTTAATGATCCTTTGATTTATGTAGTGAATTGCGGTCTCAAATTTTCCTCTCTCAACGAATTGAGTAGCTTGGTGATGTGTGTTGGATTTTCTTATTTGTTGAACTTATTACACCAATCATTCTTTCGTTGACATTATTGATATGACATTTGGCTTGTTCATTTTTTGAAAGAATAAGTTGACATCTTGCAGTATTATTTGCTTTCACTATCTTATTTTCTATTAGGTTTGATTTGAATGCCTTCAACTTTTTTCAAGTGAAGTTTTGGTGTTAAGTCATTTGTTATCTTGAAAACATTATTCACCCTTAAAACTTCTAGAACTTTTGGATTATTTGGTCTTCAAGCTTTAGAAAATATTATAATTCCTATAAATACATGTGTGCTATGAATTTTGGATTTTTTTAATCTTTCTCTTTGATGTCTTGGAATTCCAAAGAATGAAGTATATTTAAAAGTCTTAAATAGCTAGCCATATGATTTTTTGTTTTGGAATTCTCTATCAGCTCTCTTTTATTATAGCCTTTAAATGGATGGAACTATTATATTCATATAACTTTCCAAAACATGCAAGTTTAGGCTTTTTGTAATTTTGACAAAATTATTAGACGTGTATTTTGTCTAAGTTTAAGCCTAGTCCTTTGGGTTTGGAATTTATTGAATTAAAGTCTACTTCTTTGAACTTCATTAAATTTAACCGAAATACCACGAAAGAATAGTTTTTCTTTTAATATATATTGGGAGAGAGTAAATAAATACCAATTATGGAAATCAAACATGTGACGTTAGTATTGAACTGGTTTACAACTAAACAATTAAAACATTGCGTCACTAAACTATTTGATAAGAATAGTTGATCTAAACTATCAAAGGAAAAAAATTGAGCCCGCCACTTGTATAATAAGGTAACTTTTTAAATAAATTTAATACATCACAAACTTGTTATTGTTTTATTTTTGTTTTTATGGTAAATGTCGGTTTATACCTATAAAACTTGGAAAGTTGTATCAATAAAAAAAAAGTTTAATTAATAACTGTATTAATTTAAACTATGAAATTCGTAAGTGCATCAATTTACACCATTTGTTAAATTTTGAGCTAAAATAATATATATTTTTTTTTAGAAAAGCAACATGTGGTTAATGTTGGTCGAGTGGGATAATTACTTCCTAATTTAAGAATATATGTGAACATTCTTGTAATTTTTTTTTTTTTTTTTGAAAATGAACGTTCTTGTAGTTTATACTCCCTAACAACACGTGAATGCAAAGATACAAATTTTGGTAGACAATTATAAAACCTAAACCAACTCAAGTTAGCTAGTGATACTTTCTAGACTGGAATAATAAAAATTCGTATGAAATTGAATATTTAATTATTTATACCTACACTTGTATTAAAACAATAAGAATATAATAAAATAAACCAACAATAATTGTTTTTTTTTAATCAACAATAATGGCCCTACAAAGATTGAGAATATAAGGATTCGTTGGTAACATATAATTGTTGTCTCTTTTTCAATAACTTTCATGTTTTCTCAAAATAATAATAATAACAACTTTAACGTGTTTGTTAAATACATCGTCTACTCCAAAAAAAAAATAATAATAATAATAGTAACAATAATAATGAATACATCAAAGGCTAAGATTATGATTTGTTGTTTACGAAATTCATACAGAGATTTGACCTCTTAGACTTCTTAAGAACAGAGAAATTTTAAAACAAAAACGCAACCAAAATAATCTTTGAAAGTTTTAATGAGATCACAAAGAGATATACACTTAGTAAACGAATAGAAATAATAATAATAATAAATATATATATATATATATAAATATATTAAGTATGTCGGAAGAGGTGTTTAATTAAAAGCAACATATTACTTGAAAATTGTAACATGCTTCTTTTTAGGATAAGCATTTGAGTAGGACGAAGAGATGGATTCGAGAATGACTTTTGTTATAACACGTTATAATGCACTATACTTCTCATGTTCTTTGTGCATATAAATTGCAAGAAATATAAGTTCTTACAAAAAAAAAAAGTATAATATTATTGATTACGTATAGAAATGTTGAACTATTACTCACAAAATAATAATAATAATAAGGGAGAATTTTAATTTATACTAAAATGTACCATAAAGTCTGATGTGAAAATTTGCTAACTAAAAGTATTGATACGATGCAAAATTGATATGATTTTCACGACAATAACACTAAAATTTGGTTTAAACTGGTGAATTTTGGTGATGTATTCCATAGATAATATATAAGTTTTTTTTCCAAGTAGAATATGATGGACATCGAATCCATCACCCTCTTGATTCATTAGTATACATGGATGGTGTCGGTGAGCTATTGTACTTGTTAAGACTTTTTTCTTTTTTAAATCCAATGCTCTCCGAGAAGTTTGTGCGCACCTCAACTATTGTCATCGGTCATAGTATATGTCCTACAACATTTGGATGTCAAAGACACCCGTAAAAATAAGTGATCATGAATTGAACTTATAACTTCTTAATTCTCGGACGTCCATTTAATCTATAAGACTTTAATATATATACTTAATATATTTTCTCCCCTAAGTCCTTAATCACAAAGGGTTCCTTTTTTTTTAATACAACAATATTAAGGAGTAGTAGATTCAGACAATTGAGCTAATCTGAACTAATCACAAAGAATTAAATGATCTACCATCACATCTTATACAATGTTTTTAAGTTTTTGAAGTTCTCTGCCAAGGTGAGAATAAAAACACAAATCCAAAAAGTTTCTAATGTGTTCTTGAAGCTGAACTAAAAAACAAGAAATAAAAAACAAAGAAAAGTTTAGACTGGACGCTTGGCTTTCACTTAGAAAAATCTCGACAAGTGATACAAATAAGTGTCAATCATTCAGATGGTGTGGCCCAAATTCCAGATTTTCTTATACAAATTACATGAACCACAAACAAAACAACCAAACAGCTAACCAACAAAGCATATCCATATCAATTTTGTGGACACAAATTGATGATTAATCAACAAAAGATGATCATAAACGAGTTAGTGTTCATGTTAATCCATCCGAGCCTTGAGAATCTACAGAAACCAATCCAGCAAATTCGATTTACAGATTAACGAGTTACTTCTACTTACAATAAACGCAACTACTAATTTTGCTTTGTCTTACATTTATTTACTTCTAATTAAGCCAAATTGGAACTAGATTCGGTTACCTTTTTCAAGCACTTGATCGAGCAGAGAAGCTGTTCTTGATCTAATAACTGTGCTTCAAGCCGAGTCCGTGTTTTCCACGAACACATCCAGCCTTAGTGAACAAAAACGGCGATCTCTTGGAATTATACATCTTCGTAAATCCTCTTTTACCTAATTTCCTCATCCTTTGCCGTCCGAGTTTGTCACTGACCGACCACGGAACGAGTTCGTCGTCCAGATCGGACTCGTCGCCATCATCGTCAACATCGCCGTCGACTTCCTCCTCCTCCGCCTCGTCGTAACCGTACGCGAAGCCGATTTCCTCCTGATTCTGAAGCAAATAAACATCAATACCTAAGCGATCGCCGATCCGTTCCTCAACAACAGAAACCGGCACCGCTACAACAGGAGAAATCATCCGCTCTCGAAGATCTTCAAGATTTCGGCCGTCAACGCTGCGATTTTCCCCTCCTTCATCGTCGCCTCCATTACCGTACATTTCGAAATCGGCATCTGAAGCATCGAGCAGCTCCCAATTCGAAAGGCGTTCGACTTCTTCAACGAATTCGTACTCAAAATCATCGAAGAACACGAATTCAATTGCTGATGGAGATGAAGAAGATGCTCCAGATAGGGCTTCCATGGTCGATCTGAATTTTTCTCTCGACGAAATTGATTCGATTTCGATGATTGCTGGTTGTTTTTCTTACACTTCTAATTTTCCGTGTCTTTAAATATATAAATTAAGGGGTTGAGTTTATGAGGTGGCAAAAGAACTGACGTGCATTGGCTAATCATAGGATGACACGTGTAAACATATGGTAACTTTTTGTGGTGCGAACTTGTTGGCACCAATCTTTCGTGCGGACCACGTTCAGTCCTTTCTCTGATATTTCCTTCGTCTTGAGGGTTTTGAACTTTTGGTGGTTTTCTTCGTACAATAATTAAAATCCTATGCCTTTTTTTTTTTAATACAAATGAAAAGAGATAATTATAAATTTTACTCTCTTAGGGCTTGTTTGGCTAGGAAGGGAAGAGAAGGGAAATGAAAGGAAGTGAGAGTAAATTGGTGTTTGGTGGGAAGGGAAGATAAAAGAAGTGATAGTAAATTGGTGTTTGGTGGGATGAGAAAAGTAGTGAAGTGATGTTTTTTTTGTTAAAAAAATAGATATTTAATATTTTTAATATAATGTTTATAATATATCATTTTATATTTATTTTATTTATTATTTAAATAAAATTTAAAAATTTAATAACTTTCATTATCAAAATATATAAATTTTATAATTGTTAAAAAAAATAGATAAATATAATTTTTTATAATGAAATTAAGTTTAGAAATTCAAATCAAGATAGATGTAATAAAAAGATAACTATTTTAATTATTTTGAGTAATTATTTTAGGATTATTTAAATATATATTTCTATTTATTTTATAAAATGTATAAATTTTAAAAAATTGATAAAAATAAAATTAATATATATTTGTATATAAAATTTTTAAATGCATACATTGTCCATAAAAGTCAAATATATAAACAATTACAAATATTGTTTAAAGAACTTGATATATCTATAAAAATAATAATAATAATAATTGTTGCATTTTAAAATAAAAAAAATATATAAATAGCATATAGTATAAATTTAATCAATTAAGTGGTTCTCAAAAAAAAATCCATTAACTTAAATGAATGAATTACTAAAAGTTAACAAGCTTATTATTTTATTTAAAATAAAGTTTATGATCAAATCAAATGCATCAAATTATAATTATAAAAACATCAAACTACAAATATGTTTTAAAAAATAGGATGTATTTAGAAGAAAAAAATAGATAAATTTGTATTTTGAAAAAAATTGATACTAGTAAATAAATAAAGAAATAAAGGAAAGTTTGTATTTAGAAGAAAAAAATTAAGAAAGAAGGAAAGTGAATTTAAAAGAAATAAAGCAAAAAAAAAAAAAAAAAAAGTGAACAGCACTCGCCGGGTTACGCGCTGGGTAAACCCGGGGGCCCAAATGTCGGGCAGGGCCCGCCCCTTCCCTTCCCGGGCTGATATGGGCCGGCCAAACAAGCCCTTAATATTACTATTCTCATATATATATATATATATATATATATATATATATATATATATATATATATATATATATATATATGTCAAATATGTCCCAAAACCATCACATTTTTGTGAAACTTACCCTAAATTTCAAAAGTACACCTGAACTTTATTTCAAATATATCCTTACCGTTAGTTTTAGATGGAAACCGTTAAAATTTTATTTAAAAAATATCCCTAAATTTTAAAAAGTTTAAAAAATACCATTGATCTTAAGAAAAACTTTAAATAATTTAACTTTCCAAATATTTGAATTTATTGTGTCAAATTTTGGCCGGATGAACAAGAAATTTTTTATGCGACATAAAGACTTTCAAATTAAGATTTATTATTTATTATTACAACTAGAATTTATAATTCATTTAAAATCTTATAATTTATTTATTTATTTAAACTTCTTAGTTGCAAATCTATATAACATTAAATTTGAAAATTTAAAAACGAACAATAAAATATTAGTTTGTTTAAACTAATATTTAATGACTTTTAAATCATTTTGTGCATCTAAAAACAAAGATAAAATGATCAATAATAATTATTACAGAAATATGTTAAGAAATTATTTTACTAACAATTTAATTAATTAAATAACCATTAAAATTAACATAAAAATATCAATAAGTTAAAAATATAAAGATTAAAAAATTATAATTAAATAGATAGCGGTTAGGGGTGTACATAGTCTGGTTGAGTTAAAGAAATTAATTTTCTAACAATTTAATTAATTAAATAAGCATTCATAAAAATATCAATAAGTTAAAAATACAAAGATAAAAAAAATTCGTAATTAAATAGGTAGCGGTTAAGGGTGTACATAGTCTCGATGAGTAAGAGGATTTTTTTGGATCAACCATACTTTTCAGGTTGGTTAAGCGTCCTACCCTTCCAACCCTATACATAGAACAACCAAACCCAACCTTAATATTTTTGGGTTGAGGTGGGTTCTCTATTAATCTCATTCATATTACAACAATTGGGGGTAGGAGATTTGAATCCAAGACCTACGTTAGTGCCGCTAAGCAATTGCTCATTTTAACTATTCTCAAATAAATTAGAGTTCTATAAAAACCAGTTTTAATTCATAATGTTTAGTTTCTTTTTTTCCCTATTTAATCTCTGAATTTAATGTATGTTTCAATTTAGTTTTTGATGTGTACAAACATTTTTCGATAGTTTTTGTACATGTAAGAATTAATGATAAATTTCCCTACAAAAAATAATGATAAATTTGTATGATTCTCATTACAGATGTCCATTTTCTTCATGGGGACCCGCCCGATGAATTAACGAAGGAGTGAGTGAGGATGAAAAATCCCCGCCCCGCCATGTACATATTTATATATATATATATATATATATTTTTTAATTTTTTTAAATACTTATTTGGATTAATATTTTCCTTATCTAATTAATTATTTAATTAAAATCAATAAGGATTTTTTTTAATATTGAAAAAATTATCTAAGATTTAGTGAATTGAGTTAGAGAAAGTTTACAAAAAGTTAGAATAAAAAAAGAAAAGAAGAAGAGGTAAATGGGGAATAATTCGCCATGGGGAACCCGATCCACGTGATTTACCCGCAGTGAATCCCCGCCTCGTTTCTCGCAAAATTTTACGGTGAATTTCGCGGATGGAGATTGAAATGAGTAGCGGGGATGGGGACGGTAAAGCCATCTCCATCCCCGCCCCGCGCCGTGGATATGTGTAATTCTCATAAATTTGGAGGGGAAATATAACAACGAAAGAATTTTTTTTTTTTAATCAATTCCTTGTAAATTTGGGAGTTGGCTTACAAATATTGCCTACCACATCTCAATTATTTTTGTATAATAAATTGTACTTTTTTATACATCTATCATGAATTAAATTCATAACATCTATTCCTAAAAGCTTTTTTTTTACCATGGCCAATCATGATAATTTCAAGTAAAATGTCATAAGCTTATTGTTAGTTAATTTCTATATTAACTAACATGATAATTTCAAGGAAAAACATAAATGTAAAAATATAAAGTCGAGAAGGTTTCATTCGTTTCCGGCCAAAATATTTTGGAGAGAACCAAAATGGAAGGCTTCTAGGTGAACAATGCCTTCAATTACTTTCTCCCTCGGATTGAATAATGTCTTCAACTTAGTCTTCTTTCCATTCTTATCCAAACAAAATAAGTCATTATCGACAAGAAAATATATATCTCGTTCATCTTCAAAGGCTTTAATGTAGTAAAATTTATGAAGGCCCACCGTTGGTAAGTCAATAACAAATTCTCTACTCCATGAATGTTTAGTTTTCATAATCCAGACTTCCACCTTGTGGGGATAGAATACAATTAGACAAATAGTGTCATTGAATGGTTGAAATTTCGCAACGGAATAAGATTCTAAGTCCAAGATAGCAATGGTTTCAAATGTTTCAATTTCAACATGAAGAGCATAAATGACAGAATAATTAATAAATGACTCCGCGGAAGTAAATACCATGGTGAGGGATGATAAAAGGGCGACACCCAAGGTGCTCCCATTGGTGGCTAATTCCAAACCTCCAGATCTCTACTGTGCTAATGAATTCTTCGTCGTAGGCAATCCTGAACAATTTGTAGTGCTTGGTCTTGGGATCGAAACCGAATCCGATGCGGTACATATCTTTCTCCCAGTCAGATCCGGGAATTTTAAAGAACTCATCAGTCATGGGATTCCATACGCCTTTCAACCAAAGGTGTACAGACATTTTTTTGAGAATATAAAGCAAGCCATTGCAGGAAGCATAAATTTGAACACTCTTACAGTGGCGGTCAAAGGTAAGTGTGGCAACGGCAGTGGTTGTATCAAAATTAAAATCCATACAACTCATCTTGGGATTTAAGTGTTGCAAATGACCATAAGTGAGAGGTACAGACAAGGAAGGCATTTGGAATAATGTGGAGTTTAGAAGCGTAATCTAAAACGAGATGATTCCAAGCTTTACACACGATCCTGCAATTCGGCAAATCCGAGAAAGGAAGTTTCGAGAAGATTACCTTAACAATATCCTGTGGCAGCTTCCAGTTTATGTCCATAATCATCCTTCTTTTCTCTTTGCCAAACCCTTCCGTTTTCTGATTTTTTGCCAAACTCTTTCGTTTTCGATTAGCCGTCCTTTCAAACCAACGATTCAATTTTGAGGGAGAAACCCCATTTCTGAACCAAATCGGAATTGAAGTAAATATCCAAGATTCAATTTTGAGACAAACCCAATATCAGAAGAAAAGTTTCTTTCTCAACGGCTAAGTAGGGTTAGATTATTATTATTATTATTATTTCTTTAATAACAAACAAATCAAATCAAATCGATTCAATTTTGGGCTTTAGATTTATTGTAGATAAAAGTTGACAAAAATATATATATATATATATTCCTTAGGAGATTATTGGATTTGGTGTCGAAAAGAGGAGAGGAGACAAAAGTTGAACAGGAGTGACTTAGAGATATGAAGTGATTGTTTGGAGATTGATGTTTTGGAGAGTAGATATTGAAAAAGTATTTATTTTATATTCATTTTTTATAATATAATGATTGCAGATTTTGAATTAATTGATAAACATAATATATTTTATTTTATATTGTTTGGTTAAAAATTAGAAAAAGTTTGATATAATATTTGATAAGATAATATAAAAGATATTTTATATTATATTCTATGGTTTAAAATTTTTAAAAAAATGTTTGATGCAATATTTAAAACATTAAATAAAAGATTGGATATGATATTATAGGAGAAGTTGGAGAGAAGTTGATGTCCTAAAAACAAATTTCCCTCGGATCAAAACCCAAATTCTAAATGGAAATAATCAAATTTACGTAACAACTTCTAATACTTGTATTATAAACACCTGCATGTAGATAAGAATCTAATCGATAAAGGTCTATGAACAACTTAACAAAGATATGTAAAAAAAAATTTAACAAAGAATAAAGAAAGTCAAAATTTCTGAATATTATATATAACTAAACAGAGGTTGAAAAGAAACAGAATCAGGGCAAAGGAGATAAACCAAGCCTTGCATTGGCAGTTTAATCCTCTTTGATGGCATCATATCAGCTGATGAATGAAATACATTTGGCTGCAAGGGATAGTTCAGGTAATGCCTGTAAACAGTCTCGAAACGAGCGGTATAATCATCGAATCTGGGAAGAAGAGCAGAGTAGTCCAGATGCATCTGCACCGACAACAACGAGATCACAAACAGTACAAAGCTGCCCTTCCTGGCTTGGCACAAACCGGGCACTGCAGTACGGGCATGAAACATCTTTCTGTCCTCGATAAATTGGCACGTATGTAGCTCCACAGATCACAAAGGGGTTTCTGAAATCATAGTTAAGCTTGGTAGCATCTGTCATATTCCTTTCAGAAGCCTGCAGCACTTGCCTGGCTGGCTTTGCTTGGTTTTCAAAGACGGGATTGGTTTCGAGCAGCCGCCTGGTGAAGTTACCTGCGGTTGCAAGGTTCTTCGCCTTGTAGCAGACCGTCATAGCATTCTGCAAGGCAAGTCTTAAATGAGGTAGTTGTAGACTGCAGTGAGTAAAATGGGCTGCAAGTTCTTGTTGGCGTATCGGATCGTCCTTAACTTCTCTCCTTTTAAGCTCCATCTGCAAACCCAATACGTACTCTTTGACTATAACAATCAACACCTTCACCTCATCAACTTCTCTCTTTGACTCCACAACTGTCAAGGGTATTGTATGAATAATACTGAGAAAGAGCTTTAGAGCTTCAGTGAACTTCCCAGAAGTTGTGGCCTTGTAACCAGCTTTTAACTTCTCTTCCAACTGAGAGAAACTATAAATGAGTGCAGGGGGTCCTCTTACATTTGGGCTTGCAGACTCGCTCCATCCTCGTTCGACTGCCAGGGTTATCACTGGAGTAGATGAAAATGCACAAAGATGGGAGTGGCTGCCAGCATGAAGATCCAGGAACATTGATTTCAAGGGTGCAAAATTCTTTATTCCGAGTTGTCTGTTCAGCAACCGCATGGCAGTATCGAAATTACCAGCAGCAACATGCTCGGCAGCAAGAGACGACCTCTGGGTCCAAATCTGGCTTACAGGCATGCCAGGAGTTGGGGCGACGAAAAATGAACGTGTACTGACCGAAGCTTGAGGAGTTTCTGCTTCAGGAGGAAGCTCCAAGTCTTCAAGGTCAGCCACCATCTTCTTCATTTTCTTCAGCTACTTCACCATCTTCTAAAATTACTGTAACATTCCCATTCGGAAAACCGTCAACTTCAACCATGTCCAACTCCTCACCCCAGTCACCATCAGCAGCCTCTTCATCTTCATCAGCAACACCCCTGCCAACAGTATCTAACCCACCTTCAAATATACCTTTCATGACCCGAAGAAGAGGCCAATCGCCACCACACATAACGGGAGACGGCGGCATCATGAGAGATGGTACTTTTCCCTCTGGCAAAGTGGGAACATCATCTCCTAATTCAGCGGCAAGCCGTTCGGCAACATCGTGCAGTCCATGAACTGAAGCTGTGATGTAAGCAAGTGCCAAGTGACCAACATTCTCCAATATCTTAACACTGCTCCCGAACATCACCCAAATATAAGGCATTGTGAAATTGGCCCATCACATCATTTTTAACTTCAGCAATTTTAAGCATCTTCGACAACTTATCGATGTTACCAGTTATGAGATAAAGAAAAGACAACCTCTCAAAGTTCTTTGTTCTCTGGTAGGCATATTCGACAATTCCCGCATTGCCTTGACGAAGAGCCTCGACACCCAATTTGTACCAGTGATCTTTCTCATCAAGAGCAGTTGCTGATGCAACTGCAATTTGAATGCTCCCACTCTCAAGAGCCAAATTAAACCAAGTTCTCTCATCTGTAACAAAATGAAGAGCAATTTCAGGGAAACCCTTCTGTTGCAAATAACTAATCATCGCTTGCCCACAAAGCTGAGAGTTCTTAATCATGCTCATCACATGGTCAAATTTCTTCTTCAGAAGAGACAGCTTGAAAATATACTCTGTTGCATCAATAACAATGATTCTATTTTTCCCATCCCGATCCAAGCAGAAAATACTATTTCCAGAAACTCTGGTGATGTATATTGGGACATCTAGGGTTCTGATTATTCCACTATCTCCATTGGGAAAACAATATTTGATGTGATTTAACGTCGTATAAATGAAAACACCATTATCATCCCACGCTCCACTTTTTACACGAATTGTCTCATGAAGTGTGCACTGATGCACAAGCTTCTTGTTTGCAATGATAATCACATGTTTGCTGAGCAAAGCAACGCTCTCCATATCATTGGACCAGATAACATACTTCATAACGGGGTTTGTAACTCACCAAGAACAACTCTTTGCTGGAGATCAAATAAAACCACTCTATCCTCGGCTCTGCATAATAAGTTACCTGTTCCGGCATAGAATATCGCATCGGCAACAATAGGGAGGACACTCTTTTTAACGACTTCATTCTTGATATTCTTCATCAAGACTTGATTGCTACTTTTATCTAACACAGCAAACCTATTACGAACCACAAATATTGTCGATCCTCCAATGCCTCTCTTTGCATCTTGTACAATATCACCTCTACCAATGCTTTCCTTGGGTATGGTATATAATTCATATGACCCACCCTCCAGATCTGAGCAAATAAGAACAGCATTTTCTGTAGGACTATATGATATTGTTCTTGGGCTCTGATTCAAGGCAAGGGATCCAGGACGTCGAATTGGAATTACTTGAGTGTCTCTTTGTGTTGAAAACTCATAGAACCGCAAAAATCGATCCTTGGTATACAAAAGAGAATCTCCACTAATCACAAAGGTTGGCCGTTCTCTCTCTAACTTAAAGACAATCATGCCACTGTCATGGCCAGCAGCCAATAAGTTCATCTCAGGGTGAGCAGCAAGAATCCAGAACCGGTCTTGCTCACGACAAAACGTCTGGACACCGGTGCGCTTCGTAACATCCCCACACACGGATGCTCTTGTCCTCTGAATTGGATATGATTAAATCTTGTTTAGCATGGAACATAACACTTGAGACATTATTCATGTGACCCCTCAATGTGTCCACTTCCCAAGCCTTCGTGTCTGGAAAACAATAAACAAACAACATTTAACAATCTTTAATAACAACATTATAGCACGAAAATAATAAAAGTCAGTTCATAACTTTATGCAACATTTTCCTGCTTAAATGTATACATTCTTAGTTTTGCATAAGAATATGAAGAAAAACAAATGAAATCTTGACTAGACAGATACAATTAAGATGCTTATTATAATAAATTAGAAGTTCAGATGAATTTGTCTTGGATTCATAACATAACTATCTTACTATCAAGAGAGCATTCTAACAGAAAAAAACAGTAAATGTACGAAAGCTACAGAAAAAACAGTAAATGAACGAAAGCTAAATTTTTAAGTGGTTACCATTCATTCACCACAACTTTACTTGTCGGTCATCTGCTCCTGAGACAATCAAAGGCAGAGTTGGATGGAAAGAAGCCCAATTGACCCCGCGGTCATGACCTTCCAATACATATTTAACCACCGCATCAATGCCACCAAAAAGATCTGTATTCATCTGACTCAACAGCAAAACATCATCTGCAGGGGACGCTGTCTTCTTTCTCAAGGCACCAATGTCCCAAACACAAACAATTTGATCTAGGGAGGCAGACACGACAAGATCATCTTTACGGTGGAATGAAGCACACATAACATAATGATTGTGGCCGGTCAACACAGAAATGCAAGTACGAGACTGCCAATTCCATATTCGAATAGTCTGGTCATCACTAGCACTCACAATCCATGGAGAGTCATGGTGAAATTGCAAGGTGCGGATATTATCAAGGTGCCCAAGAAGAGTAAACAAGAATCGGTGAGTCTTATAGTTCCAGACTTTAATTTTGTAATCATCCCCTGAGAGAGAGACCTTTTTCAACATACGAAATTCCAATTCCCACAGGAAAAGGTGGTGCTATTTGCTAATTCATAGCTACCATACTGCAGAAATGCCACTATAAAATCAAACTAAAGGTAAAAAAAAAAAACAACAGAATGAAGCAATCTCAAGAAAAAACATTATCACTTTCACATCTCAAATACTGAACCAACAATATGGCTCAAACACACACATACACACCATAATACAATAAAAAAAAAATCAAATTCTCATTTGTAAGATACGGTGTTATGGAAAAATATTACCATATTCTTTTTCTTAAAATATGATTAAGATCATTTGCACGGCCAACAGCCAAGTAAGACGCTACATTGTAAACAAAAAAACACAGCTGCAGTTTAAACCTCTCAACCTCTGGCACAGGAAGGTAATCGTAAATTGGCAAATACCACTTTGGCACTGACAAATTCAAACCATCGAATTCATTATGAGCTTAAATTTATCTGCAAGCATTATGTTAAGGTCCACATTTTCTGAAATCACCGACCACACTACTAGCCCCCTAGATAGAACATGACAAAAAACTCCAATAAAAAACACTAGATCCAATTGAAATTGAGCCATTTTGTGTTCAAGACACAGTGGAATCACATGAGAATCATTACATTATCAATCCATAACAGCCCAAGAAAGAACGAAAATCAAGAAACAAATATCAAATATGTACCTCCAGAAACAAACAATGGCTGAGATTTATGAAAATGAACACCGCGAACAGGGCCGTCATGTTCATCAAATCTGTCAATGAGAGTGCCCATCCGGTAATCCCAAAGCTGAACAATGCCGCTGTGAAGGCTTGCGAAGATCCATGGCCGCTTACTATGGAAACTCAACCCCTTCACTCTATTACTCTTCGTCTCAAACTTCGTCAACATCTTGTTCGATCACAAAACGCCACAGCTCTAAACAAAAACACAAATGCCTCAAAACAATGAACAACACAGTAGAGCTATAAATCCAAACACTCCACAAATCAAACCTTCCCATTCCAGTAAAAAAACGCTGAACAATTAACAGGAAATAAACTCGACAGTCAAACAACCACAATACAAATCAATATTCTTCAAAAAAGAACTCCTAGTCAACAAATGCTTAACAATCAAGTAACAGCCAATAAATTCCACAAAACAAATCAAATTTCTTCAACAAAGTAAATCACAGTCCAGGATTTCCCGGAAAATTCACGACGATTCAAAATTAAAGCAAAACGCAATCAAAATCAATGACGGAACAAACAAAACGAGCGAGAGAGCAAGAAAATGAGTTACCTGAGATCTGAGGAGTATGAATGGGAGATCGAGGAAGTGAAAAATGGAACATCTGAATCCGCTGGTTTTGTATGTTGTGATCTCTCTGAGTACAAATTTGAGACACAGAAGAAGAAGAAGTGGAAGGTGACAGAATTTTGCTAATTTAATAGGGTCCGAACCCAATTTCAGACAACCTTCACTAGGATGGACAAAACAACACCGCCAGACCTCGAGACTCGAGATCAACCCGACCTATCTAACTCATATAGTAAGGGCTGAATTAAGTTATAAATTTAATTCCCGTAAGTTAAGTTGAATTATGATTTTATAATTTTAAATAAATTAAGTTGGTGGTAGGATACCAATTCTTACCCCTTTAACCCAAAATTATATATGCACATTTGCTCGAGAGACGAGAAATTAATTAATAAGATAACTTTTTAACATATCTATAAATAACATATACCCATTAGATATATAATTTTGATTGATGTATAGTATTTTTATCTTCTTACTTTTTTGTGTATATATTTATGGAGTATAAATAGAGTTGTTTTATAGAAAAAAAAATTTAGAAAAATAACACAATTTAAGAACTCAACCCAACTCAACTTGAAAATATAAGATTGGATTGCTCTAATACATAAGGTTAAACGGGTTAGAGAATTGATCAAACTGCAACTTTGGGTTGGTCTAAAAAATTTCTTTAACCCAACTCAATTCGGAATATGTGCACTCCTAATATTGAGTGCATCTAATTCGTTTTCACCGAACAATAACTTTACAATATTTTCTTTTGTCTAGTAAACACAAAAAAAATTCTTAAAGTAATAAATTATTATAAATTGAACTTATCACCTCTTAATTAATTACCATTAGTCATCACTGAGTTATCATTTTATTTATTTTGAAATACTATCACTAAGTTGATTAGATCGTGACTTTGAATCCTCCCTAATTCATATACCACACTTAAGCTGTCAGTACTACAAATATTTTTTAGACGTTTAAAAATGTAGGAGTGAGAAGATTTGAAAATTTTAATTTAAGAATTACATTTTCTTTAACTAAATTGAGGTAATTATTTATAAACAAGACACCAATCACCATAGGATGTGATCTTCAAATCTTTCGCCTTATTAACCAACAAGAAGTTAATTTTAATTTTCTCAAAAAAAGAAAAACACATATATATAATGACATGATGGATAAATTAGTAATAAAGTGGTTATAGATTTAAATTCTTTCTCAATAAAAAAAGAAAAAAGAAAAAAATTCAATGTATATATACTTTTAAAAAAAAAAAAAAAAAAAAAACTTTTTTTTACTGTGGGTTTTTATATTTACTCGAAGCAATTGGGCGTTGCATTACTACTATTCAAATTACGAGACTGCGCGTTACATTGGCTTCAATCCAAAGCAAAGCCTTGACAGAGCTGGTTTGGGAATGGAATTTTTTGTATTACTTTTTTGAAAAAGTCCTATTGTTTCAAAAAAAAAAAAAACATGAAATTTCGATATTAGGAAACTACCAACAATAGAAACTGAAAATCAATGCAATGTTGTGATATCTAACGAGAGATCACTCAAATATAAGCTCCACAAAATTTAATGATCAATTTCTGATGAAAACACGTATGCATGTACCCATCAAACATAGCCAACGGCATACGTGCATACTTTTTGCCAAAACATTATATGAATTTAAATTCTTCACCTCCGATTATTATTGAATTAAAAAAAAATCCCTCAAATTTTATCTTAGGAAACATTTGAATCTCAACTAATTTTCCTAAAAAAATGTTGTTTTTTTACAATTTTTAAATTTTTGTTTGATTTTTATAAACCGGAGCAAAATGATATTACAATAATAAAAGTTATTGATTAAATTAGGAGTTGTAGTTTAATTTTCAAAAATCAAAACCTTAATAGTTATAAATCTCAACTCTCTTTAATATATATATAATGTCATTTAATATTATAAATTTTTTATTAATTAAATAATATAAAAGTAAAAAATAAAAAATTGTGACACAAAAGAAGGCTCTATGTCCCTTCACAACATGCTTGCGAACCTCATCCTTATCCATGTGAGGCGTATTTGGAAAACAACAACTTTTTTTTATTATTTTTTAACGGAGCAAATTTAATATTATTAATTTTTATATAGGGCGAGAATAATTTATAAACATTGCAATATTCTTTACTACATTATCTTTTTAAACCACATGGTTAGGCTTGAAAAGGTGCAATTTGTCCTTAGCTCTCTATTTTCATATTGTGATTATGACTTTGGTCAATTTAATGTGATTAATATTCAAATCTCAATTTCTATGTTTGGAATAAGAAGGTAGAAGTTGACCCATCATCCAATAATATTATAGTTATATTTTTATTAGTATTTTTTTCTAGTGTTTGACACTGATACAAAGTGTTGTTATAATTTTTTTTAGTGTACATTTTTTCGTTAATATTAAACACATTCATTTTATTCTTAATAATCATATCACACATATATATAGAGAGAGTTATCTAATCCAATTTACAGGTATCTTCATTAATGTGACAAGATATATACATGATTCAATGTGTTCTTTTATGTTAACTATTTAATTATTCATAAATCTTAATATTTAATATTATTTATTTTACTAACAATAATATAATTAAATTGACATAATGTATAAGTTAGTACGAAACGATTATAAATTAATATATATAAAAAGATTATGGATTTTCAAAATTTTCATGTAAAATATAATTAAATAAAAATATTAAATATTAATCATTTTCTTTAGCTTTATCCTAGATGTTGGAGTTTGTTTATTTGTTTTTTTTTTCTTTTTTCATAGTTTTACTTTACCTATTTTTATTTGAAAATTTAAATTATGCAATTCATATTCTTTAAAACAAATATTATCAATGGAAATATTTATTTGATTTTTTTATTATTATTTATCATTTTAGCATGATTAATTCTATTGGTTTTATTGAAAAGAATTAGCAACATTTTTAATATATAATTAAAATAATTTTGAAAATACAACATAATTTTTATTAACTTTTAGTTTTTTAAGATTCTTCTCGGATAATAACCCTCTTTAATATTCTTTTTGTTATGAAATAGAAGAAATAAAGAGAGTAATTGAGGGAGAAAGTGAATAAACTCTAATGAGTTTGGTGCAATTAACAATGGAGGAAACAACACTTATTTATAGTGTTGTGAAGTACAAAAATAGTCTATATACAAAAATAGCTAAAGCACAAAAATAGCTAAGTGGACCATTTATGAGAGAGTGATGGGAGTGAATTAGTTTGTGATGTAAAATGAATATCTAAATATTCATAATACTCCCCCTTAGATATTCATTGTACAAAAAAAAATGTCTCATTAAAAACCTTGCTAGGAAAAATCCAATGGGAAAAAAAAACTTAGTCAAGGGAAAAAGAGTACATTGTTTCACTCCCCCTTATGGAAACATCACTTGAGATCTTTTAGTCGTCGCATTCCTATGTTGTGCACTAACTTCTCAAAAGTGGTAGTAGGTAATGCTTTTGTAAATAAATCTGCCAAATTATCCTTTGAGGAGATTTGTTGAACACTGATGTCGCCATTTTCTTCAAGGTCATGGGTGTAGAAAAGCTTTGGTGAAATATGTTTTGTTCTATCTCCTTTTATATACCCTCCTTTGATTTGTGCTATGCAAGCTGTATTATCCTCGTATATAGTTGTTGGACGTTCTTTGAGTGCAGATCAATCCACATGTTTCACGAATGTGTTTACTCATTGATCTCAACCACACACACTCTCGACTAGCCTCATGTATAGCAAGGACTTCAAAGACATGATTTGAAGATGTTGCCGTAATGGTACATTTTCTGATTTCCATGATATAGCAGTTCCTCCACATGTAAATAAATAAACTGATTTGAGACTTAGCTTTGTGAGGATCAGACAAATATCCTGTGATCTGCATAACCAACTAGATCAAAATTCGATTGGTTAGAATAAAATAAACCCATATCTGTGCTGTTCCTCGAAGATAACTTGAAGTACATGCTTAACTCCATTCCAATGTCTTTTTGTAGGAGAAGAACTATATCTAGCTAATAAATTTTCATGAAAAAGTTATATCAGTCGTGTATTGTTAGCAAGATACATAAGTGCACCTATCGCACTAAGGTATGGAACTTGAGGGGCCAATTAGTTCTTCATTTTCTTCTCGAGGTCA
Source organism: Sicyos edulis (assembly GCA_036507275.1). Classification (NCBI taxonomy): domain Eukaryota; kingdom Viridiplantae; phylum Streptophyta; class Magnoliopsida; order Cucurbitales; family Cucurbitaceae; genus Sicyos; species Sicyos edulis. The sequence goes on along the minus strand of CM071849.1, from coordinate 47,235,864 downwards.
AAATATGTCCTTATTAACATCTAGTGATCGAACTACCATTGGAATGTTCAATGGGTGTGCTTTGTCCATGTAAAACCTTTTTAAAATCTTTTCTATATAAGTTGATTGATGAATAAATATTCCATCCGCTAAATGCTCAATTTGCAAGCCAAGATGTAATTTTGTTTTTCCAAGATCTTTCATCTCAAATTCTTTCTTAAGGTATTCTATTGCCTTTGAAAGCTCTTCAGGAGTTCCAATTATATTTAAGTCATCAACATATACAGCAATAATGACAAATCCGGACTGTGATTTCTTTATAAAAACACATGGACAAATGAGGTTATTTTTATACCCTTCTTTCAATAAATATTCACTTAGACGGTTATACCACATTCGTCCGGATTGTTTTAATCCATATAAAGATCTTTGTAATTTAATCGAATATAATTCTTTTAAATTTAAATTATGTGATTCTGGTATCTTTAATCCTTCAGGAATTTTCATATAAATATCATTATCCAAATATCCATATAAATATGCAGTGACGACATCCATTAGATGCATGTCAAGTTTTTCATATATAGACATGCTAATTAGATTTCTCAATGTAATTACATCTACCACAGGAGAATACGTCTCGTCATAGTCAATACCAGGTCTCTGTGAGAATCCTTGTGCAACAAGTCTTGCTTTGTACCTTGTGACTTCATTTTTTTCATTTCTTTTGCGTACAAATACCCATTTGTATCCAACAGGTTTTACACTTTCAGGTGTACGGACTATAAGTCCAAAAACTTCACGTTTTGAAAGTGATTGTAATTCTGCTTGAATTGCTTCTTTCCACTTAAGCCAATCTTTTCTATGTCGACATTCTTCAACAGATCTAGGTTCAAAATCTTCATTCTCATAAATAATATCATGAGCAACGTTGTAAGAAAAAATTTCATTAACAATTACATCCTTTCTATTCCATCTTTTTCCCGTCATGACATAATTTATTGAAATCTCATTATTATCCTCATTTATTTTAGTATCTTCGATACTCTCATTATGAGTCATGTCAAGAGATTGTTTAAAAATATCTACAGTGTCAATTGTGCTATCTTGACTATTAACTTCTTTTCTTTTCCGAGGATTTTTATCTTTAGAACCTACGGGTCTACCACGCTTTCAGCGTGCGTGACTCTTCAAATTTGAAAAAACTTGTTGTGTTGGAATTTCAATTTTAGATGGAGCATTTGTAGTTGGTATATATGACTTGGTTACTTTCTTGAATCTGCAAATGCATCGGCATTTGATTTGCTATATTTTGTAAATGAATTATCTTTTGAACTTCTAGTTCACATTGCTTTGTTCGGGGATCAAAATGAGATAATGAAGACGCATTCCATGCAATTTCCTTTTCCAACTTCTTGAATTCTCCCCCTAATGTTGGAAAATTTGTCTCATTAAAGTGACAGTCAGCAAATCTTGTAGTAAATACATCACCTGTTAGGGGTTCAAGATATCTAATAATTGACGGGGAATCAAAACCAACATATATTCCTAGCCTTCTTTGAGAACCCATCTTAGTACGTTGTGGTGGAGCAATTGGAACATACACCGCGCAGCCAAATATGCGCAAATGAGAAATACTAGGCTCTCGACCATACACTAATTGTATTGGTGAATACTTATGATATGCTCTTGGCCTAATGCGTATAAGTGATCTTTGCATGCAAAATAGCATGTCCCTATATATAGATATTGGAAGTTTTGCTCTCATAAGTAATGGTCTTGCAATTAATTGCAAACGTTTTATGAATGATTCTGCTAAACCATTTTGTGTATGGACATGAGCTACAGGATGTTCAATAGTTATTCCAATGGATGTACAATAATTATTGAATGCTTGAGATGTAAACTCTCCAGCATTATCAAGACGAATGCCTTTAATTGCATAATCAGAAATTGTGCTCTTAATTTTATTATTTGAGCAAGTAATCTTGAAAATGCAAGATTTCTACTTGATAATAAACTTACATGTGACCATCTACTAGATCGTCAATCAAAACCATAAAATATTTAAATGGTCCACTTGGAGGATTTATAGGTCCACATATATCACCTTGAATTCGTTCTAAAAATGTAGGTGATTCAATTCCTACTTTAGACGGTGATGGCCTAATAATTAATTTTCCTTGAGAGCAAGCGAGAACATAACAATTCATTAGATTGAAAAATCTTTTGATCTTTTAATGAATGTCCACTTGAATTCTCAATAATTCTTCTCATCATTATGACCTGGATGACCCAATCGATCATGCCAAAGCGAGAATATATCCGGATTCATGAACTTGAGTTCATTGTAGCATATGTTTCAATAACATCAATATGTGTGTAATATAATCCAGAAGAAAAAGCAGGCAGTTTTTCTAATATACGTTTTTCATTTGCAATAATAGATATAATATAAAGATATTCTATATTATTCTCATTATTCGTCTCTATGTGGTAATCATTATAACGTATATCTTTAAAACTTAGTAAATTTCTCTTTGATTTACTTGAGAACAAAGCATTAACAATTGTAAATTTTGTTCCTCTAGGCAAAATAAGGTTTGCTTCTCCAAAACCTTCTATCAAGTTTGCAGAACCTGATATTGTATTAACACTTGCTTCAAGCATTGTTAGTTTAGAAAAATATTTTCTACTTTTAAGTATTGTATGCGTAGTTGCGCTATCTGCCAAACATAAGCCTTCATGATCCAAAATGTGAGAAATTTCCATGATTCTTCATTAAAAGAAATACATAAATATTAAAACAAAATAAAAAGAAAATTAAATAATTGAAAATAACTTGAAATAAAATTGTGAAGGAAGAAAGAAAAACAAACAATCCTAACAAATGTAAATAATGCTAGAAGAAATATTAATTGACGACATTATCATTTGAACTATTTTCTTTTTCATTAGCCTCCTCTTCATGAGACTCGAAAAAATCAGCAATGTCGAAGTTCGTCATGCTCGAAGGATCAAATGTATCATCCTTTTGATATGCAAAGTTGGCTTCCACATTTTTGTCTTTCTTTAATGATGCTTGGTAGAGATCAACCAAATGTTTTGGCGTACGACAAGTACGAGACCAATGACCTTTCATACCACATCGGAAGCATTCATTCTCAAAACTCTTGGTACTCTGACTATTTATTGGGGCTTTTCCTTTATGATCATTATTATTCATGGTTCGCTTGAAAGAATAATTTTGGCGACCACCACGAAATGAATAATTATTTCTTCCTCTACCACGACCACGACCACGACCATAATTATTTAAGGTTACAACATTTGCTTCAGGGAGTGGGGTTGCTCCAGTTGGTCGAGATTCATGATTTCTCATCAGGAGTTCGTTATTTTGTTCAGCCACAAGAAGACATGATATTAGTTGAATACTTTTTAAATCCTCTTTCTCGATACATTCTTTGCACGAGCATATTCGAGGCATGAAAAGTAGAGAATGTTTTCTCTAACATGTCTTCATTAGTAACCTTTTCTCCACATAATGTTAATTTCGAACTTATTTTAAATAATGCGGAATTATAGTCACTCTTGATTTAAAATCCGCAACCTCGGGTGCATCCAATCATAACGAGCTCTTGGCGAGAATGACAGATTTTTGGTGATCATATCTTTCTTTTAAATTTTGCCATAAAATATAGGATCTTTTACAAGATAAGATATTCGAATTTTAATCCCTCATGCAAATGATGGCGAAGAAATATCATGGCTTTTGCCTTTTCTTGATTTGTTGCTTTATTTCCTACCTTTATCGTTTCACCAAGATTCATGGCATCCAAATGGATCTCAGCATCAAGTACCCATGACAAGTAATTAGTTCCACTAATATCAAGGGCCGTGAAGTCTAGTTTTGTAAGGTTTGCCATTGTAAGACTATTACGAAGAAATTCACTTATATTAGAGACTTAATAGATAGATCTAATGTGTGCATAACACAAAAATAAATAGTTGAATTAACATGATATATGACTTAATTAGCAAGAATTTTCAAATAACCAAATATAATGATTCTAATAGTTCACTTCTAAAATTACTAATCTTAAACTTTTATAATTGATGATTTTCCCCCTTTTTATTTTTGAAAAATAATTATTGAATAGTTAAATATTAACTTAACCTTATTGAAATATTTTAATATTCATGTAATTATGAAAACAATAATTATATTCAAAATGATTCATATGTATCTAACATATCTCAACTATACGATGGAATATTAATGAATAGAGTGAAACATATTTTATGCAATAATTTAAAGCATATAATAGAGAATTAGAATTATAACTAAGCTGTAAAAAAAAAATATAAAAGTAATAATGATTGAATATGTGCAAATTACACTACACTTTCATTTTTCTTAGAAATCAAGCAAGATTTAAGCATATTAAATGGTAATAATAATTCACATGGAAGACTACAAGTAACAAATTATATATATATTTTTTAAAACAAGCTAACATTTATTAACAACAAAAACACTAAAATGAAACCCTTATTTAGAACAACAAATCTAACTAGATATGATCTTATCTAACATTTTAGAGCAAAACTACGTAAGAAATAAATATAAAAGATTCGATGTGTATAGTCTCACTAGCTTCTACATGCATTTAGAGTCAAATTAACTTAAAAATTTCTAACTGTGATCTATTTTCAAAGAACATCAGTAAAATAAACAAATGAGCCACTTGGTAAATCTTAAAACTAAGCAACTATTAAAACTATCAAATCGAGTCATCGTGGAATAAACAAATATATTAATAATTATGAGAAAAAAAAAATTCTTTGTTTAAAACTTCACATGTATACATTGTTCATAAATACATCACGAAATAATAAAAAAAATGAAGCCTACCTTTAGCACAGAAAAGCAGAAGTCGTGCTGATAACGTGTTATGAAATAGAAGAAATAAATGGAGTAATTGAGAGAGAAAGTGAATAAACTCTAATGAGTTTGGTGCAATTAACAATGGAGGAAACAACACTTATTTATAGTGTTGTGAAGTACAAAAATAGCCTATATACAAAAATAGCTAAAGCACAAAAATAGCTAAGTGGACCATTTATGAGGGAGTGATGAGAGTGAATTAGTTTGTGATGTAAAATGAATATCTAAATATTCATAATACTTTTCATAATTTTTATTATTTCTATAATCATTATGGTTCGTCTTTCTCTAAATACTTCTTACAAGTTAAATAAAAGATTAAAATTGCAACATTTAATTAAGACGATAAAAGTTCAATTGACACAAAGTTTAAATAAATGACCAAGAAATTATGTATTTGAATTTTTCACATTTGAAAGAGTGTAATTCTATTGAACCTAATTAGATTAATATTTTTTTCTATATATATAGATCATTGTATTTAGAGTGTGATGACTATCAATCGTCCACCATTTCATCTTTTTTAATAAACAATCCTCACTATCTCAATCCATGCCCATTTCCACCTTCTTGCTGCAATCCCATACCATAGCAACATTTAATTATTGTTGAATAGAAATTAAAAGTTTAAAATGGAAATCAAAATATGTATTCAATATACGAGTAAAAGTTATTTATTATTCTAATGATTTAGAAAATAAATATGAAAATGCTACAAATTAAAAGAAATATATAAAAGTGCATCTTATTCAGAACTAACACAACATGTGAGCCATAATTTGACACCACACACCACCCTCCCTTTGAGAGTCATATTACATTATTGTGTTATGTTTAGAATCATAGATAATTTAAGCAATGTAATGTTTTTTTAGTTAATAATTTAATAATGTAACATTTGCGTGCATTTTGATTTTAAAAAAAAAAAGTTTTCGTACATTTCGTCCATTTATTATTATTATTGTTATTTTCATAATTTTTATTAACACGACATGACACGTGCGTCACTTCTATAGTTTGGAATGAATAAAATGATAATAATGATAATTATTATTAGGGTTATTAACCACCTCCAGTTCATTCTTTCAAAATAGCCAATTTAGAAAAGGCGTCCAACTCGTACAATAATGTCACCCAAAAGTGTAATTTTTGGCCTTTTCTTTATAAATTAGCCGACACACTTTTTTATCTCAGTCAATTTTAGGGGTAGTTTACTAGGTATATTTATTTTGAAGAAATATATTTTTATGAACATTTATGAATATTTATATAATTGTGTTTATTTGGTCAGAATTATACTATTATTCTAAGAAAGCATTTACAATATTTATTAATTTTTACATTAATTTAGTATAAGTTTAATCTATATAATATATTTGTCTACCTAAACGTATTATGTATTTAAACAAATTTAGTTTTTGTTCGATTCATTCGTACTTATGGTTCTTAATTTCAATTCAAATTTGAATATTTTTATAAAAAATTATATATTTAATTCTAGTTTTGTTGATATATTCAATATTTTTATATGTTTGGTGAGTTAAGTTTTGATAATATATAAAAAAATTAATATCTAAGCAAAATCAAACAAGTGCCGATTGGTATATATTATCGATAAAATGTATGTGTAATGTATAAAATTAATGAGAGAAAAAATATTCATAATAGATACCTTTGATATATGAATCTAAAAATTTATATTTTAAAGTGCATCCAAAAGTAGTTAAATATTTTTCATATAAACATCTTAAAATACTCGAGTACATTGATATACACGAGTATAATCTCACAAAATGAATGGACTAATCCAAATACCTAATTCATGTGAATTTTAGATTATCAAGTGATAAACAACTTTTAAGGAAAGGAAATGATTAATTGTCTTATTTCAATCCAAGTATAATTGATCGATTACTAAATCATGTATTATAGATTAAAGAAGTCACACAAGTTCAACTCTTCTACCTCAATCCTCACATGTTATTGCAAAAGTTTATTTATCTTCCATTACTTTCAACCCCATTATAAATATGACATAGATGTCATTGAATATAGTTAAAATTATAAAATAAATCTATAAATATAGCATCAAAAAAGAAAACTGTACAATAATCTTAACTTGATGTCAACAATTGATCAATGTAGTAACTTTTTACGAGTTAGAAAAGTTTAAATCTTCAATATTATTTTTTAAACTTTAAATTTTATTTTATTTTTGACAATTTTCTAAAATAAATAAAATTAATGAAAATTCAAAGTCTTTAGCTCAAACCTATTAGGTGATTAAGTATTTAAATGAAATTAGCCCAACTCCAACTAGGAGGGCATAAATCTGAAATTTAAGAGTAACCATTAATTACATAATCCCATTAGAGATACACATTGCTTTTAGTAGATATTTTATCAGATATTTTCAAATAAGCTTTAATATTTTCTCTCTCATTAGTTGGCATTACTATCCTTACCAAATGAGATAGGATTACTCTCCAAAATCAAATAAAATTATTCAACCTTCAATTATTTGACTAATCAAATCAATCAATAATGATGGCAACAGCTTAATGATAATAGTGTATTTAACCATTTAAGGGACCATAAATTCAAATTTCCCTATTCTTAATAGCTATATAACTAAAAAAAAGCTAATGAAATCAGATTTTTTTTTTTTTTTTTGAAAAACTAATGAAATCACATTAAAGCTAAGAAGAACAATAAAATCAATATATATACAATAAAAAAAAAATGGACAGTGATTTAATAATTTTATTTTTTTGTGGTAATTTAATTCAACACATGGTCATAAGTTTGAATACAAAAATCATATGTGACTATGGTTTATTTAAGAACAGTAATTCCATATTCATTTTTTGAAGGATTTATATATATATATATATATTCAACGACAAAAAAGATTATAAATTCGAATTACTCACCCTCAATTGTCACCCAACTAAAAAAGAAGTTATTAAATATCTTAAACTACTTAAATTGTATTAAAGTCACTATTTTCTTCTTATTTTTCATGAATAATATTAAATACATAAAATTATGGATATCAACGTGTAAAAAAAATTACAAAAATAGTTATTAAATTGAATTAATGACTTCAATCAAACTTACAAAATTAAAAATTACCATCAATTTTTTTTTTTTTTTTGAGAAATTATAATTTAGTTATTTTATATAACTTGAGAACTTTAGAATTTTACTCTTTTAAATTCGATATATTCAATCAAGTAAAATTTATGGCTTTAATTAAGTTAAATTTATTTAAAACAATCAATTGAAATTGCTTGAAAAAAAAAATTATAAAATTGTCATGGTTAATTAATATACCAATACTAAAATTTGCAATCACTAACTTCTTTTATGAACCATTTTTTCTACTTTTCTTAATGAATCTTCTTAGTTAAATTATATTAAGAACATTTACCATCAATTTCACTTTTTTTTTACTGTCACTTTTTTTAGAAGAAGGGCAATTTTACAATTTGTAAGTATTAAAGGGCAAAACAAATGAACTATTTTTTCGTTATAATTGTATAATTTTTGTTGGATGGTATGAGATTAATGGATAGGATAACTGCCAATATAAATAGTTACTGCCAAAGACCAGAGGTCTTGGGTATAGAGAGAAAATGACATTTATTAGATCGTGTAAAAAAGATGACAGATTTTATTTTGATGGCATTAAATCATAAATAAATATTGAATAAAATGAAGCAGGTCATAAAGGCAGCCAAGTTGGGTTTGTGATTGGCCCCACCATTTTCATCTCCTTATAAAAGAATAGAATTCACAGTAGAGAGAGAAGGGGCCATAGCCGATATTTCTAGAGCTTTTCTTAAAATGTCAGAATGCAATTAAGAGCTTCAATCTTAGCTGTTGGCTTTGTCCAGTCATGGCAAAGCGCCCATAATCCTCTGTCTCCACCCTCCCTTTAAATCCACCTCTCGGAACCGCAAATTTCGATTCCATTTGTGAAAGGATCATGAAGATCCGTTGCGATGTCTGTGATCGAGTTGAGGCCTCTGTGTTTTGCTCTGCCGATGAAGCTGCTCTTTGCCATGGCTGTGATCTTCATGTTCACCGCGCTAACAAGCTCGCCGGAAAACACTCCAGGTTTTCCCTGCTTCAGCCGATCAAATCGGATTCTCCTCTTTGCGATATTTGTCAGGTATTTTTCATTCCTAGTTACGGAAATTGTTTTTGCTTTGATTTGGTTTGATTCTGAATTTTTAGGTTTCTGTGAAATCGAATCAATGTTGTTGTAGAGAATCTTCGCGTTCTTTTGTATATTTTCTCGTCGGTTTCTGATCTCGTTCGTTATTTCGATTTCTGGAGTTTGAATGATTTGGCGATCGTCGATTCGGAGTGAGAATGAGAGAATTCTTTCTGAAATTTGAAATTGATTTGGCGATCGTTGTTTCGAGTTTTGAAGTTTGAATGATTTGGCGATCGTTGATTGTTACTGAAATTTGAAATTGATTTGGCGATCGTTGTTTCGAGTTTTGAAGTTCGAATGATTTGGTGATCGTTGATTCTTACAGAAATTTGAAATTGATTTTGATTTTGATTTTCGTTTGTAGGAACGGCGCGCGCTTGTGTTCTGTCAACAAGATAGGGCGATTCTTTGCAGAGAATGCGACATTTCGATTCACGAAGCGAACGAACACACGCAGAAGCACAGTCGATTTCTTCTCACAGGCGTGAAGCTTTCTTCCACTTGTTTTTCGTACCAAACATCCTCTTCCTCCATTGGCAATGATGATGATGCCGCCATGGATGTTAAATCTGGAACCTCCAACGCTTGCAGCAAGAGGCCGAAAAAGGCCGGGAACGAGATCTCGAGCTCTCATTCAGCTGCCAAAGCTGCTCCGTCTTCGAATCACAAGGTCGAAGACGGCCAAGCAAGCGACGGCGGCTCGTTCTCGACGAGCAGGATATCGGAGTATCTGGAGGGGCTGCCTGGATGGTGCGTGGACGAGTTTCTCGATCAACCTTCCACAGCCGCTGCCAATCGTTTCTGTAAGGTTTGCAGTACCTGATCTTGGGAGTACTAATTTCATGAACTTCCATATTTCCTATCACAATTCTTCTTCTTCTGATCGTTTCCACTTTGAATTTGTGCAGTTTAATGGCCAAATTCTGGCATTTGAGAATCAAAATCTGGAGATTCAGCAAGAATTGCCAGGCAACTTCAGATTTGACAACACCTTGGAATTTTTAGGTAAATTTTCTCAAATTAGGCCTTGGAATGGAGTAATAAGAATAATCTCCATGAAAAATTGTAGAGGTGAAAAAAAGTGGTGGTTGATAAGATCATCAGCAGCTTTTTCTCTAGAAAACAAATCTGGTAAAATGAAAGAACAAACTGAAACTAACTTTTTGTTTGTTTTGTTTGTTTTGTTTGTTGTTGATGATTTGCAAATGTTACCTTACCTCCACTCTTTTTGTGAGTTGTTATTCCTTTTGCTAAATTCTTTACTGGTTATGATGAGAATGGAATCAAAATCTTTTTGGTTTGATTGGGCAATAAGCAACTCCATATTTTTACTAATATTAGAATGAAAAATTTTGTGCTACACTCACTCTTTTTTGGTCATTTAATAAATGACCAATAATTGACTACTTATTAGGAAATACTTAAAAAAGTAATGATTTGATTAATGGCAATATTTGAATACTTAAATATCAATGTTTTTTTTTTTTGAAAGTAAGTTAAAAGAAATGTTATTATCATAAATTACTTTTAAGTATTCAAATATTGCCATTAGGAAATTATATATATTGTTTAATAAGAGGTTGGGAGAGGAAAATTAAATTTTTAGGTCACTTTGATAAAAATATGATTCTCGGAATCGAACTTATGACATTGTGTTGAACATATTTATATTCAAATAATAAAATTATTGCACTACTGACTTATGTGGTCCCTAATTGGATAGTTTTGTAACTAGACACCATACTTTTTTTGTGCTCATTTTCTATGACGTTCTCTTGAATTTGAGAATTTTGTTATATAGTTCTAAGTGTTATTTACTTAAGTGCTATTGTAGAGTTGAATTTGGAGTATTTTATTTGATTGATTAGTCTGATTTACTGAAACAATTTTGAATTCAACTTAAAATATAACAATTTCACCTTTCATTTTACTCCAATAATTTTTCATTTATTATGTACCATTAATATTTCCAATGTCTGAGAACAATAATGTAATTTTACTAGTTTGATATATGATTTATGTGAATTCAAATCTCCATCGTTGAACTAAAGAAATTATTGAGAAGCCCGAGGGAGACAAAAAATAATAATTGCTCAAAATTTCGTTACCAACCCAATACAATAATTGTACTCTTTCAACTTAATATTTCCACCTATAATTGTAATATTCCCAATGAATTCTTTTTGTACTCTCCCTATCAAATGTACTATGGCAATGGCAACTCTTATTTGACAATATGTATTTTATATCACAATATATTTCTTTTTGTTGGTCCTCACATTTTTTACAGTAATTATTAGAAAATATAGGGTTCTATCTCAAAATTAATTGATAATGAAATGATTAATCCATGTTGCTTATAAACATACTGATTGAATATATATATATATATTGAGAAGGTCGATTCCATTCTGATTGAATAGTATAGCACCAGTACTTGCAATGTTGGTCTCTAAAATAAGGTTAGAAAGAAATAATTACCACCCTGCTTCAGATAAAAAAGGGAAATAATTACCTCCTAAAATTTCACTTCTGACTTTCATACTTCAAATTCAATTCCAGATACTCCGTACCACCATCTAACTTTTATTTAATTTAATTATTTAAAAGGAGAATTTAAAAATATTAAAAGGACAAATCCAGTCATTAAGTTGCAATTTTTGAGAATCAGTGATTAAGTTGCACTTAGGGTGATTGGATTTTGGAGTAAAAAAGAGGAGATGAGAGAAAAAGAAAATAAATGATCCGGAAATATGAAATATTTGTTTGCAGATTAATGTTTTGGAGAGAAAATGTTGAAAAAATATTTATTTTATATTAATTTATTTATAATATAATGATCGTATATTTTGGATTAATCCATAAATTTAATACATATTATTTATATTATATAGTTAAAAAATAAAATAAAAATGATTAGATAAAAGATATATTTATTATGTATTATATAATTTTAAATTAGAAAATATTTAATGTGACATTTAATAATATTTGATAAAAGATTTGATGTGATGTCAAAGAAGCATCTGAAGAAGAGTTGAGAAGAAGTTGATGCACTAAAAAAACAAATATAAAGTTGAAAAATCTCGACCCCTTCCTCTCCTCTCCTCAAAATCAAATCCAAAACACCCTCCTAATTCTCCTTCAAAACTAACAAAAAGAAATATCCAACATATTCATGGCATCTGCATCCCCATGTTCTTCATTCCTTAAACTTCCCATAGTATCTCTCTCGAATCTCTCTAAAGCTCTAACGTTCATAATAAACGACATCGTTTCATGATTGTTTTAAATGTTCAGTTGTTTTTAGGCTTATAATTTAGAAATTTATTCCTTATAATTAGATAAACTTGAATATAAATGGTGGGATTTCCACTATAAGGACTATTTATTATACAAGAGTTTGATTAAATTAGGGAGATCAATTCTAATTTATAAAATTGACCAAATTTATAATTTAAAGGTTAAAATACCATTTTGGTCCCTCAACTTTGAGATTTGTTCCACTTTGGTCCCTAGACTTTCAAGTGTCCATTTTTAGTCCCTTGACTTTGTATTTTGTTCAATTTTAGTCCTTTGACTTTGTTATTTGTCCAATTTTGGTCCTTAGACTTTCAAATGTACATTTTTAGTCCCTTGACTTTGTAGTTTGTTCAATTTTGGTCCTTTGACTTTGCTATTTGTCCAATTTTGGTCCCTCGACTTTCAAATGTCCAAATTTAGTCTCTAAACTATAAAAAAAGTTCAAAAATGGTCCTTTCGTCAAATAAATTTTTTTCTCACTCCTAAATTATTTTCTCTCTCTTCCATCTTTCATCATTTCTCTTCTAAAAGTTTTATCTCTCTTAAATCCACATCTCTAATCCTCTTCTTTTCTTTTTTTCTCTTATTCCTCCTCAATCCATCTCATCAAATTATTTAACATAAGATAATTTTTCTAAATAATAATTCATAGTCTACCATGGAACAAAAAAGAAAAAGAAAGAAAATAAAGAAGAAAAAAAGAAAGAAAAGAAGGGAAGAGAGGTGGATTGAAGAGAGGTAAAATTTCTAGAGAGAGAAATTATGAAAGATGAAAGAGAGAGAAAATAATTTAGGAGTAATAAAAAATTCATTTGACTAAATGACAATTTTTGAACTTTTTTTTATAGTCTAAGAACCAAATTTGAAAACATTTGAAAGTTGAGGGACCAAAATTGGACAAATAGCAAAGTTGAGGGACCAAAATTAGACATTTGAAAGTTGAGGGACCAAAATTGGACAAACAACAAAGTTGAGGAACTAAAATTGGACATTTGAAAGTCAAGGGACCAAAATGGAACAAACTCCAAAGTCGAGAGATCAAAATGGTATTTTAACCTAATTTAAACTAAATATGCATATGAAACCTTCCCGACCATCACTTTCTCAGTAACAACAGCACTTTTCTTGCCAATGAAAACCGTAATATGACCGTTCACTATCTCGATCAATTGCGTTACCCCGCAAGGACGAAATAACAGCATTACTATGAAATTACTTATATGGTTTTTTTTTTTTTTTTTTAGTACAACATATATGGTTTTATCAAATCATAGTAACAATCTTGTTTTTAAACCATAGAAACTAAAGCCTCCATAACTATTTGGATATTTAATTTTAATTTCTGAAAACTAGTCTATGACTATTTCTTTAATTTATAGTTTTCCGATATCTATATTTTATTTCAAACCAAAATTCGAAAACTCAAAAAATAGTTTCAAAAAATTTGTTTTGGTCAAAGTACAAATATTTCTTTAAAGAAAAATGGAACCGACGAGAATTTGAATGAAAACAAGCTTAAATTTAAAAATAAATAAATAATAATGATCAAACCATGGAGACCAAATTTGTAAACCTAAGATCCCGTTTGATAACCATGTGATTTTTTATTTTTTATTTTTAAAATTTAAGCGTACAATAACTATCTTATCATATGTTCTTTGCAACTTGAATATTTACATCTTACCTATATTTGTAAACATCAAACCAAAATTTGAAAACAAAAAAATGACTTCCAAAAACTTGTTTTTATTTTTGAAAGTTGATTAGCATCCGCATACTTTCTTTAAGGAAAAATGAATACATTGTAGGAAAAATGGAACACATTGGTAGGAACTTTGAATAAAAATAGGATTAAAATTTAAAAATCAAAAACAAAAAATCAAATGATTATCAAACGTAACTTAAATATTCAGATGGAAGAGGCAATATTTTAGGCAAGTAAACAAACCAGTTGCCACATCTGCATGATACCAGAGATCTCGCTAGGCAAATAGCAAACATCTCCATGAGCATTATAAGAAATGGTTCTACAAGCACAATGTGAATAAATTAATGACAAACATAGCAACAAAATGCTTAGGGCCCTCATATTTGGTATAAAGAGAAGTACATTTAAAATAACAGTACAAAAACTAAGCAAAAAAGCTTTCCAAGTTGAAAGATGATGTTTCTTAACTACTTTTATATGGATCATCATATTTGGTATTATTTTACATCTCTCAAAGATTTTGAACGCAATAAATAATAATTATGTACCTTTTGTACAGTTGCATTAAGCAAAACCAATAAACGAATCTCATCCTCGATCCCACGGTAGATTGCAAGGTAGTTGAATATTGAATTCCTGCTACTACATGATCATAAAACTGAAGTAAAGCAGTTTTTGTGCGTTTTACGGTACAGTAGAGCAGTAACGAGTGAGATGAACAAGGTTTTGGATCACGACAGGCAATGCAGATTGCGATCGGGTAAGGAAAGTATCGACTTACCATTTGGTTGTGGGAAAGGGCAAGTATCAGAAAGCAGCATTTCAAGGAGTAAATGCAAAGAGCCTATCTACAATCTTTGAACGACAAACTGGACACTCGGTACAGGCGAGTGAACAGGACTTACATACTGCAGTTACAGAAAGTGGAAAATTAGAACCAGAAAGCTAGGGATTTTAAGAGGTGGTTCAAGAAAACTTACAACAAAAATGTCGACATGGAAGAAGAATTGCTGCAGTTGGCAATTCGAAACAAACTTTACACATGTGAGAATTCGTATCTACATTTCCTAGGCATTTGAGATCCTTTTCCTTCATCTCTTGCATCCGAGCCTGAAAGTTATTGGAGACTTAAATGAATTTCTATGAATGGTGATAATAATCAAAACATGTTAAAATCCTCGAGCTGAAAATCTTTTTGAGAAGAAAAGAGATCACAAATATTTCAATGATTTTCATTGTGATATCCGCGAGTGTCAAGGCAGGTTACACACACAATGCACACCAACTACTTTCATAAAAAATACCGTCTGACCTTACAACATTTGACAGTTAAAACAACCCGTAGGAAATTAATTCCTAAGAACTCATAATCTGTTGGTTTTCCAAAGCCCTCTTACCATTAGGTAAACTCATAATACTTCAATGTAATACAAATATTTCAATGATCATTTGAAATGAAATTATATACCTTTAGCTGAACAACCAATGGTTCTTCCTCCCGAGTTTCTTCAAGTTTTCTCGAATCATCAACAACAGGATCGACATCTTCTTTCAAGATGGTTATTATTTCATAGTCATTTGTCATTGTCTCGATAATATTTTCCGTTCCTGAGATCTGCCTTGCATCAATTTTCACATCTGAGATAGCTCCACCTCCACCCTCTTTCTTCAACTTAGCAACTAGAACCCACATGTTTGCCAAGTCATTTTCTAGAGCTGCCTCCCTTTTCTTTGCCTCTTCCATTTTCTTGAGGTAATCATCTTCAAGATTCTCCTTCTCAGCTAAAGCAGCCTCAAGGGCTTCCTCTCTTTGTTTCCTAGCGTGAAGTTCAATTTTTAAATCATCTAGGTCAAGATTCCAAAACTCGAAATCGTCACTGGTTGCTGCTGAAACACCATTAGACCGGCCAGAGAGCCTTCCCTTCCTTCCAGGTCTCGAACCGTCATTATACTTACGATTCCCTCCATAATAATTCTGTGCATTTTTAGAGTGGGCCAATTCTTGAGCACTCAATAACTCCTTTTCTAATTTGGCATTTTGAAAGGAGAGCTTGGTGACTTCAGCTGCTAAATTTTTCAACTCAACAGCAGCAGCAGAGGCTAGCTCTTTTGCGTAAGAAGCTTCTTCTGCCAACTTTTGATTCTGTACATGCAACCCGCTAATCTCTTCTGAAAAGTGAACTGATTCCAATTTCAGCTTTTCATTCGCGATCTCCTGCTTAAGTAAACAAACTTCAGATAATTAAACAGTCATTTCTCTAAGTTAAAATATCAATATATAGGTCATTTTACTTTCTATAATAGACTATAAAGCGAAATTACAGAATGAATGAGTCATGTCGTAAAGAAGCATACAGTACAGTGACTATCCTTATAACCTATTAACGGCCTCATCCAATTCTGTTGAATTATGTTAAATGAATCACCCCAAGAGCTTAAGCTGACAAGTTAAAGTGAACTTAATTATATCATCCAACACTCCCCTCATTTGTGAACTTGAAAAATTAGAAAGGCCCAACAAATAAAAATCAATATTCATTGGGGATGAAATGACTTGGTAGAAATTTGAGCATAGGACAAAATTATGTTAAATCACCAATAACCCAAAAGCTTAAGTTGCACCAATAACCCAAAAGCTTAAGTTGATAAGTGAATTTAATTATATCAACCAGCATCAACAAATCAACTAGAGTAGTCAACCAAAAGGGAAAACTATTGCCTGAGATGGAATCTTCTTTTTGAGCTCTTCAATATATTTTTCTGGAAGACGATGTTCAGATGAAGTCGACAATTGATTGCTCGTAACTAGACCCATCCGACGTTCTAAGAGTTCTACTCTCTCCTGTAACTCTTTGTTCTCTGCACACTGCCAAGAGACAAAAATGGAAGCAAGTGATGAGTTCAAAACTAAACAAAGGAGGAACAATGAGGAGCTAACTAGAGAACAAAAAGAAGGTGGCAACAAACCTTATTCTGCAATTGCTCTTGAAGAACACGATTGTCTGCTGTTCTGATCTAAATTAAGAGAAGAAAGTAAATGGATAAGACATTTTGCAATTATGTGGAGTGTGGTGCTCCTATATCCTACAACCCAACGGTATATTGAACCAGCCAGTATGCATCACCACATTTTAAATAAATCAATCTTTCAACCAGTTGAACAACATTGCAGTATCGAAGTCCTTCAATTAATATAACTCAGAAAAATTACCTCCAGCTCAAAGTCCTTTTCACTGCATTGAGTCATTAATCTTGTAACGGTCTGCAACCGTAACAAAAGCAGTAAAATTAATAAATTAATTTCTGATAAAAGTAAGTACAAATACTTGAAAGAAGGTCAATGAGCTCAAGGAAGCAGAACCTGCTGCATTTCAACCATCGATGGACTAGAAACTGAAGACTCGCCACCCTCAATAATTCGTTGTTCCAAAGCTCTCATTTGCCTCTTCTTTTCCTGAATTTCATGTTCTAAGTCCTGGATTTGGATGAAGGAACAGAAACATGATTAAAATATTAGCTTATAAACTTTATGTTCAATTGGAGCCAATAAAATGCAGCGAAGAAAGAAAACTCATGACAAACTATACTTGAACTTTAGAGCCATCAGGGTCGTCAACAGATTGCTCAACCAAGCGTTTCAGTGTACTGGTTTTAAATGCAATCTCTCCAGCAAGCATCTTAACTTGCTCGGCCAGCAGATCCATATGATCTGACATTGTCATCTCGTCCTACAGTACAATATAAACAATCATTTTAATATTCAAAGCTCATATCTCAAAAAATAGAAAAACCTTCTTTGAGAGAAACGGTTCTAAAGAAGGAAAAAAATACAATAAGAAACCAGCACACAGCCTAGTGAGCATAGCTGGATAAATTGATATGATACAATTGAGTACATTATAAACTTCTAAGCTTTCTGTATGATTTCAATTTTGTGAAGAGAAACTCATATAGATGTAACACACCATAAAGAATTTAAAGCACCAGTAATATCACTCACGTTAGTTGATCCAGTGATTGCACTACCAGCTGGTAAGTCTTCGCCGTTCAACAGAATTGAAGAAACATCTGAGTAAACAATTGAAGACGGATCATTTTGATTCTCACTTCCTGAAAGCAACTCTTGGGGGACTTCAAACTTCTGAAAGATAATTGAGAAATGAGCAACAGATTTATTGTTCTCAAACTGAAGTAAGAACTACAATAATTCAGCGCAGAAAAATAAGAAAACAGAGGCCTCTAGACAAAAATATTCAATTATGTAACGGAAGTTCGTATTTGCTTCCTTTTCTATTCGATGTATGTTATATGAATCATAGCAAAAAAAAAAACTAATTGATCACTGTTTTATTCTACAAAAGTAAGATACCTTATAATTTGCATTACAAATTCAATATTATCCAAATAAAAAACAGACGACGACGATGATAATAATAATAATAATAATAATTGTCGTCGTTGCAAAGTTGCAAAAGTGTACGGAAAAAGAACCATAGATTCCCGTCATTGACCATAAAATGTTTCATGAACAAGGCAATCAAAGATGAGAGTGCTCATCTTGGATCTTCTAAGCACTGAATTTGTAACTTCTTCACATTTGTGATGGCAATGACAATCACAAGAGAAGAAGTGAATGAGCACACGTAAGTTGAAGAAAGCTTATATAGAAAACTTACATCATCAAAAGAAGATTTGTTTCTATGATGACTAGGAACGTCACTCAAACATCCAGGAATAGAATTCTTAGAAGAGACAAGTATGAGTTTAGTTAGCCTCTGAATCCTACTCGTTAGAGCAACCTTAGCTTCTTCCTCCTCCTCTAATCTTGATTGCATTTTCACTTGACCTTCTTCCAACTATTTAACGATATAAGAATGAACAAAATGAAATAGTATTCTGAAAATAGTAGTTGAGCTGCCAAACACGAGTGCAGAAAACACAAACCTGTTGCCTCAAAATCATTATCTCCTCATGATTAACACCAGCAAGCATCCCCTTTTTCAACTGATCAAGTTCTTGCTTGAGGATTGAGATTTCTCTCTGATACTTCTTTATCAAAGATTTTTCATCAATTATCTGAAAATACAATAAAGAAGATATAAGAAAAGTGTAGATCATGTGATTAACAAACATTTTTGCAGAACTTGAATCAACCTTATTGCATGAGGCATAGATTTCAACTCGTTTGGCCCTGCTAGCAAACTTCAATGTATTGTGAGTTTCCTCCATGTTACTGGATGCAGGAGTTATTGTGCAAATAAGCTGGAGATAGCTTGCATGTTAAATCAAAAGGAGGTTGGCAAAGTTTACTGAATCATATAAAAAACAAAAATAAATCCTGATTCATCTAATGAATTCCATTTGCGAAAAATATGAACTTCAAAAAAGAAGTTTCTAAATCATATACTCACTGAAACATGTCCATGCCCACTGAGTGAAGATTGTAGAAGACGAGTAAGCTTAGAATCCCGATAAGGAACATGAGATGCCTTTCCCTCGCTTAATTTCCCAATAACCTTCACAGTGCAACCAAATATATAAATTACTTCCATCTTGAGGTATCCCCTACATAAGGGAAACTAATATCACCGAAGTACGAACATCATCATGAAATGTATGAAAATTAAACTTTATTATAGGCATTTCAATATTTAACACTCGTCAACTGCGATGAATAGATTGATGAAATAGATGAGATCGTTACACAACAGGCACGTATAATTACAAGGATAAGAGATAGAGAAGCAAAACTTGGTTTTCTCTTAAGCAGGATCAAGAAGATAAAGATCCAAATTGTACTGTTTTATTTATCATGGAAAGAGTACAGAAATATTTTATCAACTCAAAAGCCATATAAAAAGGCACCTACTGTTCCAAGAGTCAGAAGGCTTTTGTTGATATAGGCTCCTTCCTTTCTCCTCAGTCCAGTAGTTTCAGTCTTTGAGCTCTCTGACCCAGCTAAATCAATCAAATTCTGTTCCATGGAGTTAATAATAATCAGAATGGCACATTCAAGTTTAATAGCAATACATATCATAACGAAAGAGGCCCGATCTTACAAGTTGAGAGAAGATGACACCGTCATACTCATCACCATGTGCACTACTTTCAATCATCTGCAAGAGCATACTGAACTCTTAGTTTAAAGAATAAGAACGATGGGAAAGAGTGGAAGCAGCCACAATTTCTAATAAGCACACGCCTGCACCTATCAAAACCCGATAAGCATGGACTTCTGTGTCTGTGCGTGTCTATTTGAATGTATGTATTTGGTTTGCTTCTATGAATGTATTTATGTATTGATAACGTATACATGCATAAACCATGTGTACATTTCTATGTGCATAGATGCAGATATGTGTATTGATGGACATATCTACTACTAGGGACGTCGTCAGTTTGGAGTTTCAAAATGCACTTCCAAAAAGTTTCTAATACGTAACAATAAAGAGCTGACGTCCAGATTGCACATTGCATCAAGCAATTTAAATCATTGAAAATAAAACCATAGCCAAGAAATGAACTGAAGAGAAAGCAACTTAACAACAAGGAAGTCTATAGTTTTACCAGCGTAAAGATGGTGTGACTCCGGCTACTAAATAGATTGAAATTATTTGATCCAACGTGACGATGCTCTGCCATTTAAGAACTTTAGCCATAAACCATATATACACATAAAAGGGCGAAATGAGAAGAGATGTGCCATTGAGCCAGAAGTTCTCAACAAATACCTTCTCCAGAGGCTATAAATGATAAAGCATGTCCAGGAGACAAAACCACTTCTTCCTTTATACCCTCAACATAAGTGCCCTAATTTATGACAGCAGCATAAAATATACAATTATAACAAAACAAAATAGTTTGAAGGGTGATGACTTCAAGGATGAGTAAGAAAAGCACCTGTGCATCTTCCCTAACACGCAAATTTTGGCCCGTTGGATCCAGCAAGTCATTTATTACCTAGTATCAAGAAATGCAAATGGAATCAAGAGCCCAATAACTTTGAAGATTTGGAACTATTAGTACTAGCAGTTTACACCTGATTTTTTAGGATCCAAACACTATATTTATTTCATATAAAAACAAGATATCCTTTGACATTCAGTTATATAGGCTATTAACTAGAATTGCAATACAGCGAAACTTGATGGTAAGTCTAAAGATAGAGTAGCAATCTAGATATGTTCAAAACTGAAGCTTTAAAAAAAAGTGGTATTGAATTACTCACTTCATTGTATATTTCAATGTAAGATACACGGAGCAAGAATTCTCTTCCAGGAGTCTGCAAAGAAAAACAACCACACTCATCTATAGGGTCAAACATTAGCAAAAATGAAAAATAGAATTATTATATTTGTTTTAATAAATATAATCTGATAACATGCAGAAGCAAAGAAGAAAAATAAAGTAATAAAGAAAGAGCTAATAACAGTAAAGCAAAAGACATGCTCAAAAACATATATAGCAGACGTGGATCGAAAAAAATAATTCATTTATGCCATACTTGTTCAATGTTATACAATGATACGTATTTATTCAATGCTGAGGCAGCATCTCTGCCTCTCTTAACAGGCCGTAGGTTTGTCCCCCACCACATATTTGTGACGCAATGTTCTAAAATATTAGATGGATCTATGTATTTGATGACCCATTATAGAAGTAATGAATTATACCCGACAGACAATTTAGCCCATCAATAATTTAATTGATTCTTAAGTAATAAAGTAGTCATTTTGCAATCGAATGGGTCAGTTGCGCAATGGTTTCATTGTTTGGTTATAAACCAGTTCAACACCATCGTCACAGGTTCAATCCCGAGAATTGGTATTTGTTCCCCTTCTTCCGAGATGTACTAAAACAAATAGTCATTTTGCACAATTGTTAACCAAACATGGTAGCTGGTCGGAAATTGTATTTAACACAGATTCAATAGTTTATTTATCATTCTAAAAATACAATATACAATAGTATCATAAAATTATTCAGGAGTAAACATTTGTAGCAAAGAAAACAATTGTATTTATGTAACAGTTGTACTAAATTTTTCTAATTGCCATTATTTCTGATTAAAAAAAAATTAAGTACTTCCTAAGGAGCAAAATTCAATCGACTAACTTATGCATGAGCTAGCTAGCCCATCCAACTAAAATAAGCATAAAAAGTGTCGGAAAGGACTCATCCCACATCGACTTCTAAGCCTTCTTTTCAATAATAGAACATACAAGATTTAAAGGCTAAAGAAAATATGTGTATTTGACAGACGAATGTTATTGTCTTTTAAGTTTCTTCTCTGAAGAATTTATTGAAAAAAGTACCGCACCAATTAAGACTAGAGTAGACTTCATCATGGCCACAAGTCATAACGTGCCTACTGTCTTTCACAGTAGGCTCCATCTTGGCTATCACCAATACGACAGAGGATAAACTAAATAAGAACTATAGAATGTGAACATTTTTTATGCAATTTTGTAAGACAAAGCAAGCCAAACTCTTTTAAAGCCAAAATTAACGTTTTGTTACACACCAGAGAAAATTAAAAAAACTATAACATCGACCAAAAAAATAATTAAATGTTTCGAACTCATATGAAGTTAAGCATCTTAGTGAACAACAGTAACTGCCCTCGAGATATCAAATGGCAAGAGTTTTATGAACAAAATTATCAAGAAATTAAGAGAACCTAATTCAGAAGACATCAGCAAGGCAAAGAACAAAATTATACTATTTCAACGTCTCACTTTAACACTACGTCAGGACACTTACATCTTGGATGATGCTGAAAACATCTTTTATAGCCAGTGGTATGATACCTAGAGAGTGTTGATCTCCCTGTGAAAATAATTTAGAGAAACAAACATATAACATTTATCAGGTGTGCAAAATAGGGTTTGCAATCATTGGGGGAGGGAGAAAAGTATATTAAAAATAAAATTCTGAGAAAACCATGGTAAAAAAAATAGATATAGAGTAGAGGAACAGAAAACTATTGAATCATCTCATAACAATATTACATCGAATATCAGGTATCGGGAAAATTTAAATGTGCCTCTCGACCAAACTCAGCACTATGTTCTAGCCTAAGAGGATAAAAGAATTAACTCTCTAAAAGAAAGAATGAACCAAATATTTATGATTAATAAAAAATTTATTGAATCCAAGAAGACAATACTCTATTAATAGAGGATTGGAAAACAAACAAATCATAATCCTAGTTGACCAAGGAATTAACTATACATCAAAAGAAATTTTGGGGTATACATGTAGAGAAGGGGAAAAAAGAGAGGAAATAACTATGATGAAGAAATAAAGAATGTCCAAAGTCAACTTCAAGAAGAAAAGTTTGCGAAAGATCTACAAATCCAAAGAATGATTATCATAAGAACACATAATAATTTAAACTTTTAACAATGTTCTTATAAGGACATGAATATGAACGGTTAACAAATCGCTCATGGTAGTTAAACTTAAAACAAGTTGAACTGTTATAATCTGGTTTTCAAATTCAAGGGTTACCAAATAGAATAATTGCAATTAACAAAATCTTGAGTAGTTGACGTTTTTCAGCAAATCAAATTCAATAATTTGACTATTTTGTTTGGACACTCCTTAAGTAACACTCTTAAAAGATTATACGGGTAGAAAAAATGCTAGAGCATCATACTTACATGCATCGTGTGAGTCTTTCCACTGCTTGTCACGCCGTAAGCGAATACAGTTCCTGCATATCAAAAAACAGCCGCTAAGATCCTTCTATTGTTAGATTTAATTAAGCTTTCCTCCTAAAAATCAAGTAGTATCTCGATCAGTATAAAGATTCTTCCATTATCTTCTATAAAAACTACCACGGCCCTACAAGTTATAATGTTGTTTAGTTCAAAGAATGTTTGGCTCAGTGAATACACGGAAGTGTTTCGCACCATTAACACCCTCCATAGCTGACTTTACGACTGGTTTAGCGGCAACTTCATACACCTCCGGTGTAATTGTATCTGGTCCAAATACCCTATCTGCAAATGAAAAACTCCATCCTCACAATGTAAGAAACGCGAAAACTCATACATTGCCACTGTGATTAATCCAAAATAACTATAATCACACTAGCACAAGTTCAAATTCAACAAAAACAATACAAATTTTAAAAAAAATGAGTACCAAATCCATAGGCCGTAGCTGGATTATACTCATTGCGCACGATCTTGTCCCCGTCCGCATACCAAGCAATCTCATCCCCTTTCAGAAACTCCCTCTCACTGCAAGCATAAGCCCGAGACCCAAACTCAATCAATCGCAAAAACACCAACACTAAATACAATCACGGATCTGATCCAACGCCCTCCGATCTCTCCACTTACCTCAAAGGCCGAAACCGAATCGTCACCGAAATGCTATCCCCGTTCCTCGGCTCATCCACAGGCTCAGCAATCAAATCATCAGAAATGAACTCAACCGGCGTGCAATCATCATAACCTCCACCTCCATACATGGAATCCGAAACTCCTTGGTCAGGAGCCATCGATCGAGAACCAAATCCACCATCCATTCCATAATGCGAAGACGTCGAACTCGAGCAGGATCGAGGAATCATCTTCCCGTTCGGGAAAAAACTTGGCGATGGACTCGATTAGCAAGAAGTAACAGATTTCCGATGCGAAAACGGCGAACTACTCCTAGTTCGAGACGAAAACGCCATACACTGAACGAATCAAGCCATTGGCGACTCTGAAAGCAAAATACAAATCAAAAAAACAAAAAAAAAAAAATCGAGAATAAGAATCAGAAGCAAGAAAAACAAAAACAAAATTGTGTCAGAGAAATCACATGGTTGCACGAGCAAAAGCGAAAAACATTGAGAATGATCTTTTCTTCTTCTTCTTCTTCTTCTTCACTTTTCTCTATGGTGATTCTTTGGTTCAAAGCTTTAAGCCAGCTCCAATGGAAGACTTTAGGGATTCAGGGAAGTTAGAGATTGTTTCGTCTTCTTTAAGACAACGAGAGTTGCAGAGAGATAGAAAGAAGAGAGATGATGTTTTAAAAATTTTAAATTTAATTTTGATTAATTTTTGTGGAAACTTTTTGTGTGAATATTTTATATTATTTTTTTGTTTAATTTTTAGTTTTTATATTTATATTTAAAATGATGACGTGGCGGACTGCTTGGGGTGGTTTTTGAAATCGGGAGAAAAAAAGGATTCGAGAAAATGAACCTTAAATTTAGCGGGAATAACAGCGACCATTGATCCGACGTGTACATTATATTTTATCTTTTCAACAAAAATAAAATTACATTTTTTCGTATTTTTTAATAAGAATTTGTTTGGTTTTTAATTTATAGGGAAAATTGAATTCAAAAGAAGAAAAAAGTCTGTTTTTCTAACCACTAATTCACCATCATTTGGAAC
This sequence comes from Sicyos edulis, assembly GCA_036507275.1. NCBI lineage: Eukaryota > Viridiplantae > Streptophyta > Magnoliopsida > Cucurbitales > Cucurbitaceae > Sicyos > Sicyos edulis. The sequence goes on along the minus strand of CM071849.1, from coordinate 47,210,302 downwards.
TCAAAAAAAAAAAAAAAAAAAAAAACCAACATTATTTGGGTGGGTGTTTTAAAAATATTATTCATAAATTTTCAATTTATTTCATTCAGAATTTTCCAATTTAATCTCACCTTGTCAGTTTACAACAAATTTTGAATTTTAAGGGTAAGATTGAATTTTAAACTACAAAAAAGCCAAATGATTCTACCTATCCAGTCAATAGAAAATTATTTTAATTATGATTGATTTTGTACTGAATCCAGTAATTACTTAATAAATTAAAGTGATTATACATTATCATCAATAGTGTTTTTTTTTTTTTTAGATTGTCATCAATAGTGTGTTTAGTTTATCCATTATTGTTCATTAAATTCGCATAATTTATGAATTAATCACCTAAAATCATGAGTTTAATTTATCATGGGCAAAAAAAGAAAGGAAAATCATTGCTTAATGGCACTTTTCTTTCATTTAGTTGCTCATCTTGAATCATCGAATGTTTAGTAAATTCATGGCGTTTGGTTGGCTCTTTCCTTTGTTACCTTAATGGAGCAACTTTTTTTATTGTATGCCAATTATTAATTTATGGTTTGTTTTTATATTTAATTTAAGTGTTCAAAGATTATTCTTGAAAGCATTAAAGAGTCTCGAATAAATACGAAGTGATGTGTTTAGTTTATGTCTGCTACTTATATACGAGTCTATTTCTTTTCATGATTCAATTATAATTTATTTTTATGTATTTAAAACAGTCCATTTCTTTTCATAATTCAATTATAATTTATTTTTATCTGTTTAAAGCATGAGATTCAAATCTTCTACAGTAGCCATCTACTAGGATTTAATTTTCTACCATAATTCAATTATAATGTGTTAAGGAACCACAATTCACTTTCCAATGGTTTTCACATTATTATAATATTGTTATCATGTTTTTATTTATTTATTTATTTTACCTAAAAGTATCTAATGGGTTATGCTAAAATCGGCAACATCTAAAATTATTTTGCCTCTTTCGTTGTCTCATTGTCATCAATTACTAACCACAAGTGAAATTAGTCGGTCATAAATTATGTTAGTTTTAAAATTTATGTTTAAAGTTTGAGTCTTCAACATCTAACACCTTCATTATTAAGTTGTATCTATTGTTATTATGGTTTTTTGGCAATTAATAATAAAGATAAAAACTTATATAATTGATCTCAGGAAAAAAAAATCTTAGAAAATTATTATCTAGACTTCTAATTCAAAGACTAAGCGATAATACGACAATAAATTTAAGAGATTTAAACAATTATTTTAAGAAAAAATAAAATTTGCTTAAAAAGTTATTAAAATAAGCAAACTCCAACAATAACATACATGATTCAGTGATCAAATCTCAACTTCAAAATATAATTTTGTTAAATAAAAATATACTTAAAAAGTTAAACTGATATATTTTTATTTACCCTACGCTTTTAAATACGTCATTGGTTTAAAAAAGAAATTAATTTGAGTGTGAAATAAATGTTGAAACTTGCAAATAAAGAGAGGAAGAGAAACGAGAAGATGCGCGGCGGAGAGTTCCCAACGCCATGTGATTGTGGGGTCAGCCACCGCGCACTTTACACATATGACCTCGAGGGGCGACTAGTGCAAGCATGCTCCAAAGCCAATGTGGGGGTAATTTCGTCTTTTCAACCTTGCTGGTGGCATCCATCCCCACGCGCCGCCCTCGGACTCCGTCATTTTTCTCCACGAGACGTGCACCCATGACAGCGATAATTAAGTAATTAAATTAGTATTATTTTTAATCCTTATTTCTTTTGTTTTTTTGCTAAAAACACACTGGTTCAATTGCTTGCCAGCCAAAAAGTTGGCTACATTACAATTGTTCAACTTCAACTACCGAATCTTTTGAGTATTTGTTTTTTAATTATTTGTAGATTTTATAATAAATTATAAGTTTGGCGTTTAAAAAAGTTAAAGTTACACTCTTTCAAAATTTTAGAATTAACTTCATATAAAATTTGATCAAATTTAAACAAAAGGAAAGGAAGGGTGATGTGATTATTTGTTTGATATTAATCTAGTTCAATATCACAATAAGGGATGTGATCATGAAAATCGATATTTGATTCTAATTTATTTTAGAGTTAAATAATTTTTATGTTCGGTTCAAGAATTTTCACATATTTAACTCGCTAATGATTAAAAATGATCAAAACAATTTTTTGAATTATTATAATTTTTTTTAAATATCATTTTGGCAGTCAAGTACTTTATATTTTATTTTTTCACTTACATGACTGATTTTGTTTTCAATAAGTTTTAAAATTGATTTTTATAATACAGTTCATGACATTTAAAAAAATATATATTTTTTTTAATAAATTTTAAAAATTACCATCTATTAATCATTTGGTTTCTAAGATTTAGAAACATGTCCACCCAAATTATTATTATTAAATCAATTTCAATTAAAAAAAACACACAAATCCTACCTATAAACTAAATTTAAATGTTATCGATAAAATATGAACATTTAATTTTAAAATATAAAGATGAAAATAGAATCAACTTACAAATAATAAACTGGAATGATAAATTTATGAGAAATATTTCTGTCAAGTTAGGACATGATGTATAAAATAATGGCCACCTATTGGTCTAATATGGGTTACAATCTATTTTTGTTTATTTTATTTCTTTTATCTTCTGAATTTAAAATCAAATAGATTATAACTCATATTGTAGCACATGAATGGGCATTATTTTATACCATGTCTGACATGATGTAAATATTTCTTTAAATTTATTAGTGCATGTAATTATTTAAATCGGCGTTCAATAATTGCTTGAAACTAATTTTACCAAGCTCATAATTTTCATAACAATCTTGTTAGACATTTTTCCTTTCTAAATATTAAGTGACTATTGAATTCCATCCAAATAAAGTTTTGAACTTAAAATAAAGGTTTGGTTATCAAAAAAAAAAAAGAACTTCAATATATATATTTTTTTTCTTGCTGTTCTTTCTGAAATGCTAAAAGGGGTGCAACACAAGTTATATTGATTTTTTTACAAGGTTATATTGATTCTTAGGTGTATTTTTCTCAATTTTTTTTAAATTTTATAATTTGTTTAGGATGCTCAGTTAATCATTTTATAAAAAACAATTTACTCCAAACATCTTTCTCAAACAGATTAATTATATTATATTTTGATTTTTTTATATATAAAAAAATCTATTGTATTTTAGACTCTTGTGTTTTTTGGTTAAAGTGAAATTCAAATTTTGTATATTTTAATTAATGATATATTTGAGCTCATTAAATTATGCTTGAATTGATATTTTAACTTAATTGACCTTAATATTTCTTTATTAATCATTAAAAGAAACCTCAAATCTTATCATTTCAAGCTACATTTAATGACTATTAATATTGTTTATATCAAATTTATAAACACTATTTTCACTCCAATATATTTTTGTTGGTTGTAATGCTTTTTTGTTACAATCATTTTCATAATTTATATCAAATTTTAAAAGAAATAAAAACACTTTTAAAAATGTGTTTTGTTTTAAAAATTTAGCTAAGTAATCAAATGTAAAAAAAAGCATACACGCCTACTTTTAAAAATGTATTTTTGTTATGTTTTTTTTTGTTATTAAAAAAGTGTATACAGATGTCATTAAGTTACAACGTTTGTTGGCTTGTTATTTATTGTTTTTGTTACACAATCAATGTTAACTTGATAGTAATCCATTTATATTTTTAGCACAAAGTTTAATAATTAAAATAAATGATTTAATAATAATTTTCATTTTCAATATTACATCAAATATACTTTTAAGAAAAAAAAAACTTTGGATGATGGTCGTGTTTAATTACACCAATTCGAACCATTCAAAATAGTTATGGTATAAAAATGTGTAACTAATTGTTAAAAAGGAAAACCCCTTGGTTAAAAAAAAAGAAGAAAACCCTTTAACCACTCAATGATGGAATTGTGAAGGCTCACCTAAAAATGTGTACAATTCAAATTGGTAAAATGTTTGGTTGTGGGCATAAAGCAATAGATAAATCGAGATTGATTTGTTCCAACTAACCTTAAAAAAAATTTAAAAAAAATCTAGTAACAACTTCTCATTCAAATTTTAACGATTAGGATAACCTTCATTTGTAGACCCTTATATGACATAGATTTTTTAATCAACAAATAAATATTTTAAAACTGTTATTTAAAAAAAAAAAAAAATTGTAGCCTATTCTCTTAAATTCTTCCATAAATATTTTGTTGTGCAGCATTTGAGAAGGGGCATTCCAACATGAGACCATCGAAATTATTCTCTTTTTAAAAATAAATATATTTTTTAATTATTTTTTTTACAAGTAATTTAATTTCTAAACTACTTTAATCTCCATTTAAAAAAAAACATAATTGTACTGTTTTTAAACAATGAAACAACATTTTGAAAATTTAAAAAAATGTGAACACTTATATATATATATATTAAATGGTTAAGAATTAAAAATGCCTAGATAAAATTCATATATTTTAACATATATAACTATGAAGTTTGTTTATCACATTTTATAAACGATTTAGCTTTTTTTTGTCTCAAGAAGAACTTAGAAACTTTGTTGGCCATTATTAATTATATACATGTTTGGTTAATTTTAAATAAATGTTAAGAAAAAAAGTAATAATAAATTATTTAAAAGTTCAATATGAAATTATGGTCAAAAGTATAGAAACTACACGAATTACAAAAACTAGAGGAAAATTTAAGAACTATATAAAAAAGGTAACCACTAATATATAAAATATAAACTCAAACTACACTTGCCTAATTTCCTCCACAAAAAAATGAGCTTTAAATTCCTAATAAGATTTTCTTTTTTTGAAAAGTTTATTGATGCAGCTTTTCAAGAAATACTACAAATGCCCCCACTGCAGTCACAAAACCCACGATATCAGGTAGGGGTGTACATGGTTCGGATTGAGTAGGTTTGAATGAAATTTTTGGACCAACCCTATTTTTTGGATTGGTCAATTCGCCAATCCGTTCAACCCTATACATAAGTGCAACCCAACTCAAATTTTCAGGTTGGGTTGGGTTCTCGGGTTATGTTACTCTCATTTTTTTCTCTAAAGTTTAGTTCATAAGTTCATAAATATGTTAAAAAAGATTGATGATACTATACTTCACCTTATTATCAATCTTATTAATACATAATCTTTTTTTAGAAGCTTACAAGTATGCTAAAAATCTAACTTATTAATTTATCTTACATACACAATATTATATATATATATATATATATATATAATATAATATGTTAAAAATCTACCATAAAATATATAATATATTCTTAGTTCGGGTTGGGTTGGGTTGAACGAGCTCAATCCAAGAATCAACCCAACCCAACAAAAACTATAAAATCATAACTCAACCGAACCCAAAAAAGTTATAACCCAACCCAATCCTTACGGTTTGGATTAGGTAGTCTGAGTTGTTTGGGTTGTTCGGATTACCGGTTTTTTTTGTACACCTCTAATATCAGGGTCAATGGGTTTAATCCCTTCAACTATTTGTTACTATATAAAGAGAAAAGACATGATCTATCTTTTTATGCACATTTATGTGGCGTAATATGACATACAATTTTTATAAAAAATTTATTTAATATTTTTTTGGTTGAACAATAAGATGTGGCTTAAATTTAACAACATATATGAACACGAAAATATAAGTCATGCCATGACATGATTTAAATTGTTTTCTTTAAAATATGTGTAGTGCACTTTCTTATCGATGAGAATAATAATTACCAAGACAACATGTTTTTTTAAAAAAGTTTTCTACCATAGAAAATGAAAGAAAGATTAAATAAAAAGTTACACTAATCCTCATTCAAATACATATATATTTTTTTAATATCTACTTTCAACTCGACTATTTTCACCAAATAAAACACTAGTTTTTGGCATGATCCTACAATATTTAGTTGACAAAAAAAGTCATAAAAAACAATTATTAAATAACATATTGCTACGAATTCAATTAATTAACATTTTGGTTCTCTATTAGACCAACCTACAATAATTGCTACAAAATTACTACCCATACTCATCTACCGAGTAGTAAAAATCAACGCTTTAACTAGTTTAATGCCCTCAATCGAGTCACAAACCATGTTACATGGCTCGGCGATTTAACCACTTTGAATATTTGTTATTAAATGAGCACGTGGAACATTTTTCTACCAATATAGGAATATCTTCCTTTAATAACAAGATTCAAGAGGTTAAATTGATGAGCCATATAGTGTGGGCTTGTGACTTGAGTAAGGGCATTGAATTACTTGAAATGTTGGTTCTTACCATTCACTAGATGAGTTTGTGGAGTGATTTTTTGTGCGGCTCTATTCAAAATTTAATGCGTGACTCTATACAAGAAAGACAAAGACACTTTAAGATTTAACTATCCATGTAAATCAAATGAAAACAACACTTAACTTTTGTGACAAAAATATGAGTTTGTCATATTTATTTATTTAATTATTTGAAATATATGACGAGCATTTGTTATCCTTTCTTCTGTCTAGCCATTCGTTACTTCTATAATTTCGTTTATTGCCAAACTTACATCAACGTGACTCCAAGATTTTAAATAATAAAAATATATTAAGATAAAATAATCATTTGTATTAAACAAATAGATGATAATGTTCGTTCATTGAATTAGAAGATCATACATTCTAAGAACAAATTTATTTCTATTACACTAACAAAAGTTTGATAGCGATACAACCAATAAAAATATATGAATTAAAATTATTTTTGTAGCTCAAATTAAAATTGTCACTTTACATTGTTTAACTAATATTTTAGCTACCTTATATCAGGAAAAAAAAAAGTTCCAATTACCATGTCAAAATTTTAATATATAAAGTGATAAGTTACCGACTCTTATGTTAGGATTCTTAAAACTTATTGTGATATTTTGCATTTTTTAAGCTCGTAAGTGAGAAATATTAAATTCACCGCTATTTATTTGAACAAATAAGAAGAAAATATATTTATTTAAGAGATAAGAAGAAAATCTACAAAAAAAAAAAAAAAAATGCCGTGTTTATCCCAACGACATATATTTTCTTCAATAATTGTTGAAATAAATATATTTTTTAAAAATGGTTTAGTTTAATTTCACTTAAAATAAACTTTAGGGGTGTTGCGAGAATCGAACTCGCGACCTCTCGCACCCGAAGCGAGAATCATACCACTAGACCAAACACCCTGATGTTGCTTCGTCTCAAATTTTATTATATATAATTATACATACCATATTATCTGATATTTCTGTTCCTAAATTATTTTACATTTTAGTGGCGTAGGAAAAAATGGGAGCTCCTATAATTTCCGCTCACTTTCACCCTCTTCTTCTCCGGCCAGTTCCCGCTTCCGCCGCCGCCATCTCCGCCGCTTCCTTTCGTCAATTGCAACCTAACAGTTCAATTTTCCTCACTCGCCAGTCTCCTCACCATTTACGGTCTTTCACTTCCTCTTCATCAGTTTCCTTCTCTCGCTCCTTTTCCTCCGCCGTTTCCGATCTCGCCGATGTCGTATTTGACGAAGAAGACGATGAAATTGAGGATGGAGGTGAAATCAGTTACGAAGATGAAGATGAAATCGAAGATTTCGAACTGGAAGACACCGTTGGGGACGGATTGAGATCTGGTGCGGCTTCGGATTTGGCTTCTTCGGCGGTGAGAATAGAAGTGAAGTGAAGAGTATTCCGAGTTTGACGGTCAAGGAGAAGAAAGAGTTGGCGTCGTACGCTCGTAGCCTGGGGAAGAAGCTGAAGATTCAGATGGTGGGAAAGTCTGGGGTTACTCCTGGATTAGCCACTTCTTTCATTGAGACACTTGAAGCTAACGAGCTGCTCAAGGTTCGTTGCTTCTTTCAACTTTTTTTTCTCTGTTTGATTTGAGTTTTTTTGGCTGTTTGATTAAGTCTATATAGTTTAAGAATTAGGGTTCATAATGCAACTATCTATTAAGTCTATATCGTTTAAGAATTAGGGTTCATAATGCAACTGTGCATTAAATCTATATAGTTTAAGAATTTGGGTTCATAATGCAACTATTGGAAGGGAACAAGTGTTGTTGTATGGATATCCATTGTCGTTGCAAATTTTTATCTCTTGCTTCTTGTACAATTTGAATACCAAGGACAATCTGGAGTCTGGACATAAACTGTTTATTTGTAGTAAGGATAACAATTACATTGTTTTTTGGAGTAGTTTAATTCATCTGTTGAAAATTATTTTTCAATTGCTGTTATGGATTAATCAGAATTGTGCCAGGAAGGAAATCAACCAATTTTTTGAAATAAGCATCTCTAAATTGTTCTTGGATTTCCCTCTTCAAGATAATTGCTTAATTTGGAATGCTTTTATTTTGTTAAAGTTTTGGATTTTTGCTTGATATTAACTTTTTTTTGTATTTGGTTTTTTGTTCACACCCTTATGGTATTTCTATTTTTTAGCATTATTCACGAATAGTGTTTGTTTCTTGTTCAAGAAATGTTATTGTAGAGAAATTTTTGGTTGATTAACTGAAACAAATGGAAAATTTTTGTACTTACTGACTAAGAATAAATCGATTTAAAAAATAACTATTGTGTTAAGGAACTACTCCCAAATGGGTTTTCATTAGGGCTCGTTCCTAATCCACCATATGGTTATTTTGATCATCGATTGAGTTTGTTGATAGACAGAGAGGACTCTTTCCATTAATTTGGGGTTGGAGAGTTTGATATTTTAAAGATCATATTTCTTCAGTGAGGGCTGGGGAGAGATTCTTAGAATTCATATTTCATAATTCACTTTCTTTAGTTTTTTGTAAATTCACGAAACTGTGGTGGGGTTACCAACTTACCACATACCAGTTTGCCTTGGTTTGGATTATGTTTGATTTGGAATAGAGATTGTTTTGCTTTGATCGATGAGATGCTTTTGGGGTCGCCCTGCCAATTATAAGGAAAAGTCTTGTGGCATGCTACCTTCATTGTCACGTTGTCGGGTATTTGGCCGGAGGCCGGGGAAAATGAATTGGAATTTTAGAGAGGTTGGAAGATGTTGTGACGAGGTTTAGGAGGTTGTGAGGTTTCATGTGCCTTTGTGGGTATGTGTTAGTCATTTTGTAACATTGATCTTGGTTTAAATTTACTAGATTTGGGTCCCGTTAGAATGTAAATGAAGATCGTGGGTATATATTTTGGGTGAAATAAAAAACAAACCTATGAGAGTTTATACCAAAGTGGACAATATCATACTAATGTGGAGATTTGAGTAAGTTTGTCGTCCCTAAACTAGTGCTATCAAAACGGTATAAAACGTAGTTAGTTCTTGGACTCATTTTCTTTTTGTGGGCTAATTTTTTTGTTTCCCCTTGTTTTTCTTTCATTTTTTTCAATGAAAGTTAGTGTTTTTACCAATACCAAAAATAAAAATAAATAAATAAATCACAAAAGCTGCAATGTCATTTTGCACTTCATTCATTTTCTGTATGAGAAGTTGAACTAGCTTATGAACCAAAGAGTGACATTTATGGTGGGTTGTTTCTTTTAAATTATTCCCTAGGTTTTAGTTTTATTTTACTTGATTGAAGCATCTTTGTTTTAGTTGGACTCCTTGTGTTTTTTTTTTCGTTTTTTTTTTACAATGAAAGCAAGAGTTCTCATAAAAAAAAATGGTTTTCAATTTCTATGTTCTTTCTCCTTTTAATGTTGAATATTAGAAAATCCTCAGACGAAACAAGAAAATAAAAAAGTGAACCATTGGATACAGATCAAAGTTCTGGATAACTGTCCTGAAGAGCTGGAAGATGTGGTTATGCAATTGGAGGAATCAACTGGATCTGTGGTGGTCAATCAAATTGGCAGAACTGCTCTTATTTATAGGCCCAGCCTCACAAAAATGAAAGTGGAGGAAGAAAAACGACGAGCCCGAAAAACTTATGTGAGAAAAGAACCCGATCGAGTGAAATCCATTTTGCAGGTTAGTAAATGGATTGACATTCTTGATCTTTTCCAAAGAATCGGTCTAGTATTCTATTGCAATGCCCCTCTTAATTTTGAATACTTGGATGTATGCAGAATAAAATACAAACAGTCAGGAGCTCGAATCGTGGTCGTCGTGGAAGCAGCAGATCGGGTTTTGATCTTAAGTAGGATCGACATCGAGCAGGTTTATTTTGGAGAAACAGATTCTAAACTTTCATCCCATGTAAGTTGTGTTGTACCATTCTAAATCTTGTAGTTTCACTTGTAAATTTAGTTCATTAATGTAGATTTTAACTCTGCTTTCATTTCACAGGTTTTGAGAAACTTTAAACAAGATTACACTGTGGGTATGGTTTAGTAGGAGGAAGAGCTCAAACTAATGAGAAAAGAATACAATTCAAAATTTGAGTTTAGTTCCATGAATTCTTCAATTTTGTATCTGAGCCTTGTATGTCTAAAGGTTTTCGGACTTTAATTTTTGTATCTATGCATATTTGATTTTAATTTTTCTAATTAGATTATCTATTTCATATAGTATTGAATATATGTCTAATAAAGTCTTAAGCTTTCGATTTTATGCCTTGTTGGTCCAATGGGCCAGCACATCTTTTTTTAAAAAGGAAAATTACGGTGGATAATTACTTCTAGAAAAATAATTACAAATCTAGGCATATTTAAAAGTATTTGTAAATCTATTTTTTGTTTTAAATTTAATTGATAATATTTTTTATAATACCTAATTTACCTTTCTTCTCACGTCTTTTTCTCTCTTTATTTATTTTACCAACATGTCATGCGGCCACTTCGGGCGGTTACAGTTTTCTTTTTGTTTTTTTCTTTTCTTTTCAAATCGTGTTTCGTGTATGTGGTGACCACGTGGAGAACTACTATTTTTTATAACTTGTTTTAATTATATTTTAGAGAAATTTCTTTAAACAATAAATTAATTAATTACTTTGATTCATTTTTCAAAATTTCATTCTTTTCTGTATTGGGTGGATTTTAATTTTCTTAGGTTTAATGCTCCAAATGTCAAATTGTCCAAGATTAAGAAATTGTAATTAATGTATTATTATAAAAAAAAATAATTACAAATGTAATCAAATATGAAAATATTTGCTTATGTAATTATGAATATAGTTTGATTTTTAATACATCCTAATAAAGTATTACATTATTAATACAGTATTATGTATTATTAATACAATATAAAGTATTATAACAAAATAGTTACAAATATAGTCCAATTTGAAAATATTTGCATATATAATTATAAATACGATTCAATATTATATTATTAATACAATATGAGCTATTCTAACCAAATAATTACAAATGTAGTCAAATTTGAAAATATTTGCATCTATAGTTATAAATACGGTTTAATATTATATTATTAATACTCATTAATAGAGTATGAACTATTTTAACAAAATATCTATAAATGCACTCAAATTTGAAAATATTTGGATTTATAGTTATAAATACAATTCAATGTTATATTTATTAATACTCATTACTATAGGATGAACTATTCTAACAAAAATAATTATTCAAACATAAGTAAAAAAAACACAGTATTAAAAGATTTTACAATTACTAATACATTACACAACTTACTCAATACTAGAAAAATAATAATATCGATATTTATTTATTAATACAGGATTGAAAAATTTTACAATTTTTTAAAAGTCTTCAACCAACAAACAACCCCTTCGGGACTATTATGATCATTAATATTAATAATATGTCCTTATAATACTATATTAATAATACATAATATTGTATTAGTAACAAAATATTGTACTAATAATATGTAATACTTTATTAATAACCAAAATAGTGTATGAATAATATATAATACTATATTAATAACCAAAAAATTGTATTAATAATACATAATACTATATTAATAACCAAAATATTGTATTAATTGCCAAAATATTGTATTAATGAATATTCGTAATACAGTTTTAATGATTATAGAGGCAAATTCTTTAAATTTTACTTACATTTGTAATTATTTTGTAAGAAGAGAACATTCAATATAATTTCCCTACAATACATCAGAATTAATACTCATCCAAAAGATAAATATATAATACAGTACTAATAAGGTACTTATACTTACTCAAATTAAAAAAAAAACTATTAAATACATTACGCAACTTATTTCATTTGATTAATACTAGAAAATAATAATATCCAAAAATTAATATTTATTTATTAATACATAATCGAAAGATTTTAGAATTTTTTGACAAAATCCAAGCAACTATCATTAAGAAAGAAATTGTATAACTCAATGTAATCGTAATTTTTTTCTATATATAAAAAATGTTATTTATAACCCACAATTCGAGGAAGAATATAATTTTTCTTTGGAACTAAAAAAAGTGGGCACCATTTGGGAAGATTTTTTTATTATTATTTAAAAAGAATTTAATGCTTTTTTTATTTTATTAAGTGTTGGTTTAATGAGAAAGGATGTTTATGTAATTTTGCTATGAAACGTATTTTTTCTTTGGGAGCAGTGGTTTACTTTTGCTAATATTTCTAAATAGAAATACGCTTGCAATTTTTTTCTTATTTTGATCTAAAGCTGTAACAAGCCCTTTTAAAAATTGTCTTTTTTATATAACTTCTCAATTAGTGATGCATATGATATTGTTAAAGCTATGAGCGGTTGCTCAACATATAATTTTTTATATTTTAATTATTTTTTGTGGGACAACTATAAGACTCTCCTACATTTATCACTTAGACTCTGAAAATGAAATTTTAAGGGCACATTATGTTTCTTTGTTTTTTTAAGTTCAAAATTTTGTTTTTCTTTTAAAGTTCTAAAATCAAATATACACAAATAAGTTTGAAATTTTACTTTCTAAAAGTTTTAAAATCAAATAGACATTAAAGTTCAAAGATTAAATTTGTAATTTCACCTGATAATAAATGTATATATTGAATGAAAAATCATATTTATTAAAGCAAAATTCATCCAGGAAGATTTGAAGTAAAAGAGGCACAAAAAAAAAGTTGGGATTGTATCGAATAGGTCTATAACAACTTCATTGTTTGGTTGTAAACTAGTTTAACACCAACGTCATTGGTTCGATCTTAAAAATCGGTATTTGTTCCCCTTCTTCCATATGTACTCAAAAAAAAAAAACTGGGATTGTTATTTATTTTGATCCAACGGCTGAGATTAGCAACTACCAACCTATGCAAGACTATTAGTTTTTCCACCGCCAGCCACGTCATTCGAACCGGTTCAAAGAGTGTAGGTAGGCTGGGCGGTCAGACGCGACCGAACCGGTTGGGATGACTCGGACGAGTTTTGACGGGGGAGTTTCGCATAATGAGATTGATATGAATGACTCTTTTGGACTCACCGCATTTAGAGCATTTCGACTCGTAGCTATCGGCTTTACTTATAAATTTAATTGATGTTGAACTACAAACATAAGTCAAAAAAGATATTAATAAACTCAATCACTTTATTATTAACATAGAAATCAGGTATACAAATACATCCTATCAATGATAAAATACAACAGAAATTAAGACTACCAGATTATTCCTTTGAATTATGGGGGAAAGACAATATGAACCCAATTTTGTTCCTATCTAGAAGGAATGGTAAAAAATGGCATCTAAAATATCCCAATTTTTTTAGTCAATAGGGATGAAATTTTATAGCAAGATCCGAATAGCAGCGAGACCCACGGCTGAAATTGAAACAACGATACCTACGCAGTATTTAATTACTTCAAACTTGGCTTCTTCAATTCGAGCTTTCAAAGCATGAATTTCCTGAAAAGGGAAAAAATAAAATAATAAGAACTACAAATGTATAATTATTCTCATGGCAAAAACTTAAAACAATCAAACTCACCAGGTCGAGCTTATTGGTGAGATTAGTTGTTTCTGCATTTTGTGTAGCAAGCTCATCTCGCATGCGACTGTACTCGAACATGAACGATAAGAATAAGTTTGGCATAATTGTTAATGTGACTTCACTCGAACACGAACAATAAAAATGCGTCAAATCGCTTAATTAAGGCTCAATTTAATAACTATTTAGTTTTTTATTTTTGAAAACTAAGCTACATAGTCATAGGTTTATTGTTTTGTTGTCTACTTTCTAGAATATTTTCAAAATCTAAAGGTGTTATAGAAAACTAAAAATAGCAGTTTTTAAAAGCTGGAAGAATTTGAAATCTAGCTAAGAATTCAAATGTTTTTTTTTTATAAAATATGAAAGCCATATATAAAAATTAAAAAAAAAGTTAAGAAAGCAGACACAATTTTAGAACTCAAAAGACACAGTTGTACAACTTAGAAAACAGATCTTGTTCACCTAAGGTCATGAAAACAAGTATAAATTTGAAAATGAAAAACGAAATTGTTATCAACCAGACCCAAGGAGATACATTTCCTTCGACTACTCAATGCACATAGAAACCTGAAATGATTAAGGAAAAAAAGAACTTACCCTTTTTCAAGATTTAAATGTAAACGTTGTCCAGCATTAACCTTATCAATCTCGTACCTGTTTCAATACATAGAGCTATAACTTTATAGAGTTTGAGATTAGCACATAATGAAAATGATTAGGTAGTTGACATCATGAAGCAAACCTTAATTCACTTCGCATCTTCTCTATGTCAGTCCTAAGTTTTTCTGTCTCATGTTGTAACTTTGAAAAGTGATTCTCCTACATAAAGAAAATTTTCCATGAGATCTAAAATTGAACAACAAAAAACCATCACTTAAAAAGAAAAATCAAAATATAAGAACAAAAAGAGAAGTCCAAAAAAAAAACCATTTTTCAGTAATCTATATACAGAAGTACTACATTAACTATACTTACTAGTAATATTAATATAGTTAACAATCATCAATGACCAGTTTTAATCCCATCCAGGGGAAAAATTTCATTGATCACTATCATCCCAGGACTAAAAATATGCTTAAATAGCAAAGAACCCTAAACCCTAAGCTTCAAAGTATGCTTCAAAGTTGCCTTTTTTTCCCTCTTTCTGTTGGTGGTAAGGATGGTATGACCTTGATACAAAGTCCAAAATCTAAGAGAAATCTTTTTTTTTTCATAAGAAATAGACCATTTCATTTTATCAACGAAAGATTTACATCGTAGATGGGAAATAGGGGAGAAGAGAGGAAGAAGAGAAAAGGGGAGGAGAAGCCAACTACATAGGCAATCAATATGAAGGGGCAAGACAAAAAGGAAAAGTAAAAAATACAAGCAATAACATGAAGAAAGAGGGTATCAGATGGATTTTGTTGAGTCGATAACGTAGGGAGCAAAGACAGAGTGACACAGTTCAAAGATAAGTGTTGGTTATCACTTGGCTGTGTAGTTAGGTCAGAGGACAAGCGTGGTAAAATTTCAAGAGGCAAGGTGTTATCAAATGTTGGATTAAGATTGTTAAATCAAATGGTCGTGTTTCGTAATCATTGTCATGGATCGAGTGGATTGAGGTTGGTTTGGTTAGGTAAGTTTTGGTATCAAATCCAAAAGGAATGTTTGGCTTTTGCATGGAAGCTGAAAACATGGTTCATAAACAAAGGGAAGAGATCGGAAGCTCGTTAGGTTGACCTTCACCGAAGAAGATGGAGGAACAAGTTGGTTGATTGAGGGCTGGAGACAGAGGGTTCGTGGATCCAACAATAAGTTTGGTAATGGAAGGATTGGGTTGATGCCTCAATTGATTCAACAACTGTTCCACTAAAACATCTGTTCTACTCTAAGAGATAAAAAGAGAACAAAAAAAATAGAGTTTGACTACCTTAAACAGGTGATCGCCATATACTGATATACATGTTTGGAATTGATATGTTCATGGTTCAGTGAAAGAAAACTTAGAAATCAAGTATAAGGAACTCAAAAGATTAAAACAACGCATATATACCTGTGAACTTTGCATGTGAGATTTAAAATTTGACAAATTAGATTCCTGAACCATCTCAGACTGCAATACCAATATAACATCATCAAATATCGAACAGCTGAATCTTAAATTGCAACGAAAATGAACATAAAAGAAACATAGAAGTATAGTTATTTTACTTTTTGCATTTCTGCTTTCGAAACAAAAGAATAAGACACATTTTCTAAGCTATCGTTCAAAACTTCGGTAATTGCAGCAGTGATAGCTTCTGCTTGCTTGGATGGTACATCTTTCGCTTCTAAGCCTCTCACCTACAGCGCAGAGCATAATTTCTGCATATTATGATCATCGTATAATAACAACAATCAAAATCTATCCACAATTATAGACCAAGAACATCAAAATCAACACAATTCAGTCACAAGATCGATTGAAAACACATCAAATTTCTCCAGAAAAAGCACATAATAGATGTTCCTGATGAAACAAAAGCAACAAACAAACGATGAACATGATAACAACAAAACATCATGAAATCTTTACAGAAAAAGGAACAAAAAGGAGTGGAAATCTTCACCAAGGCAAGTGTATCAACGAGAAATGCTCGATTTCCATTGGATACTTTAGCGAGCTGCGAAATCCGTCTACAGGCGAATCCATTAGGAGAAGAATTCGGAGATGAAACCAATGCCCTAACCTTCGCTAATTGGGCGCGATAGGCCATTTTTATGTTGAAAAAGAATCCGAAAAATACAGATGAAATGAAAACAAAAACGGATTATAAAGAACAATGAACCCAAAAAATAAATAAAAACGGAGGGAGGAACGCAAATCAGAATTGATACGAACCCCTAAAAATAATTTTATAAAAAATGAAAAGAAGGCAACGCGTTGAGGACCAATTGGCAAATTGTTGAAAGACCTAATTACCTTGAAGCTGACCTACATTGCGTGCCCTTGGGGCAAGCGTTGTGACTTGGTTCGGTATGGTTCACTTAATTTTTCTTTTTTGAAAAATTATAATAAACTATCTCTTCTAACAAAATAATTACAAATTTAAAAATATTTTTAATGAGGTTGTGACCTAATTTTCAAATATCTTAATTCACATAAATTGATATCAATAATATATATATTTTTATGAATTTGAAGCTAATTTGAATTACTTTATAAATCATAAAAAAAAACTTGATCAATTTACAGTTAGAAATTTAACCTAAAATAAATATTAGAAAAATATATGACACAGACATAAAAAGTTGTTATAAATATTTTCAAAAAAAAAAACAAAATTGTTATAGATAAAAAAAAATTCAATTTAAAATTCTAATAGACATGTCCCACTATGATGAAAAAAAAACATAAACTTTAACTATTAAAATGTAATAAAACTTTATTTTAAAATATTAATTGCAAACTCTATAATATTATGAAAATAGATGATTGAAAACTATATACATAAATCTTAATTTTATCTAAGAACTTAATAAAATTATTAATCAAATATCAAACTGCATTTAATTTTGGCAACTATACAACTCTCAAATAAGATCATAAGATATTTCAGGTATCAAAGGAAGAATTGATAGAGAGTTAGAAATGAGTGTCTACTTTGACCGGTTTTAAAATGAGATTATAATTATTGGTAATTATTTTGAATAGTTATAATAATTCATTTAAATATGATTGGTTGAAGAGAAGTCGTAAAAATTCATTTTAATAACTCCATAAATTCGACAATCAAACACCCCTTCGGTTTAAAAACAATATCTTCTAAATCCTTTTTCTTTTTGAAACTTCTAAATCCATTTTTAAACACCTCTAAAATGATTTTTTTTTTTTCCCCTCTTCACTTCCACATGAACTATATACACTTTTCCTGCAGAAACATCCAGGCAATGTAAGATCAAAACCCAAATGTGGTTGGATGTGAATGTGGTTTGATTAGATTAAAATATTATTTGCTTTTCAAGACCCTCCTAGAATAGAGAATTGCAAAGTATCACATGTATACCATTAACAACAGGAGGGTTATACAAAAGAAAAACTCTCAATGGTAATAAAGACTATACAAAATTAATTGCTCTCTACTGATTGTCAAATAGCTAAATACTACTAGTGCCTGTAATCACAAGAACTTCCTTTCCTGCAATGTCCACTTTCATGATATTTGCACAATATATTACTATTATTATTATACGGAAGCCTAGAAGAATTCCCACCATAAGATGAATGTCTTCCCCATGATTTACCTCCATTTCCAGGATCTCCGCCGTGAGAGCCACCGTCCTTCTGGTTCGAGAATCTATCCCCATTTTTACTATACTCATTACTCCACTTGCCTTGATTTGCAGATGGAGCAGGCCAATTGGGATTAACGTTCATAGGTTGCATCGATCCGACGTTGGGGGCAATCCATCCCGGATTTGCGTTCATTGGAGGTGGCATTGTGTTGTGCCCTTGCCATCCTTGAATGTTGTTTCCGGCTGGTGGCCCTTGACCAGGTGCAATCCAACCTGGGTTTGGACCCACAGGAGCAGAACTTGGAGCAGCTGATCCCCACATCATACCAGTAGCATTTGGAGGTCCTAATGCAGTCCAACCCATGTTTGGATTTCCTGATGGCACTGGTCCCCGACCTTGGTTCTGAGACTCCGACGCTGGTCGTGGAACAGTATTTTGACCTTCTGGACCACCCATTCCCCAAGGTATATTGGGCTGAGTTGAGGACTGAACGTGTGGTGGATTATTGCGAATAGGAGCCGTAGATCGCCAAGGCTCGGAGGATGGAAAACTGGCCAAACCGGAAGTGGAATAACTCGCTGTCGAACTTCCTGTACTGAACGATGTAGCAACATTTTGCACAGGAGACATCTCCCCCCAACGACTGTGATGAGTTTGTGCTGGTGGGATGCTGGAAGAAAGGTTTGATTCAACCTTTTGAGTTTGAATAGGAGGATTACGACTGTTGATGGACTGTACTAAAGATTGAAGATTTGCACTAATGCTTTTAATATCTGCTACTGGATTGACCGAAGCACCATCAATGATAAGTGATGGTCTTACTGGTTGAGAATGATGATTTTGAAGTGCATTTAAAGGACCTGAACCCATGCCCTTTTCAGTCCCTTGCATAAGTGAAGAACTGAGCAAACCGCCACCAGGAGATGCGGTAACTTGAAATGGTTGTTGCTTCGTTGCACCTGGGCTCGGAGTAGGAGAAGGAAGACTTGTGAAGTTCTTATTACCATGGTCAGAAGACCATTTGTCTCCAGAGTACCTCGGGACTTCTATCAAAGCTGAGGCAGGTCTAGCAGTAGGGCTAACTTCATTTTCAGATTTCCATCTTCCTCCAGAAGATTGACCATAAGTAGGATTAGTATGTGGATTTGAAGTACCAGTGTTTTGACCATCCCTACCTGACTGCAAAGTGGTTCCCTGAGGCTTCACAACAAATGGAGAAGAATGTGAATGTGCTTGGAGATTGTTATCCATCGCTGAGGTGTCCTTCGGGATCTTTCCCGCTAAGACATCGGTCAAAAGTAGGGAGTCCTCTTGCTTGTCTGAGGTTCTCCATACTCTCAAGTCTGCAGGAAAATAACCTGTGTTACTCCACTTACGCAATTGCACCATCGAAAACGGTCCTTGCACTTTTCCAGATGGATCCTGATAACGCCATATCTTCTCCAATTCATTAACTACAGCAGCATTTTGTGTAGCCCCTGCAGATGAAGATGCTGCTGGATTTACCGAATGCGTGGCAGAAGATACCTCATTGGCTGCCCCCGAAATGGCATTCCTAGCACTGATTTCTGAACTGGGTGAAACTTGTTGCCTGTCCCACTTATTTGGTTTCTTAACATCTCTTTCTCTTCCTTGACTCCAAGAATTTTCATTTATTATTTCGCCAGAACCAATGGCATCTTCGCCTTGGCTAGAGAAGCCTTTGCCAGACACATTCCTGCTCAAGTCCCGATTCGTGTTTGAAAAGTTTCTAGAACCGCTCCATGAATCATTCAAATTTGAACCTCCTTTTCCAGGAGAAACTGGTTCCCTTGTCCTCCTGCTAAAACTTGAGCCTCTTGACAAGCTGTAGGTTTCTGCATGTAAACAGATTATGTTATACTGGCTGGGTGGTAGTGAAAAAGAAATGTGAGCAGACTAGCAAAAATGTAATTTAAAAACAAGAAAATACACACCTTGTTTCTTATCATCTGCTTCGTCTTCATCTTCTGATTCATAACTCGGATCCATTTTCGGGTCTGTATGTATTGCTGGAATATCCTCCAGTCTGCGCTGCCGCTCCTCAGGAGTCTTCAAAAGTTGTAGTTTCTCAACACATTCTCTAAGCGTAGAGAGAAGTCAAGGAAAATAATCATAGAATCTCAATCTCTATCCCATTTTCATTCATAGCTGACATTTCGCGCCCAGAAAAATAAGTATCAGAGTTCCAACTTTTCAGATAGATTTCATCTTCTAGCTAACATTCTGTACTCCCTTAAAAAGGCGGGACTAAGAAAAAAGCTTTGAAATTATTTTAAGATTGAACAAGATATAACATCGAAATTTCCCACCACAATCTATCTCAAAGTACATAGGTGGCAGTGGTTCTAGCGAAAAACATATTTTCTAAAAATAAAATTCAGCCATAATTAAGCAAAATATTGAAAAAAGGATATTCTTTTCGACGCCCTTTTTCACTGGCTCGATCACGAAGATGACTCAGTCGAACTATCTCGGCTTCCATCCACTGGAAGGGAGAAATACAAAGAAATAGTCAACTATAAGGCAAACAAGCAATATCTAAATTCAAATCAATACATAGTTTGAAACTTTGACTCACACATATAAACTACTTATATGCTACCAACTAGATCGGCAAAATGCAGGGGAAAAAACTTTAACAAGTAAACGATGCCAAGAAAAAAAAACTGATGTTCTTTTAAATTATGAACATTTTTGGAGAAATGCTATTGCTGACCATCGTTCGCACTTATACAGAACAAATGGGAAAAAAGAGAAGAAATTAAACAGCCCCATCTAAACGAAGCCGTTACATGTTTGACAAAAAGTAGCGGATACTTGAGAGGCCAGAGTATTAAATCCAAATGATTTAAGGTTAGATGAATCTTATTTTCCCTCTAATAATAAAAAAAGGGAGCACCAAACAAGAGATGTAAACTGGCATGTAAATGATGGTAGTACATTACAATGACAAATAATTTTACGGGTTATCTGCATCATACCTCGAAGGCGCACATGTTTCCTTAATGAACTGAACAACCATTAAAGGACAAAGATATGCATATATGTTTAACCACAAAATATGCATATATGTCAAACTATTACAAGATCAAATGTATCAAATACTTTTCAAAAGCATTTATAAATAGACTCGTGCAGTATTCACATGAAGAAAATCCAGAACCATTAACAATCAAATACTTACATCCTTAACTCTAGCATCTTGAAGCGAGATTGCTCTCTCCTGGAGGTCACCCTACAAGAGAGAATTGATTTGTTAACGTAGCATAAAATTTTATTTGTTTATTTTTGAATAAGAAGCTTGAATAAATAATCAAAGAGAAAAATAAGAAAGAAAGGGCAGATTACCACAGTCAGGCGGTTAAGGATTCCACACTTCATGCTCTGTCTAAGACGCTTGCACTCCTCCTGAGCACCCCCGCCCAAAAATAAAAAAAAAAGGAAAAAAAAAATGTGCCAAATAAATCAAGACTACATTTGCTATGCTGGTAATTGAGTTTAAAAAATATCTTTTTTCCTTTGAAACAAGGGTAACTACGCCTGTCCCTAGGCCAGACATCGGGAGATATCAAAAGAGTAATGTCACAGGTGACTCTCGAACCTGAGACCTTGAGGTGAGCATATCTTCAAAGTTCAAGTCTTCAACTATTGTGACAGTTCAAAAAATATATTGAAAGACTAAATTTGTACTAAAATTACCTCCGTGAACTCTTGATTAGAGATAATATCAATTGAAATCACTTCTGTCTTGTTCAAGTTCAAGATCTCTAGCAAGATATATGTCATCTTTTTACCAACTTTATAAGGCTCGGATGCTTTGCTTGTACCTGATAACATGTTAACAACTTAAACGCTACAACAATAGTTCTATTGATTTTTATTAAGAAGCAAACGGTTAAGGATTAACATTTCTTCAAATGGTAAAGGCATGATTCTTTCAAGTTTCAACAACAAAAAAAGACATGATTCTTACCTACAACTTGAACCAGTCGGTATAAATCTTGCTTTTGTGAATTGCCTGAAATCCTTATCCTCACAAATGAACCAACAGCCTTGTCATGAAAACTCCCCTCATCTTCAATCAGATATTCCACCAAATTACGTTTCAAGTAAATTAAATTAATGTTGTGAATATCAATGGCTGCATAGTCATCGACGTTAGACTGCAATCCTCTCTCATCGCCTTTTCTCCGTGTCTTGCGTTTCTTGTCCTTCCTAGTCTTTCCTGAGGAATCAGTTTGCCCATCAGCCTCCAACTGACTTGATTCAGTATCAGCAACACTTCCTTGGAGGTCATTTATCTGGGTATTCTCTCTGATGAGGAAGTGTGACTCTAGGAGCTTCAACATTTCAAAGTGTCCCACTCGTGGCTTTCCAAACAAATTCTCAAGTCTTGAATCACATATGATCTGACTTTTCCGTCGAGGATCACGAAGCTTATTTCTTTTGATATATTCTAATAGGAGAGCCTGCACATCAAACTGAGATAAAACAGTTCCATCACCATCCTTCATGTGCATAACAAATTCCAAGAGCTCTTTAGATGCCCACTCAGCATTGTTATCCATGGATAGCACTTGAGAATCAGGTATAATTGGCATCTTAGGTGCGCTCGTTTCCTTCACATGGGATTTTGACCTTTTCTTCACTTTTCTTTTCTTAGAACTACCAGACTCTTCATTTTCAGAAACATCCAAATCTGATCCTCCATCAACATTACCATCATATAAGTCATCAGGTGAATCAGGTATGTTAGTTAGTGTCTCAGATCCTTTCCATGGGTTCTTAGCGTGAGTAAGCTCATCAAAAGTTAGAGAAAGGCTTCCCTTCAGGTCAGTCCAATACTCCTTGAAAAGAAATTCCCAGATATTTTTGTCATTAAAATCAATTTGGTCCTGCACAAAAACAAGAATGACCAAATAAGCTAAATGGCCTGCTGCAGTAAGGAACATCTATGATACTGCATTCGATAGTCTGCTTTATTAAAAGAAAAACGTGGCATTTACTACTTAAATGCATGAGTAAAAGTAGTAGAACTAATCCAAATGGAGAAAATAAATGATATGAAACCAGGACAATGATGGTTATCTGCCCTGGTAGGGATATGATGGCTTTGGAGTTCATGACTTGCCCAGATCCACTGTTCTTAGAGTAATAAGGCTACTAAGGTATGAGCAAATGCAAAGAAAATAACATGGAAAAATGATTCAAAGAAAGGGCACACTAGAAGAGAATTGAAATGAAATAAGAAAGTCTCCTAATGAATAGTCAAAACATGAAAACTCAGGAGTCGGGACTGATTTATGGTGAACTTCAGATTATTCAATGCATCATGGACAACAAAGGTAGGAGATTTTGTCTCCCCAACGTTATACTGTGATTGCCTAACTAGTTAACCATGTAAAGCTATGATATTCATACCGTTCGCGTTCTGTACTTCCTGTACAAAGAAAAAAGACATTCTTGACTACCGAAATGCAGTATAATGGAGACAAATAAATGAAAAGAAGCTAATGCTTCAAATTCAAACTCCCAAAAGAATAAAAAAAGTAAATGCAAAGAAAAGAAACAAGAAAAACAGAAACAGGATAAAATTGAAATTTGCAAGTAGGTACACCGTACACATACACCTGAAACAATAATAAACTGTAACTCGTACCTTTTCTGTACCTCCCTGCTCACTCTTTTCAATCAACATAACAAATTTCATGCACGTCTCACAGAAGCCTTTGTTTCCTCTAACACACAAAATAGCAGCATTTTTTATGCAGCCCTTGCACAAGGAAAATGTACATGTGTAACACATGTACTGGGCAGTCTTCTCACAGATACTACAAAGATGCCAACCTAAAATTTATTATAAAAGAAAACCTTGAATGAGAACATAAATCAGTAAAAGTTCACAAAGTAGGCAAAGAGGAGAGGGAAAAAGGAAGGATATTATTGGCTGGATTGTTTTAAAAGAGCAGAGTGAATGACGGTAGAATCATATGAAATAAAGGCTTACAAGAAACAACAACGCTTTATACATTATATACATGAAATTGTTCAATCAATTTTATTTCACTTGCATTGATAAGAAACAAGGTTAATTATTAATTATAGATAATCAGGAAAAGCTTAATAAGAATTCTACTTCTGAAGCACACTTCATAAATAATGAAGACACCGAGTAGTATCTATCGTGCCAATTACAATGGTGTTGATTACAAAAGGATGGAAGAGCCCGAATATCTTAAGAAAAAAAGTCGTCATAACAAACAAAAACGATCCACTGCACATAAGAGTCGTTGCCTTAAAATTCAACTTCTTGGTTGAAAGAAAATAACGCAGCACCTCCATATTCACAGGCTAGCCTACTGAATTTCCAGCATAAATGGCGACCTTTACCAAGAAAATCTCTATTAAGTTTAAAAAAAAAAAAAAAAAAAAAAATCAATAGCTCAAGTTTGTACTATAACTTTAGTGTAGAACTTGAAAAGAATTTTCCATTTCTGTGGCCCTATTTTCAGTGATGAAGTTTTTTTTTTTTTTATGAAACTGAAAAATCGAAGCTTCGTTACACTATACTTTGGATAACCACGTCCATCCCTAGGCCAAGCACCAGAGACATTGAAGGAATGGAGGCACAAGAGATGTCTACAAATTAATGTCACAGGTGAGTCTCGAACCTGAGATTTTGAGGAAAGCACGCCTTCAAAACTCAAGTTTTCAACTATGTGCCACCCCTTGGGGACCAGTAATGAAGTTGTATTCAGTACACATTTTAAGATAAAAAGGGAGAATCCTTCGGCAGGCAGACTAGTTTGATACACATTGAAATTTTTGGTTGGCTAATAACATAAGGATCTTTTAAGGCACAAAAAGGTCATCTTTGGAGTGAGTTTAGAAGCACATTTCAACCTTCCTGATATTTTCAATCAAATTTTTGGTGAAATCCTTTAGTTTTTATTCTTAACAACTGGATTCTCTGGAGTCACTTCTTGTACTTTCTTCTTTCGAGACTCATTTTGTCCGTTAAACAATGCCTGTTTGTGATATTACCTTAGTTTTTAGAGACCCCTTTATTCTAAATGAAACTTACTTTCTCGAGTTATATCATTAAAATATTTGACAACTATTTCCACTTCTATAATACAAATGTATAAACAACTAAGCCTCCAACGTTTTTGCATAAACATGTAAGTCCAATGGACGAGCATGGTTTTTCCAAGTTTAACGACCAAAATTTCACTCTCCATCCATTTTTATACAAAGGGAAGATGCTGCAGCTGAAACTCCAGACCAACACCTACAGATGAGGAAAGCTGAATCGCTATGATTACTGATTCCAGAACACCGATTCAAGAACACCATAGTGCATGCCATTTGGATGTCTTAAAATCTACATGATAATAATCTGCAGCCATCTGCACATAGATCTTTTTAAAAGCAAACACGAAATCTGTGTGCAAAGATTTACTTTTCATAAACATTCAAAAATAAAGAAATATTACTTTTTTGTATAAAGAACAAGAATCCATTAAATACCAAAAAGAGAAGAAGAGAGCAAAGAGGGCATCAACACAAACTAACCAAGATGATTGAAGAAACTCTATAAGTTACTCAATTTGTAAAAGGGAATTTAATTACAAAAAGGAAACAAAAATAAAGATCGAAAAATCCTCAAAGAACACATGATGAAAGGTATAGAACCAAAAACGATCCTCTCACTAATAAGATAATTATCGAGTAACACTAACACCAGGGAATTGAATGAGATCACTAAACACTCTGGCCGAAAAAACAAAAATATCCAAGCAATCTATCAGGAAAGTGGAAAAACATTCTTGTCTTGGTCCAAAAGAACAAGAAAACATCAGAAACACACACTACAAAAATGAGTAGCTCTAAGAAATGGAGTACATTATAGGAGACTATAATATAAGACAGCACATTACCACAATTCCATCTACCCTTGGCTCGGAAGAATGCCTCGTCGCGATTAATACAGGAAGGGTGGTATGCCTTGGGACAACCTCTGAAACCAAGAGAACAAAGATTAACATACATACAATCTCAATAAAATGATGATTATGGATATCACAGAAAAACTAACCTGCGATCACAGAGTACAAGGTTACCCCCATCAAAACAAATAAAGCAAACATCTTCTTCCACCTTCTTCCTAGAAGGCGCCCGAGCGGGGGCTTTAGGATTCTTTCCACGCTTCCTTTTAGCCCCACTGCTACCTTTACTCGATCCATCAACCTCTTCTGTAGCATCCATCTCAACCTCCTCTGCTGCTTCTGTTTCCTCCACCAAGTACGTCATGTTTGCATCGTTGTCATCTGATCCGATACCTTCATCCACCAAATAAACCCGGTCATCTGCCTCCCCGGTCTCTTCTTCCATAGCAACTTCTTCCTCCACTTGTGCACTCTCGACTTCGGTGGTGTAATCAGCCACTTCCACTCCCTTGGCCTCTTCAGTCTCATCTACCACATTCTCAATCTTCCCGACCTCGGCACTCTCATCAGCCACGTTCTCAACCTCCAACAATTCAATATTGTGGTCTGTTATCCCCACTCCCTTGATCTCTGGGTTCTCATCTGTCAAATTCTCTATCATCGCCACATCGGTAGCCTTTTCTTCCAAACACATTCCATCCACCTCAACAGTTTCTTTTTCAGCATTCTCCATCTTTACCGCCCCATCAATTCCACTGGCTGAGTTTGTCAGCCCAACCTCATCAGTATTGCTGGACACATTCTCCATCTTCAACATTTCACCACTTCTGTCTGCAAAATTAGCCCCATCTACCAAGCTCACTTTCAACTCGGAGTTCTCCACGAGCTGCACTGGGACACCAAACTCCCTATCCTCAATAGGAAAATTTTCTTGTTTTGCCACCTCTAAATCTTTAGAATCATCAGCATTCTCTTGCACCTCAGTCTTCTCCACCAAATTGGTTGAATCATTACCATTTAAACCCTGCACAACAAAACTCATTTCTGCAAGCGTTCCCTCAGTTACCTCAGCAAAGCCAACTATATTCTCACGAAAATTCACCATCAAAACGTCGCCCCCAACCCGATTTTCGGCTTCGCCTTCTCCGAATTCAGTAACGGCCTTCAACTCCTCCGCCCCTGCATCTTGTTTCACATCATCGAAAACCCTTTGCCCCAATAGCCCAATCTCCGCAATATCCGGTTCAATCTCCAACTTAACTGAATCCTCCGCCATATCCTCAACAATGTTACGAAAGGCCTCTACCTCTGCAATCTTTGTCTCCTCCACCACATCCTTCTTCTCCATCTCTGCAACAAGATTCCCGTCTTCAATAACCCCATCTCTAATCTGCAATGATTCGACGCTGTTATTGGGCAAAAACTCCATTTCGTTAATGGCGGACTTAACATCCAAGTTCTTGCCATCGTCAACATACAGAAGCGATGGCGATTCGTCGCGTTTCGAAGAATCGTCTTCTTCAGATTCCATTTTGGAAGAAACAGAATTAGGATTATAAATTGGGATGGCCCGAATTTGAATTTGAAACCCTAGGGTTTTAAGATCCACTTCCCCCTCTCACAATTTTTACGGCCCGAGAAAGAAAGAAATTGAGCGTTCGCAGGAAAATTGAGTTCCGCTCACCTTCGTGGATTTGCTTCGAAGGCTTTTTTAATTTGATATTTTGCTCCTTTTTTTTCGTTCTTTGCGAACAAATGCGTGTATATATAGGCCTGGAATTTACTGAAATTACATGTAGCACCCTTGAATCTGAATTATAATCAACTCTTTTTTAATAGAATTAACCTTCCTCTCAAAAAAAATTTATAATTAACCTTAAATCTGAACTATTCTATAAAAAATAAAAAAATAAAATAAAACCCTTCAATCAGAATTAAAAAAACAATAATATTTTGGGGAAAGCATTTGTAGCCTAATAATTTTATTATTTTGTAGAAATGCAGTTCAAGTCATCGATTTCATCTCTAAAATTGTAGTTGATTCTCATTTATTTGAAATTTATAATAGTTTGTTTGTGCAATACTATTCTTATAAAATTAAGTATAAAGTTTAAATTTTCATATCGATATTAATAACTCACAAACCAAAATCGGAGTTTAAATATAAAAATAAACATTTTGAAATATAAAAATATTGTTGTAACAAGTATAAAATGAAAAAGCTTAAAGATTTCAAAAAAAGCTTAAAAGTTTAGAGAAAATCAATTTTAAACCTAAAATTTTAAGTTCAGGCTATGTTTTAATATAAATTATTATTTCATTTATTTGATAAGCGATTATCTTTTAATGTTTTTTTTTTTTTGAGTAAAAGATTATCTTTTAATGTTTGTCAACATTACTAATGAATTTTTTACTGATATATTCATTAGTCTTGCAATTAACTTTTACATCTCACGACTACAAAATGAAAAAGTAACTTTACAACACAGTAAATTATAAATAAGTTAGAATTGCAAAAAATGGACATTATGTAACTATGTGTAATTTCCGATCCAATCATATTTGATGTATCAATAATAAAGATTTTTTTTTTAGAATAATAATAAAGATTATTTTGTAAGTTATATTAAATCATAAAAATTAAATTTTATTTTTTAAAAATCATATATGTTAAATCCTAACATTCTCCAATTCACAAGTTTAATTTAGTTTTTTTTTTTTTTTTTTAATTATAGGTACTAAATTCTAATAAATATATATACCCTACATAAATATTATATCACCTGAAAAGAAGAAAGGCATGGGATGTAATTCGAAAGTTTACCGGGAGCATCTTAGAATGATGGTTTACAAGACAATTTCATACAATAAAATCAACAAATATTTAAATCATTGAACAAAGATCACCCATATTTAAAATCCATCATCAACAACAAAACAATGTTTGATAACAACATTTCAATTTCAATAAACCCTTACATTTTGACCGAGTAATATTTAGAGGCAGAAACAAGTAAAAGGAGCAAGAAATAAAAAAAAAAAAACTAAATAAAAAAAATTCCAAAAAATGAGTGCTACCAATATTTTCTATGGAACTTAATTATACTCAAATTATTTTGAATAAAATAAGGTTGCCATAAAATTCTAACACTTTCAAAAGGTAGCAAAGATTGTGAGTTTTGGTGCGACCAATCGATGACTTTCAAAACAAAAGTGAGTTCGAAATGGAAATTGGCAGCACCTTGAATTTTCAGAAGGCTGCAAAGATGGTGAGTTATGCTGCGAGAAATTGATGAACATAAAATCCTAACACTTTCAGAAGGCAGCAAAGATGGCGAGTTCTAATGCGAGGAATCGGTTAGTTCTATAACAAAATTGAGTTCGAAAAGAAAATAAACAACACCTTGAATTTTCAGGAGGCGACGACGATGGTGAGTTCTGCTAGGAGGAATCCATGAGTTCTAGATGGTGTGAATTGATTGATGAAGTATCTAATTCATCATTTCTCCTAAAATTGACAACAATGTACATAATATTGAAATTGAAGCAATCAAAATATAAAATCCTAAATAAACAAAGAAAAAATTAAGAATAATAAAAAACAAAAGTGAGTTCGAAAAAGAAATTGGCGACACCTTGAACTTTCAAAAGTCAGGCGGTGAGTTCTGCTGGAATAGATGAGTTCTACCTGGTGTGAGTTCTCTTCAATTGAAGTATCTAATTCATCATTTATCCTAAAATCGACAACAATGTACACAATATTGAAATCGAAGTAATCAAAATAAACAACCAAGAACAAAATTGAGTTCGAAAAGGGAATTGACGGTACCTTGAATTTTCAAAAGGCGGCAAGGATGGTGAGTGCTGCGAGGAATCAACGAGTTATAGATGGTGTGAGTTCTCTTATTGATGAAGTATCTGATTCATCATTTCTCCTAAAATTGATAACAATGTACATAATATTGAAATTGAAACAATCAAAATAAACAAGAACAAAATTGAGTTCGAAAATGAAATTGGCGGCACCTTGAATTTCAGAAGACAACAAGAGGGTGAGTTCTGCTGCAAGGAATTGATGAGTTCTAGATGGTGTGAGTTCTCTTCAATGGATGAAATATCTAATTCAACATTTCTCCTAAAATCGACAACAATGTACATAATATTGAAATCAAAGCAATCAAAATATAAAATCCTAAATAAACAAAGAAAAACAATCAAGAACAATATTGAATTTGAAAAACACCTTAATTTTCAGAATATGGCAAGGATGGTGAGTTCTGCTGCGAGAAATCCATTAATTTTTTTTTTTGAAACAGAAATCTATTAATTTTAGATAGTGTGAGTTCTCTTCGATCGATGAAATATCTAACTCATCATTTATCCTAAAATCGACAAAATGTACAAAATATTGAAATCGAAGCAACCAAAAGATAAAATCCTAAATAAACAAAGAAAAACAATCAAGAACAAAATTGAGTTCGAAAAGGAAATTGACGGCATCTTGAATTTTCATAAGTGGCAGGTGAGTTCTGCCGCAAGGAATCCATATGTGAGTTTTCTTCGATCGATGAAGTATCCAATTCATAATTTCTCCTAAAATCGACAGCAATGTACAGAATATTGAAATTGAAGCAACCAAAAGATTAAATCCTAAATACACAAATAAAAACAATCAAGACAAGTGAGTTCGAAAAGAAAATTGGTATCACCTTGAACTTTCAGAAGGCGACAAAGGTGGTGAGTTCTGCTGTGCGGAATAGATGAAGTTATTCTAGATGGTGTGAGTTTCCATGACATTAGTCGAAATGCGCGGATAGTTATGGATTTTAAAAAAAATATAGGAAAAGGATGTTCGTTACTTCTAATATATAATAAAGAGTAACTCACCTGAGTTTTAATTAGTGAACAATTATGATGCACAGACATATGACATAGGTACATTTAACTATTATCCCTAAATTATTGATCGACTTTACTCTATTTAATTTTCAAGATAACATATAGAATAGATAGGTAGCTAATATGGATTAATTCATAAACCAACAGTATTATTTACCGAATGGGTCGGTCGCGCGATTGATTATCTAGTTTGGAATTAATTTATTTTCATTCCATGGTCACGGGTTAAAACTAATCTTGTGATGGCTTATGTCCCAATTGGCAATATCAAAGACATCGAGAATGAAAGCGTTTAGAACTTTTCTTGATGGAATTTAGTATAATATCCTTTCCGAACGATCCTGCAATTCCGCAAATTGCAAATATGAAGTTTTGAGAAGATTAACTTAACAACATCCCCTCCCAACATCCAATTAATATTCTTCATTCTCTTTCTTTTTTTTATTTTTCTTTTAGTATAAACAGAAGAAGGATTCAGTTTGTTTTAGAGGTAAATAAATACCTTTTACAACTACAGAGGCCTATTACATTTATTTTTCTTGTATTTGTTGAATTGATTTGGATCCAATTATTGATTTTACATAAAATTAAACAAAACCGAATCAATATCACTATTATTAATACGTACAATTATGATTGTTAATTTTTTTTGAAAAATTCATTCAACATATTTTTTCCCGAAATGGTTGCATATTATTTCTCAAGGATGAACTAATTCCATTTTTTTTAAACAAAAAAATTTTTGAAGAATTTTTTATTTATTTAATGGAATCATAAATATGGCCTATTATTGCCTATTCATTACATTTTTTTATGGATAATTGTATTAATTAATATATTCTTTTTTTTAATGAAATCGTAAATATGGTATATTGCCTATTCATTTTCCTTTTGTTTATGAAAAATCGTATTTTTTTTTTTGAAACAAGGGTAACCATCCCCATCCTGACATCATAAAGTAATGTCACAACTGAGTCTTTAAACCTATTTATAAAAAATCGTATTGATTAATGTATTCCATATTTTTTTTATGAAAAATTAATTGAATTAATGAATATTTATAAAGGATAACTAGGAAAATGATTAAGATTTAAAAAATTAATTAAGAACATGACTAACCATGTTTATACTTTGTCTTTTTTCTTTAGAATTTTAATTAGATTTTACATGTAGCTCCCTTGAATCTATTATGGCCATCAATTATGAGTTATAATCTTTTAACTCTTTTTTAATAAAATTTTAATAAAATTAACCTTAAACCTAAACTAAAAAATAATTATATATTAAAATCTAACTCTCTAAATCACGAGCTAAGTTTAATTTAGTTTTTTTTTATTATTAATTACAGGTACTAAATTCTAACAAATATACAATATACCCATAAATATTATATGGAAGTTCTCCAAAAGAAAAAGAAGGCGTGGTACAAGGAGCATCTCAAAACGATGCATAGTTCATGGTTTACAAGACAATTTCATACGAACAAAATCAACAAACTACTTAAATCATTGAACAAAGATCAGCAATGCTTAAAATCCATCGTCAACAGCAAAACAATGTTTGATAACAGCACAAGCAAATACTACAATAAAAGCAAGTAGAGCAATCTATTGAGTTTAGTTACCAACTTGTCTGAACTCGACGCAAGATCTGAAGGTCTAATCAAGTTGAAGACATGTGATCAGCTCATTTGATTATCAGAACCTCCTGTTATAACGCTCCATAAACCGACCTGAAGGGCATTCATATGCCAGGTGACCGCGTCCCCCGCAGTTGTGACAAATCATCAAAGGGCCCATACAATCCCTACTCATATGGCCAAGCTGCTGGCAGTTCCTACACACAACATCCCGGAAGCCGCCACGTGCACTACCACCGCCGCTGCCAATGCCTCGGTCTCCCCGGTCTCCAAGGACATTGGACTTTGGGCACTGTCTAGACACATGCCCTGATACATTACACAGGTTGCAAACAGGGTCGTTTGGACAATCACGAGCAAGATGGCCTGTCTTCCTGCAATTGTTGCATGCCTTCTCATTAGTACAATCAGCTGCTAAATGACCTGCCTTATAGCAATTGTGACAAAGCCTCAAGTCCCCAGGTGGCTGCGGAGGAGCGGTGCATTCCCTGGCTCGATGTCCCACCTTACCACAGGTGTGGCAGATGCCTTCATTGGTACAGTTACTTGCCACGTGACCCGGTTCTCGACAATTCCAACACAGTGACTTTGTTGAGCACTCTGAAGCAATATGCCTAGTAAATGCAGTCACAAATTCATCACTAGAAAACTAAGCCATCAGGTAAAAAGAGGGTCATTGTTCAATCAAAACAAATGTATGCCAACTATACAAATTATTATTTGATTCAATGATAGAAAAACTGTTTTGATTGCATCTCCAAATTCATCCTCGAGCCCACTTCAAATCTCAAATTCTCAACTAAGATAAGTGAAACTGTTGAATTGAGGCTACAAATATCGATTACTCACAGCCAATGGCATCTTGGTAAGAAGACCAAACCCATAATTTCCATGTCGGAGTAGAATGGAAAACAAAAGGCAACCATTTGCAATACATAAATAAATAGATCTTTTTAAATACATGAGTGTTCGAACCAGCTTATGCATACCTCCGACTATTCTCAGGGAAGATATCTCCTTACAATAAACATTTAGATGTCAAGAAAATCGGTAGAAAATTATTATTTTCTAAGTAGGTGGTCATCATAGATTGAACCCATAATCTACTCAAATCCCTAATTCCCTATTGACCACTAGGCCAACCTATAATGGTTGCAAGATGACAACTGGATTTACTTTTGGAAAAATGCTTTTAAACAACATAAATTTCTCTTTATGCATCTTTGGAAAAATTAATATCCTAAAATGTGCGAACTTAAAGAAAAATGCTTTTTAAAACAAGCAAAAAATAATATTTTTAAGTTTGCCGAGTATATTGAGTGATTTTGTACGTTATTTTTTAAAAATCTTAATCAATACCAAGCAGTTTCAAAAAATGAATTAATCTAAAAACTCATTTCGAAGAAATTCTCAATAGATAAATTATCCAAAAATGATTAAGAAGTGATTGACGAAAAATCTTAGAAATATGTAGTAAGATTTAAGAAAAAGAAATCATGTTTCTAATTAATAGAATCATTGTATAAATTTTTCTAGAAGGGTGGTGGCCAGCAAGGTGGCTGAAGACTTGAGTTTTGAAGGTATACTCCCCTCAAGGTCTCAAGTTCGAGACTCAACTGTGACATTAATTTATAAACACCTCCCATATCTCCATTACTCCAATGTATCTTTGATGCCCCTAGGGACATGAGTGGGGACCCTCCCCCGGGGTCAAAAAAAATTAATTATATAAATTTAGTACAGAAAATGTACTCTTTAAATAACATTTTAAAAAGTGAAAGACTGAAAATGTTGTTTAGACAAAAAAAGTCCACAAACTAGGAAGACTCCCCAACAAATCCTCAAAACAAGCCGTTCACACAAAAAATATTTATGTCCAAATAGGAGACAAAGACAGTAAGCATATGATCCAGTTTCCTTACCCAGGAAGATTACAGTTGTGACAAACTGCGACATTGGGGCATTCTCTTGCAAAATGGCCCGGCCGCTTGCAGTTCTTGCAAAGATTGTCTCGACTGGCAACAAAATCAGATAAAGATTAACGGCTTCATGGTAAGCAAAAAAAAACTAAACGAAAGACAAACATAATGAAGAACTTTACAAAAGTACATCCCCAACATTATAAGCTCCCAACTCAAACATTAGTCAAACATTGTATGCATAGCTGTGTGTACTGAGAAAAACAAAATACTAATCAATAAATGAATAAATATACACAGAACAAAAACAGGGGTCAAAGATGGTTACAAAAACAATGACTGCAAAA
The DNA here is from genome assembly GCA_036507275.1 of Sicyos edulis. Lineage (NCBI taxonomy): Eukaryota > Viridiplantae > Streptophyta > Magnoliopsida > Cucurbitales > Cucurbitaceae > Sicyos > Sicyos edulis. The sequence continues at coordinate 47,175,331 of CM071849.1, read as the reverse complement.
TAAACACACACACACATCTGCAGATTCATCCCCAGCAGATAAATAAATAATTTATCAGAATCAGAAACCTGGAACCCCGACGGGACTCTCTCCTGTATGGTGCATCACGATATGAAAGACGATCAGACCGGATCTTACGATCCAGTGGACTCCTGCTCCTGCTCCTGCTCCTGCTCCGACTCATGCTATCTGAACTCATTTCCGAACTTATTCTTCAATACTTATTCCCACTGATACGTGAAACCGCCACCACCTCCAAAAATATAATACCGATCCTGCCTCCTCCCTGTCCACATAACAACCACGCGCCCAAATTCATATCCATGAATCCAAACCAAACTCTTTCTTTTCCTTCAAACAGAAAACACCAAATTCCAATCCCATTCAACAAAGTAATAATTCCAACGTAATCAAATACCACATCCCCCTAACATCCGAGATTATTATCCCATGCCTCAACACTACATTCTTCATACTATTTCAAGTGTGGCTCGTAATCAGTGAATATTACCAACACATCACCGAGCTAAAAGTTTGCCCTGTAGTGGACCGTCCACTAAATAGAGCATCTACATGAACTACATACAATTAAAAAACCCTAGCCCTAGAAATGCAATGAGATGTGAGACCACAAGAGAATATTGTAAATCCAGAACGAAAGAGAAACAAGCCAAATTTCACTTCACAGCCGAGAATAGTTATCTAACGTCTCGACTCTACATTCTTCATACAGTTTCATCATGTGTGGCTCGTAATCATTGAATATTACCAACACATCACCGAGCTAAAAGTTTACCCAGTAGAGGACCATCCACAAAAAACATCCACTACATTTCACATTTCAGATTGCTGCATCTTCTATGACTATAAATTATTAATATAGATACTTTTTATAACTTCCACAATTTACAACTCATAACCCCCATAAGTTGTCATTTTAGAAGCAACTCGAACTAATAACTGTTCTTGCACAAAAAAGTTATACAGTCAATTTGTGCAGCCTTTAAAGATTAAACCAGTCCCATAATTAGCATATTCCAACAGATAGTAAGAAACTACAAACACAAACTGGATTTTTAAAAAATCCAACAGAACCTAACAAAGCTAACACAATAAAGTAATTATCATATGAATATCATAACTAAATTCCAGACGCCCCCAGCTTAAATTCATTCATGTAATCTACAGCGATGTAACTTATAAAACACTTCAATTACCTGTTCATAGCCAAAGAAAATGCAGAAGCAACAAAATGCATAGGGAAATCTTGTAAACGAGATTACATACAGAAAATTTCAAAAATTTACTTGAACTACATACAATTCACGAATGGCTAACACTAGGCCTGTAGCCCTAAAAATGCAAATGAGCCACAAAAGAGGAGTGTAGATGAAGAACAAAAGAGAAACGAACCAAATTTCAATGGCTCTGTGCTCGTGGTGGATACAGCCCTAGAATGTAGACTTGCGAACGAAGCTACAGAAGAGAAAAGATTCGCGGAAGTAGAGCTGCTCGATAACGAAAATTTGTGATGTGAATGCGAAGAAAGGATACATATCTGATCGGAAAGGCGAACGGCCACATTGGGCCTCAATTTGGCAAGCTGGTTAGGCCCAATAATCTCAATCCTTACATTCATCTGTTTCTTCAAAAAAATTACAAATATCCACACTTTCTAATATTTATAAAATTGAAGTTGTATATTATTTAATATAAACATAGGTTAAGTGAGAATTTCACGTTATTTTATATTGAAAAAATAAGAAACCTCATAACAAATCTAAAATGGAACCCAAACCTATATGGGCAATAATCATGAGCTTCATTAGGGGTGCACAAAAAAACTGTAACTCGAGTCACTCGGATTATCCAACGCAAATCGTAAGGGTTGGGTTATAGTTTTTTTTTAGGTTGGATTAGGTTATGATTTTGTAGTTTCTGTTGGATTGGATTAGTTTTTAGGTTGGAAAATTTTTGGCTCATTCAATCAAACTCAACCCGGACTAAAAATATCATATATATAATATGTGAATGCATATAAGATAGATTCTTACTGTACTTTGTAAGATTTTTAAAAATACATTAACAAAAAATTATAAAATATAAAATTTAGAAATTAAAATAAAAGAAAGTCCAAATTATCGTGATGACCGAAATTGTATTTAAATCTAAAATTTAGAAATTAAAATAAAAGAAAGTCCAAATTATCGAGATGACCGAAATTGTATTTAAATCTTTTAAAACGTATAGATTTGGTCACTAAATTTGAATAGTTTTTTTTTGTTTGCCATGGAATATATAAAGTTAATAAGAAATTGTTATATGTATCTACTAATATAGTAGTTTTTAAATAATCATGAAAGTGCCCATTTAGCATGGAGTTTAGGGGTGTATATGGTTCGGGTTGGACAAAATTAAATGATTTTTTTGGACAACACAATTTAAGCACTCTAATAACTCTTTTGACGACCTAAACCACAATTAATTTGTCACGTACATTGAACCGGCGTCCCAACATAAACGAGAGTCCTTCAACCGTCATCTCCACTTTGTCCCGCAATTTACGAGTAACCCCTCTGGATCATCACTCATCTCCGGCGAAATTAGGGTTCCGACTCTATGAGGTTAGGATCTCTGTTCTGTTTCCTTTATACATATCGTTCTCTATCTGCACATTACCGTCGTGGTTGATTCATTTGCCGTCATTCATCTCGTTCCCGCCATCTGAGGAATTTTTATTAGGTTTCACAGTCACCTGCTAGGTTTTTTTTCCTTCAATTTTACTTGAAATCATAGCGTTTTTTAAGAATTCGAAGTATAATCGTCTGATTTCAAGCGATATATTATATTTAGATGTCGGATTTGCAGCGTTGGTTCTAAGAAACGTTTGTGATTTTTCCTTGGTTCGAAGCTTATATTTTTCAATTTAGAAGTATAGAGGAGAAGACAAGAGAACTGAGGTTGGTGGATGAAATTAAAATTTTCAGTATCAGAAACCATAGGGCATTTATTATAAAAAAATTGATCTATATATGTGTGTTCGAGTCAGCTTTAGCGCACTATTACTATTCTAACTCGACAAAGTCTACTGTATTTGATTGTCAATTAACTCAAAGGAAAGTAGTTACTATGTAAGTAACCATCTTGAACTCATTTATGGAACATATATTACATTATTCATCTGAAGCGAGACACAGGTGATGCAGTTACGTTTTAAATGGGATTGTTGAGTTCTTAGATTAATCTTGCACAATCATGGGAAGTTTTGTGTTGTTTGGTCTTTCTGTTCTTGTTTTGATCCTTTTTTGTACTCTTCATTAATTTAGAAAAATATGAGTAATGAACCTGTTTTTAAAGGCTAAAGCTTCCTTGCACTGTTTTTATGTTTCTTCTTGTAGTTTAGGTTCTACTTCTACCAACTTCCTCCCCCCTGCCCCTATTATGGGTATATTTGTTTGGTATGGATTGACTGTGAATGAAATAATTTGACATCCAGTACGAAAATTGGGGAAGCCATAGTTTTGGTACTATACGTACCAACCCACTAGCAACAAAGCCTTTGTATACTGTCATAAAAGACATTGTTATTACAAAATACTAGGTTCTGGGTCGTTTTTGCAATTTGGAACAGCAAGGTTGGAGGATTATGGGTGATTTTGACGCTTAAGCTTGTCAAATTGGTCCCTCTTTCTTGCTTTGATCATTTTTCCCTTCCTCACCAAGAGAAGGCGATCTTAAAGAACATTTTCTTCGAGTTAATTCATGGTTCCAATCTATTTAGGAATTAATTTTATACGAATTAGCTTGTCAACCAAATTGGAACAATCTTTCCCCTTAGGTAACATCGTCAGGTTCTAGGAGATGTGTGGAAATGTCGGGGTCGAGAAGGCCAAATCTGTATTTCAAATCCTGGTTTGGATCCTAGGTATGGGGCAATACAAAAGTAGAGTTAGACAAATGTTCCGTGAAAATAGTAGAGGTGTGCATTAACTGATTTAAACACTCACAAGTCACAAATACTAAAAAAAAAATTTAATGAACTTCTGCTTCAGGTTTCCCTTGCTTATTTTTCAGCTGCTTCTTGTAATTTATGCCATTATCACGACTTTACTTGCTTATGAACTGTGAATGGAATGTTTCACTCCCGTTTATGAATAATACTTACCTACTGAATGGTTAGCAGGACCATCTCAAATGTTTGACATGGTTTTTTTTTCCTTTATAAATTTTGTAAAAAGGAAAAAAAACCTCTATTCCCTTTATCATCAAAAGTCTTAGTCATTCCTGTTGCTCGATCAATAAGAAAATTTTGATAAGGCTTAGTTTTGATACTAACCATCAAGCAAAGAGAGTCTCTATATTGGCCAATGGCCATATTGTCATTAACAAAATTTTAATAATATTCGTTTTTTTGTGAACTGAAACTCGTAGAGTTACTTAATAGTTAAAAGAGATGATCTGAGTGATATTTTCCCATTCTTAAAATTCAGTCTTTCTGATAAATTTATACATGTGGTTTGTAAGGAACAACATGGTGGAAGGATCTATTTCTTTTCATCTTGACAATGACAGCCAATCAGAGTCTAAAGAGCAAGCCGAAGCTCTTACTCCTGAAGACATTGCTTGGGTTGACTCTTGTCTGATCAACGAGGTACCAGATATTTCGGATGGAAATTGGAACCAAATGAAGGATGCATTGTTAGAAGTCCTTGATCTGTATCCACAAGGTTTTGAATCTTCTCTTGCTTTAAGTGATAATGTTCTGGGAGGTACTACCGATGACAACGACGTCAACATGCTTCTCGAGCCTTCATTTCCCTTGAGAGATAGTGATGATCTTATGAATGAAACAGGAAGCGCTTTGGAAGATCCTCAAAACAACGACGGTGGCGATTCTTCTCTGTCGTCACTATCTTTTAGCAGGGATGGCATCGATTTTGACTTGCTTCTCTCTAATAATGTGAAGGATCCTACATTACTCTCGAGAGATAGCAATGATCCTATGAATGATACAGAAATAGCTTCAGAAGATCAACAAAACCATGATGATATCGATAATTTTTGGTCGTTTTCTTCGAACAAGAATCCATTTTTACCCACTTACAAAGAGGTGGAGACTATTCAAACTGGATCTACCAATGATTTATCAGAAACTGAATCTGAGGCCCGAATCAGTGATATTTTCAGGGTTTGGGATTTGAACCTTCCTCCAGTCGAAGACGAGCTTGTCGAGCACCTGAACAAAGCCCTTTCTGTAAATTCTGCTAAGTCAGTCCCTTCAACTGATGGTAATCTTAGTGTGTTGAAAGACTCCCAGGAAGATTTACTTGATGACTTGATCAATAGCATTTCTGCCATGTCTTTGAAACAGAATAAATAATGGGGACAAAGTTGTTCTGGAGCCATTGGTTTCTGAGAGCTCATGCTTCTGACACGTGGCACTTCAGATGTCTTGTTTCACATTGGAATATGGGTGATTTTAGAGATGATACTTGGAGGCTTAGGATGAAATAGTTCTGCGGTATTTATTTTTTTCCTGGTGCATATGTTAATACCTTTTTTCTCAAAATCTTATTGACAGGTTTGGTTAGTATTATTATTATTATTAATTTTTTGGATGTGGAGCTTTTATTTGGAGCACACGCCTATTTCAAAACTTGTCCCGAGAAACCAAAAGAAAATTTACAATTGTACTCACTCATGTATTTCAGATTTGAGACTTCCAAAAGAGTATTCGTACAAAAGAACCAACAACTTGAGCAATTTAGACTACTCAAGAAAAATATTTTACTATGTATAAAATATTTTTAAAATTTTGCTAGAATAAATATACTAAAATCTGCCATCATTTTTATCAACAAAAAATATTAGAATAATGAGCGTTTGGTAATTAGATGTCAGTAATTGCTAAAATGAGCATAACTTTAGGGACTTCCTGATTTATGAATGACCTAATCATGAGATTACATGTCGATTGATTTCATCCCCAAATGTTGATTAAAAAAATATGATTAATCTACGTTCGCAGATCAAGCAAGTTTATAGAAGATTTATACAGCCATGATACAATTAACGATGCTCTGGTTTTATAACTATATTAATTACTGGTAACAAAAAAAAATGGTGTGGTAATTTTAGTACTGAAAATGTCACATGTAAGTATAGTTATATATACAAGTCAGCTCGTGTCACTAAAGAGAAATCTTGCTGTTTTTCCAGCTATACGATCTTCTACTTTTCTGTGGAGGTGTAATGAAGCTGAGACCAAAGTTTCCCTTGAGGGCCTGTCCTTGCTCCTCAAACTTAACAAGCTTGGCAACAATGGCTGCACTCTCGGTTATGTGGATCATGTTCTTCGGGTCGCTCCATAAGCGGTTGATCAGTTGTAGCCTTCGGCGTTTTGAATTCAATGCAATTCCCCACTGCTGGAACAATGCCTTTCTCTCTTCTTCTGAGAATCTTTTCCGCATTAGCTTAGTCAATGTTTGTCTCTCGCGTTGAAGATCTCTCACACTTTTTATCCCAAGCACAAAGAAAATGAACAAGCATTATGTAGGTGACAAAATATAGAAAATCGCTTCGGTTATTGTATTTATACTTTTTCTTTAACACGATACAAACTTCTTATCCATAACAACAAATGTTTGAAGGAAACAAATTCCAAAAAGGAGCAAGGAAAATCGAAGATTTGCAAATCTTTCAAGAGACCATATGCTCTGTTTATACTTTTACTCATTCAAAGTAATTGATGGAAGTTCATGATATTTTACCATGTCACTCTAACCTTATTATCATGTATTTTGATTATTATCATAGGACAACCATTTACTCTACTATATTTACTTGTTAAAGAAACTCGTAAGATGTTAAATCTTGGATAAATGGCCACCATCGTTTTTCCTTTCATCTTATTCTAAAAGTAGTGACCAACATTATTCTAAGCTAAAACTCCCATCATCCCTTGATCTTTTCTTTTAATGATAGCAAAACTCTCAACCCCTTTTCTAAAGGCTTCTCTTAAGTTTTCAAAGCTGGAAACCTCTCCCATGAACGTTTGGGATAAATCTCGTTTTTGTAATGCGTATATGTATGTGTGTGTATATATATATATATGATCGTAATAAAATGTTAGCTAAAACATGCTAAAACAGGCACTAACCTCGAGGCAAAAGTAAGATTCTGGTCATCTTCCATAGCTTCTTCATGACCGTAATAAAATGTTTGCTTCAGAAAAGTGAGCCTCCTAAGTTCTACTTCCATGTAAATAGAATCGGCAGGATCAGCTTTGAAGAGCATGAAAAAGTAAGTTCTGTGAACAATTGAGACGTTGCAAGTTTGCCAGAGCTCAATTATCTTTCTCTGCTGACTTTGAAATTCTTGGTTCCAATCCGATGTCACAAATGCAGATTGCCCTGCCTCCCTTCCAGCGCCTTGAGTGTTTCTTAATAAGTCTGTTTCATGCCCATCCTCCAGAACCTAGTAAGAACAAGCTTCTAATTATTAGGAGAAATGATCATATTTAGATCCCAATACTAAGTCGTAAATCGATAATTTGCTATCGATGTTATCAAGAAAGTTGTGGGATTGACGCATGAGGAATAGGCCAAACAATGATTTCTGCACAAACCATAGCAGTGCTCAGACTCTCCCCTCGATAAGCTTTTTATTTTTTTTAATTCCATGAGGGTTTAGGCTAAGCTTGTTGTGCACCTCGACTAATATTCAAGCCATAAGTTGAAATGCAAGTAAGTTAGTCCCAACACTCCCGGATTGTCATTTGGTTATAAAGATAAACTTCAAGGAGGCTCGTATTCAAGCGAAGAAAAAGAGACTGAGTTGGCTGTATACCACAAAGCAACCACATTTGCCCGAAGATATCGATTCACCCAAGTTCTAAAGCATACACTATGATTGCCCATCCCCAAGAAATTATGAAAGCATAGATATTTACCTCAACCTATATATTTAAGTTTTTTACTTGATTGGACATTTAACATGATTCAACATGAAATCAAAGCACTAGTTTTTGTGTTTAATTAACCCTTGTCAAGTTGTTTCATCCCAAAATAATACTAATTTTCCTTTGTTAGGCATTTTCAAATTTCCAAACCCACGAATAAGATTGGTTAACATAATTAAGTTTACTCAAACCTATACGTTTTTGAGATGACGGGGGATTCAACACTATCAATTTATTTCTAGATAAGAAAATTACTGTATCCTCACCTGTCTATCAGCAAGTTCTTTTCCATACTCAGAGTTGTTCATTTTCTCCAGTCCGGCAACAAATGTGTCTAAGCGAGTGATGTCTTCATCGGCAGAAGTTTTCATGCTCCGAGCACTTCCTATAGAAGACTGAGAATCAAGTCTCACAAGGCTGCCTTCAAAGTCTAATTGTTGGAGTTTTCGTTCAAAACGTTCGGGTCTTCCAGGAAAGCTTTTGTCAAATCCATGAGGAGGGGTGGTGGTCTCAGCTTTATCAGTCGATAACTCCGCCGTGAGATCACCACCTCTACAACTCCGGCTTCTGGCCAGCTTCAAGCTCCTCGAGCTTGACATATCGTTGGCAACCTGTGAATTTGCATCGTCACAGATGCAGTAACGACTACTAATAGAATTACTGGTCATTGTTCTTATTACATCATGGAGGCCTTGATCCATTTGACCATTTGATGAATTATTATGAATCTGATGCACTTCGCCATTTCCATTCGCAGGGGTTGATATCGTTTCGTGATCTATCATACTTCCATAGCTTGGCTGAGAGGAAGGCATTCCTCTGAATTCACCATTATTAGTAACAAGGGGTGACAAGCCATCGTGCTGGAGTGACTCCTCCATTTCAATACATTGAACTTCCTTGCAGTCATCGGAATCTTCTACTTTTGCAACAGCGGTTGTCATTCCACTCTGACCGGAGTGAGAGTCAATGAGCATCTTTCCATCATCACTGTCTCCATCATAATAATGAGGATTGTTGAAAGATTTTCCGCCCATATCCATATCACGAGGATCAGCCACATTTGAAATTTCTGATCCTGAACCTTCATCCTCCAAGGCAGCATCCCTTGCTTGCAATTTTGAATGACTGTTTTTGAAATCCTGGAAAGAAGGCAAGCACTTAATATGCATAACACAAAAGTCTGACTAACTATATTAGCATGCTAGTAAAATATGTTAGCATTAGTCAACAAATGTTCACCTTTATCGAGACATCATCACGTCCAACCATACGAAGTAAATCTTTAACCCGAGATTGAGCGAGATCCCTTTGCTTAGTGAGTTCTCTAATCTCCTTGGCCATCTGCAAGATGTAACATAATGTGATCAATAAGCAAATGTCACGCTAATATTTTCCTCCTCGTGGTTACCAAGTTGAGGGCAAGACAACCAGTTTGGGTAGTGATTTACTTCGATTAAGCTAACACAGACATCCTTGGCCATATATGACAGACTGAAAATTATATACAGTCTTCTCTCATGCAGTTCTCGACACCAAACTTAATTACAGAACAGATATGGACTTCATACAACTTATGTAAATAAACTATTAAGATGGGTTTGGTGCTAATAGAAATTTCATATATTCTTGCAATTGCCATGAACAGGATTTTCCAGACAAATAAATATATCAAATAAACATGTTACTGACATATGGAATTTTATTCAATTTTCAGACGGAAAGAAAATGCTTAGGAAAATGCCTACGCTCCTCATTACAAATTTTAGATCATGGCAAACCACAGGAGAGAAAATTTATATAACTTTAAACTTATTCAAGCACACATAATAAAGGTAGTAAATACAACCTTCTCAATTTGAAGATCTTTCTTTTTAAGCAAGGCTGCATATTCAGAACCAGACGAAACAGGGGCGGGAGTTCTCAACTCACTCTCCAATCTAGCTAACTCTTTCTGCAAATGCTTAACCAAAGCCTTATCAGACATGACCACATTGACTTGTGCTTTTGTTGTCACCTCTTTTGCACAACAGGCAAACAAGAGAGTGTTTCTAGTTTGTTCAACATGACATCTTGCAGGGCTCAATGTACAGACGATGGCTGTTCTAGCATTACCACCTAAGCAGGGCTGCAATATTCGTGTCAGCTTGGAATCCCTGTAATTGATATGACCACTTCTTCCTTTGCTGCACCAAATTAAGAAACCAATTGTAATCAACATATATTCACGAAAAGGTTTTTAAGAAGTACAACAAGATCTTCAATTACTTTGCAAACTTTTTGAAAAATAAACTACATAAATTAGTGACACATCTGACAACTAGATAAGCAAAAACTGTGGGGGAACATGATTGAACTACCGATGCAGACACAAGTCACACAACACAGTAGACTAGAAGAATAAATCTTAGAAACCGATAACAAATCACTCAAATAAAAAATATACAATCCAAAAACAATTGTAGAATCTCTTATAGAAGTATACAAACGTAAGAACTAGGCCCATAGTGAAACAAAGGAAAAATAGCTTCCAACAGACCGTGAATAATGAAAATGCCAACAAAGTAAGGGGAAGTAAAGAGGGTCAAGTACCTTAATTTACGAATGACAGTACCCAGAGTCAGTAAACTGCGATTTATGTGGCAACCTTCTTTCAATCTCGCTCCAGCCGATAATGCTTGAGCCGCACGTTCACTCCCAGCTAAATCAATAAAATTCTGCCATAAAAGATGGATGGAAGAGTGAAAAGGAGTTAAGGCGATTTGTTTCTCTCGCATTGAAGTGTAGTTGTGTATGAAGTCTCTCTTAAAAGTTGTCGAAAAACTAGTGTCAGTATATATTAGCTATATGGTTATGTACACATAGTACAGTTAAATGGTCATTACCACACTAGCAGCAAGGGTGGTAGAATTGTCTTTTCCTAAAAACTCTCGAGCAGAACTTTCAATTGTCTGCAGGAATCAATAAGGAGTTGGTTGAAATAATTTTATCCCTGAGATAAAAATTGAATCCTTCAATCAGATTGATCAAGTGATTAATTAAGAAGAGACGTGAAGCACACCAGTTTAATAATCTGATGAGATCGAGAGCTTTTCTCATTCAGTGAGGTCTCTCCAATCCGTCGTTGCGCTGCACAGTACAACCAAATCTCATGAAGATATGAAATAATCATAGAATGGCAAGATTTTTCAAAATGCTTCACACCTTCACACATTGAAATGATCTCCCTTAAATGGTTCCAATCCCTCAGAGTTTCCTCAGTGACTTTCTCCACAATAGTCCCTCGCTGTCGATAAACAAAAAACTGTTGGAAATGCAAAAATAGGAAAACAATACAAGTTCTTTTATACATATAAAAAAACAATATATCCACCTCATGGTCATCTAGCAGCCTGAGAGGAGTAATATCTGTGCTCAAGAGGTCTCTAACAGCTTCATTGTATATCTCAATAGCCGAAAACTTCACAGCGAATGCTCTTTCATCATGCTGAAATTTATTTGAGGAAAAGAAAAGATAACAAACAAACAGAGTCAATCAAAAATGAATTTGCTTATGGTAAAAGTAAAGAGCGTAGTTCAATCGCCACAATTAACTCACCTTTCTAATGTAATCAAATATATCTGCCACTGAATATTCAAGAATTCCATTCATGGTGTGTGTCTTTCCACTGCTTGTTTGACCATATGCAAAAATACTCGCTGGAAATTTGAAAACATATACATTGGAGTAAGATCTTTACTTGTTCATTAGAAACTTCACATGTTAGATATCAAACTGCAATATAAGTGTGTACTTACAGTTGATCCCATTGACTACAGAAAGTGAAATTTCTCTGGCTCCTTCCTCGTACACCTGCTTTGTAGAGCAATCACCATGAAATACTCGGTCTGTTACAAAAAAAAAAACAGAACTAGAGATAAACCTCTTCTATAAAACCATAGAAGTCAAAAGTTATATCCATATCAACGGCATTTTTTTTAAGAGAATCAATGACATCCTTAAGTAGTGTAATGTAAACGCAAAGAAATGTAAAAAAAAAAAAAAAGTTTCATATAAACATGTATATATATAGTATAATCAAGTGATGAAGCAAAATCCTTCAAGTTTAAGTAAAATAAACTATCAAATCTTTCAATAAAAATGTGTTAAAGAAAGATAGTGTCAGATACTCATAAATATTATCCCAAAAAGTTACAAGTTTTCAGATGTTTAACCAACGATATTAAAAGGCAACAAAGATTATGATTTCTTACCAAAAGTATAGGCACTTGGAAATGTGGACCCCTCCCGTAAGGTATTCCGGTACAAGATACTAGTATCATTAATGCACTCCCAATCGGCTGCTTGGTTCATCATAATCTCCTTCTCATTCAAAGGTCTCAACCTTACTAAAACAAGAATTTTCTCTTCACGAGCACTTATCCCCTGCATTTTCTCCAACTTCATCATCTCATCTCCTGCAACTGTCTCCATCTCTCGATGTCGCCAAACCTTCTCCCGGCCCACCGGGCCACCGCTTTGATTCAGTCGATATCAATCCATAATTGTAGTACTATTGGAGATGAAAACAAGCAAAGATGCCCAAATCATTGTGTTCATGCTTCGCATATGTTCAGAACTGTTGATTTTGAGATGTATAAATAAATAAGTTTTCTAGAACAAGAAAATGAATGCTTATAAGCCCTGAACGACTTAAATTGCCTGCATCAATTCTAATATTCATTAAACAAATGAAACTATTTTGCTAAACGAATGCTGATTACTTAATGTCGTAACCATCAAGCAACCCATGAGTGTTTTCTGATCTGACCAACCTCTAGCCAATCAACAGTAGAAAGAATATTAATAGCTATAACTACAAGCTAATCATGGGTATTTACCCTCAAAATGATTAAAGCTTGAAAGTAGATTGATGATAATTTGCATATTATGATTAAGCCTTTAATAATCTAGCTTAACCTTCAATTCCACGCATCCCTTTAAACGTTTTTTTTTTGTGGGGATATTTCCTCACAAAAATCACAAATGACATCAAAGTCAAAAAACCTTCCCCAATCCCCATAATGGAGAACCACAAAGCAAATGGACAAATTCGAAGAATTTGAAAAGGGTAAGAATTGTCATCCAACCATCAGAATCCATAACATTATTTTCTTCGTATTTTCATTATCGCTCTTCACGATAAGGTGCATTCAGATGTTACTAGTAATGTGAATTTCGAAATTTAAAAAAGAAAAAAGAAAAAAAGAAGCATACTGTGCAATCATCTGGTTTTGATCAGATATCGAATCAAATGCAAAATTGATTCAAAGCCTCTGCTACTCTGCTGCGCTTTTCGTCTTGTTCAAGCCTCGTGCACTTTAAGAAAACACCTCAATATTTTAAATAAAGCTTCCAAAACTGAAAAAACTCAGAAATAGAAAATTATACGCAAAATATCGTGCGGTTAGAGGTTTTACGCAACGGCGATGATATACATTTCTTACGGTTAGCTCATCTTCATCGGATCTCCAGATAAGCAATAATATTAAAATCCTATCTCGAAAAAATTGGCACTCGATAACTCATTTTACTTCGATCCGAAGAAAAATTCGAACGCAACAATTTCAAACAAAAACCTCACAAGTAACAAATTACAAGCAGCACTGAACAATTTTCAGAAATAAAGATGAAAAAAATCTGCGGATTCCTACAAGATGAAAGATCAGCTAAGAAATCATCTAAGGATTCCTCCAAGATGAAAAATATAAGCTACACAAACATGATTACACGAACTTGAAACTAAAACCTCAATCGCAGAGAGAAGGATTAAATCGTCCGAGTAACAATTACGAATGAATAAATCGTCCAAGTAACAATCAAAGAAGCACGTTAAACCAAATATACAGAACATAGAAAGGTTAAAATGAAGGCCGAGGAACGGACCTAGATGAAACAGTAACACAACGCCGGCGAATCGGCACTGGCCGGGGCCGTGGATCATGAAGCAGAAACAGAATGCTGGTGGAAGAAGCGGCCGAAGATTCCGGCAACTCAGGGCGGAGCCGTCGCTGTCAGGGGAGGAGAGAAATTTGTGATGATCCAATGAGAACCCGATGAAGCGTCTTCAAAGTTGAAATGTCTCCTCCAACTGCACCACCACTCAAGGGGAGGAACAAAATATAGGTAAATGAAATGACTAAAATACCCTCTAAACCTTTGTAGTATGTTTCAAGTTTTCAATTATATTATTGTATGCTTAAAATGTTCTTTTTATCCTAGAAAGTATAATTTCAGTTAAAATAAAGGATGAACTTGCTTAGAATTTGCCCACATAAATGGTTTAACTCCATAAATGTATATTCACGACTTTACTCAATTTCATATATATATCTGTGATCAAGAAGTCACAAATATATATTAGTTGAACTAAAAAATATGGTACGTATTATTGTGTAAGATTTTTTTAATTAATTAATTTATTTTTTAATTTTAGATGTAATTGGTGACTCTATGCATTGATAACTATGTATGAAATTGTGCGTGTTAGAATCAAAATTATATAAAAATTATTTTAATACAATCATAATATTTGAGAAGTCAAAGAAAAACAATAATATGCAATTATGACTATGTTAAATCTACCACAACAACATTGTGCAGAAAATTAAAATATTGTTATAATTTATTTCCTTTTAAAAGATGAGGTTAAAGTTGTCGAGAATCAAAACTAGTTGTATGTGTTTCATTTTGTGGTTCACGTTTAAATTTTAGTAATTTTACTTTTTTTTGTTCGACAATAATTATAAAAAAAAACTCATGACAGTAGTCTTTATAAATATGATCACTTTTATTAATAGTAATGTTGCATTAATAATACATAATGTTATATTAGAAATAGATAATATTATATTAAAAAGTATCTATAATATGATATTAAATCGTATTAATGTAAATATTTTTAAATTTGATTACTTTTACATTTTTTAGTATAATCCATTTATTATGATATTTCTAATTATAATGAAGAAATTTTGATTTATGATCTTTTGATTCTAACTAAACATTTTATATTAATTAAACTGTTTTCTTGTTAGCAAGTACTTGCAACTTTTTTTAGCTTAATTGAACTAAAATTTCGTCTGGGAATTAAAAGCTGGGAGCCTCATGTGATGAAAAAAAAAATAAAAAAATTGGATATACAAAATTAAGAAAAGAGGCGGGTAAATACGTGGCAACTGTGTGTCCAATATTGCTGTTACTGACCGTTACATCTCTCGAGTACAAAAATTGTTGGAGAAATAAAATAAAAGAAAGAAGTGTGGCAAAGGTGATAAAATCAATAATGAATTATGTAATAGGAATTTAGTTTATGAACATAATTACAAGTCAAATCTATTTGTTTTCTCTTTTTCTACATTTTTTAATATATATTAGGGGGTGACAAATACCAATTTTCGAGATTGAACTTATGACAGTTAGTGTTGACTAGTTCACAACCAAATAATGAAACCATTGCACCACTTATGCGTTCCGTTCATTTTTTTTCTTTTTATAAATATGGCCGAATGGAAAGTCATACTGTTGAAAATTATCATCTATCAAAAAAATTATAAATAGGATTTTAAATTAAAAATTAATTTTTTTTTTATTCAGCAACAATTGCATCTTAATCCTTAAATGTACAAACATTTGAATTTTTTAAATTACAAATTTATTTCCTTGGAATTTAAAAGTAGTATATCTATTTAATTAATATATGTTTTTTTAATGTAATTAAAATATTATATACTCACTTTTTTAGTCGAAAAAAGTGGAAGCCAAGAAATTATTCGATCATGGTTGTCGAAAAAAGAAATTGGCATACTCTAATAAAATTAACATGATACAAATTTATATTTTTTAAAGAAAAAAAATGACACAATATTCGCCATTGTGGTAAATTTTAAAGCATTTTGTATCGAATGAATATTAATTTTTTGAATAATCAAATCATTAAAATCATTAAAATTTTAAAGCATCTTGCTGCAACGTTTAATTTCGACGTCACCGTTAAGTATTACAAGCTCGAAACTGACGAACTTGTCCTTAGTTGTAGATACGTACATGGTACATGAATACATACATCTGAATCTATGCATGTAGAAATGTACACTGATTTATACATGGTTTACGTTATCAAAACAAAAGTATATTCATAGAAGCATAAATTTTTACTTACCCAACCCAAATACATTCATTCAAATAGACACGCACACACATAGAAGCGTGTTACATTTATATGAGTTTTCGAACAAAATTAAATATCTATGCGAACAAAGTATTCTACATTGGTTAGATGAGAATAATATTATGAGTATATAAGCGAATACAACCATCTTTATTGATATTAAATATTTTGGATAAAATCCAAATTAAAATCATGAAATTATCATTACTTGGTTTAATGATCAATACAGGTTACCGTATTCATTCGATTTGTCCGTGAGTTCAGCCGAATTGGGTGTAAGATCATATCATAGTAATCACTATTTTTTTTTTTTTTTTTTCTGAAATAAATAACAGCAATCACTATTAGTTGTAATAAACACACAAATATACTGATATAACTTAAGCGTACAATAACCCAATGAGTAAATGAAACAATAATTTTATTGTTGGGTTGTAAATCAGTTCAACGTCAGCATCACAGGTTCGATCCCGAGAATCGGTATTTATTTCTCTTCCCCTATATGTACTAAAAAAAACTCCTTTCATTAAAGTCAATAAAAATAATAGTTAAAAGTGTGTTCTTGATGAAGAGATAATAAATTTAATCTTCAACCCTCTAATTACAATTACAGTTGATTTTAAAGAAAATTCATCTGTTGTACAACAAAAAAGCATAGGAATTGCCGACGGGAAAATCATAGGAAAATGCCAATACATGTAAGACGGTGGAATATGTGTTAGCTATGACCGCACAAGATAAATTATGAATTGAACAAAAAAATTATGCAATTTACACATGATTCCTACCTCCAAGTACTTAATTCATCAACAATTAAAAATGATACGGAGTATATTTTAAATTTTATCGAATTATATGAACTAAATTTTAATTCTTAAAACTATATATACTAAATTTTAATTTTCTCCTAATCATAAACTAAATTTCAATTGCCAACATAAGCAGTTGCTCAACGGCACTAGTCCGTGCCCAATGATTAGAGGTCTTGAGCTCGAGTTTTTCAACCCCAATTGTTATAATCTAAAAAAAAAAAAACTAAATTTTAATTTTTAAAATGCACGAATAAACTTTAAATTTCTGTAAACATAAAAATCAAATTTATAATTTAACCTAAAAGTTACATTAAATTTGTAAATCAATTGGAAAAAAAACTGATAAAATACATTTGTCTACAAATAAAGTAAAATTTAATTTACAAGCAACGTGGGGTGGTGGCGCAGTTGGCTAGCGCGTAGGTCTCATAGCTAAACGAGTGATCCTGAGGTCGAGAGTTCGAGCCTCTCTCACCCCAAACTTTTTAATTTTTTTAACTTTTTCTTTTTCACCGAGCTTTTGTGAACCGTTTTCATTCTTCTTCAATGGAAGGTCTCCGGCATCACTTCTGTCTCCCATTCTCTTCGTACTTTAATTTTTGTGTTTTATTTTAATTTTTATTACGAATTGTAATGTTGTATTCATTTGAAGTGAGTTCGCTGATTTGATTTTTATATTTTAATTTATGTGAATTGTAGTGTGTTCATTTGATTGAGTTTCCTGTAAAATTATGTTGTTATTGTTGATCTTTCAAGGTTGACATGGATAACTAGTTAGGCAATGGCCGTATTAATTATTTCATTTCATTTCAATTCAATTCTAGTGTGCCCTTTCTTTGAATCATTTTTCCATGTTATATCCCATCTCTATCAGGGCAGATATCATTTTTTGGTCAATCTTGTGCTTGTGTTTGTGCAGGGCCAAATTGATTTAAATGACAAAATTAGCTGAGAGTTTCTTTTCAAGGAGTATTGGACTGACCTGAATGGAAACCTTTTTTCTAACTTTTGGGGAGTGTTTTGTGGCAAAGGGATGAAATGTAGAATGATTCTCAGAGCCAAACATCGAGATTCATTCTCTCTATAATAACATTTCATCAAAATCATCTTTTTATTCTCTTCTCGACTACTTTTATTCTTCCCTTTTAACAACTTTTTATTCACCTCATAACTATTTTTCACTTTCATTACACTCGTTATTTTGTTTTTCTCATTATCATTCCTTTCATTCAAAACACAATTCGATTATTTTTTCAAATCATTCTTTTCACCCCAAACACAAATAAATATTCTCTTTTCTATTCTTCTTCTAATTCTCATTTCCCGATGATCTTGGTAACGCTAAAAACCCAAGTAAAGGATCTGAGCCGCCAACTAGCAAATCTGATTCACCTGATGACTTATATGATGGTAATGCTGATGGAGGATCAGATTTGGCTTTTCTAAAAAAAAGAGAAAAGCTAAGAAAAGATCAAAATCTCATGCACCTTTTCAGTAGCCGGAGTCCCACCATCTTTACGCTGGTAAAACTACTAAAGACTTCCTTGTTGTTGGAGCATCAAGTTAATGAGGAAAAAAAAACTTTATTTTTATATCCGTTAATGTCGATGCCAAATTGTATGCACCTGGACTATTGTCACAGAACATATCGTTCTACGTCATTTGGATGTCAATGAAATTTATAAGAAATTAATACCTAGGTTGCAGGCAACCATGAACCCATCACCTCTTAGTTCTTCTAGATCCTCTTGACCACTAGGTTTACTCTATGATGGTTATCGATGAGGAAAAAACTAGGCGGGTTCTTAAGAATAAAGTAATCCTTAGATAGATAGAGATTACGAATTCAACCTATTTTAATAACAATTTAAACTAACCAAGCTACCTTTTGTATGTTTCAGAAGAGTAATTTTAACTCTGTTAGCAAAGTACAACCAACTAACCAAAACAAAACGAAGTTGCAAACAGAGGTTTAAAAATATTACTGAACTTAGAATTTAAATATCAATGGTTTTAAATTATCATCTTGGTTTCTAAATTTTATAATTTGTTTTTAACAATGTGAGTATCCTAGCTTAACAATTTGAACAATCCTAACTGTCCACACCATCATCAAACCACTCTGACCTAACATAAAGAATAATTCAACAAATATAAATATGTATTCTAATCAAGAAGTTAGATATTCAAACTTTATCTATTCACACATTTTAAGAAAATATTTCAACAATCATGTTTGAAGTTAGACATTCTAATCATGTTTAAAGAATAAAACATATATTTGCTTGAATATAAAAAATAACTAAAATCTAACACTAAACTAGATTAGTAAATATAGTTTATAAGTGAGTATGTGGTCTTCCATTCCACTACTAAACCAGACTAGATCAACATGATCTCTTGTTTATGACTTTCCTGAACTTAACTATATTAGCAAGTTTCCATTGACTTTATATTAAAGTAAATGGTAGATAGAATGTAAAAGTTCATATAGTAAAGTTGTTTATTTTATAATTTAAGAAAGAGTAAAACCAGAAAAAAGTAGATGTTATAGAAAGGAAAGAAGAGTTTCAATCGTTTCCAGATAAAATCTTTTGCAGAGAACCAAAATGAAAGGCTTCCATATGAACAACACCTTTAACTTTTTTCTCGTTTGCATTAAATAATGTCTTTATCTTTATCTCCTTCCCATTCTTACCAAAACAAAGCAAGTCATTGTTGACTAGAAAATATTTATCTTCTTCGTCTTCAAAGGCTTTAATGGGGCAAAACCTACAAAAACCCACCTTGGATAAGTCATTAACAAATTCTCTAATCCACGAATGTCCGGCTCTCATACTCCAGATTTCCACCTTAAGGGAACAGAATACAATTAAACAAATTAAACCATGGAATGGCTGAAGTTTTGCAACAGAGCAAGGCTCCAAGTCCAAGGTAGGTTCAGGTTCAAATCTTTCAGTTTCAACATCAAGAGTATAAATCACAGTCTTCATTGATATATTATATCCTAACCAATAAATGACTCCATCTAAGTAAGAACCATGATCGTAGGGGATTAGAAAAGGCTGGCACCCAAGGTGCTCCCATTGGTTGCTAATTCCAAACCTCCAAACATCTATTGTACTGCTGAATTGGAAGTCCCCAAAGGTAATCCTGAACAGTTTGTACTGCTTCGTCTCGGGACTGAAACCAAATCCATATCTGTACACATCCCCGAACCCCTCCCGTTGTGATCCGGAAGTTTCGAAGAACTCATTTGTCATCGGATTCAATATGCCATTACACCAAACGCCCAAAGACATTCTTTTGAGAATATAAAGCAAGCCATTGCAGGAAGTGTAAATGATAACATCTTTACAACTGCCATCAAGCACAAGTGTAGCAACAGAAGTGGCTGTATCAAAATCAATACAACTCATCTTGGGATTTAAGTGTTGCATCTGATCATAGGGAAAAGGCTGGATGGTAACATCAGAGGCATAGACAAAGAACGCGTTTGGATCAACGTGGAATTTAGAGGAGCAAACGAGATGATTCCAAGCTTTACACACGATCCTGCAATTCGGCAAATCCGAGAAAGGAAGTTTCGAGAAGATTACCTTAACAATATCCTCTGTTAGCATCAAATTTATGTCCATAATCATCTTGCTCTTCTCATTAGCCATCGTCTCAAAGCCAAGAAAATAAATTCGCTACGTCCTTTTTTTTAAACCCAATATGAGAGGCAAAACGGAAGTCAAGTTTATTTGCTTTTATAACTAAGGTTAAAGTTTCTAAAAAAGGAAAAACAAAATCAAGTTGGGCCTTAGATTTGGAGAAGAATTAGGATAAATTCGTTTCGTATCATTTTTGAAAAACAAAATCTTTACAAAAGATAAATTCGTTTCATATGATTTTTGTATTATATATTTATTTCCTTTTAAACTATTGGTTAGGCAAATAGAAAAATCAAATTATAACATTTTAGGGGAAAAAAATCTTTGTTTGTGTGATTTTGTTAGTCAATCAAAGATTTTTTTTTTTTTTGAAATAAATATTAGAAATCACTATCGGAATAAACATAAAATATTACTGATATAACTTAAACATAAAATAACAAAAACATAATATCACAATATCTATTGAATTCAATTTGAGTTATTTATTTATTTATTATTTTTTTAATATCTGTCCTGGCATAATTTGAAAAATCCATCAATTAAAGCATGTGTTGTACTAAAAAAACATAGGAATTGCCGATGGAAAAATCGTAGGGAAATAATGCATGTAAGACAATTGAATATGTGTCACGAGGTAAGTAATTAATTGAACTAAAAAATTTCACAATTTACACATGAACTCTTACCCCCACGTAGTTATTCGTCGGTAAATGCAAATGACATACAATATTTTTTAAACTTTATCAAATTATATGAATTAAATTTTAATTCTTAAACTACATATATTAAATTTTTTTTTTTTTTTTAAAATCATATAGACTAAATTCTAATTTTTAAAAGTAGAATAAACTTTTAACTTTCTTTAACATTGAGATCAAATTTATAATTTAACGTTAAATGCTACATTCAATTTGTAAATTATATATATATATATATATATAACTTACATAAGAAAACTGGGACAATGGAACAATACATTTCCCTCCAAATAGGTAAATTATCAAATGGAGTCTGTTTTAGAAACTTATTATGAAAATGGGTTTAATTTCAAACTTTTTTTTAAAATGGGTCTTTGCGTCTTTAGGAGAGACGCAACTCACTTTATTTTTTTGTTCCAATTTTTTAAGAAACGTGGCAAAATTTGAGTTTTAACTTTTTTCTCTCTCTTTTTTATTTCTTTAATTTGGTTTTTACTTTACTTTTTTTCCCTTCTTTTCTCTTTTGCCGTTATGTACATGCTTACAAAAAAAAATCTACTTACTTTCATATATTTTTTCGTTTTCTTTGTTTTATTTTATTTTTCTTTATAATATTTTGTTTGTTACAAATATATACTAAATTTGTGAACTTTTCTTCATGAACATGTATATTTAAGAATTTCTATTTTAATATAAGTAATTTATCATTATGTTAAAGTATGATGAATGATTTTTTGCACGATCGATTTAGAGTTATAATGATTTAAGAATGGTTCTCAAAAATAATAATTATTATTATAATTTAAAAAAAGTATTTTTATTTATTATCATGTTAAAATTATAATGTAATTTATGTGGTAAAGATTAAAATATATGACAAGTTAATATATATGGAATGCATGAAAAAAAAATAACTTGACTACTTTTTTATCTTAAAAACTTACAACTATTGATCACATAAATGAACAATGAACATATCTTAATCATTTATATTTATAATGATATTTGTCAAATTCAACTTCAATTTTTGGGTGTGCTACATATAAGAGTCAAGTATTTCATTGGACCTCTTGATTCGAACCTGTAATCTCATGGTTATCATGTTATACAAAAATGTCGGTAGCATTCAATGTATATTTTTTAACCTTAATAACTATTAGTAATTTTTTTATAATTTTTACGACATAAGTTACATTATAATCCTAACATTCTTTTTTTGAAATCTATAATCTTAACATAATAATAAATGAACTAAGTATGCACTCTTAAAATATTATAACTAAACCAACATGCAAAAAATCATTCATTATAAGTCATTTATTTTAATCTTTACAACATAAATTACCAATATAATTTTAACATGATAATGAAAAAAAAAACTTTCTTAATTTTCTCAAAAAAAATTTCTTAATTTATTATAACCCTAAATCAACATGCAAAAAATCATTCATTATAATTTTAATATAATGATAAATTACTTATATTAAAATATAAATTCTTAATACGTAAGTTCATGAGAAAAAAATCTCTTTTTCGAAGGTTTAAAAAAAGGGAAAAAAAATTCACAAGTTAAATATATATTTGTAACAAACAAAATATTTTAAGAAAAATAAAACAAGGAAAAATAAAATAAAGAAAAACAAAGAAAACGAACAAATATATGTGAAAGCAAGCAGATATTGGAAAAGAGAAAAGAAGAGAGAGAAAAAAAGTAAAAAACTTTCGTTAACCAAATTTTGCCACGTGTGATCAATTGAATTTCTTCAAAAATTGAAACAAAAAAGTAAAGGGAATTGCGTCTCTCCAAAAGACGCAAAGACCCATTTTTATAATATGTTTGAAATTAGACCTATTTTCCTAATAAGTTTCAAAATCAGACCCCCATTTAATAATTTATCCTTCCAAATACAATAAATAATTTCAAAGTTACAAATATTGTGGGGGTGGTTGCAGTTGGCTAGTGCATAGGTCTCATAGCTAAACGAATGATCCTGAGGATGAGAGTTCGAGCTTTTCTCACCTTCCCTCAATGGAGTTCTCTAGTGTCACTTCATCAACATCGTGTCTGGGTTTTTTATATCTCCGACTGTTATCACGAGACATACCATCTAACTGTACAACATTTGGATGTCAAAAAAACTTGTAGAAACTAATGATTAGATATGTGGTCACCATAAATACATTACCTTTTAGTTTTCCTAAACTCTTTTGATTACTAAACCACTCTATGATGATTATCAATAAGGAAAAAAACTAGGCGGACTCTTAAGAACAAAGTAATTCTTAGGTAGATAGAGATCACGAATTCAACCTATTTTAATAACAATTTAAATTAATCGATAGGGCAAACTAATCCCGAAAGGGGGAGTGTGTGTCAAGAAGAGTAATTTTAACTCATTCAACTCTGTTAGTGAAGTACAACCAATTAACCAAAATAAAACGAAGTTGCTAACAAGGGTTTAAAAATATCATCGAACTTTGAATTTAAATATCAACGGTTTAAAAATATCATCTTCGTTTCTCGACGATATGATTTGCCTTAAACAATTTATAGTATCCTAAACTTTACACTTTGAATAATCCTAACGGTCCACACCAATATCAAACCACTCTAACCAACATAAGAATAATTTAATGTTTATAAATATGATCTCTTCTCCACGACCCTTCCGAGCTTAATTATATTAGCAAGTTGCCATTGATTTTATATTAAAGTAAATGGTAGATACAAAGTAAACGATCATATATCAAAGTTGTTTATTTTATAATTTAAGGAAGAGTGAAACTGAAAAAACATAATATAAAAATATAAAAGAAAGAAGGCTTTCAGTTGTTTCCGGCTAAAATCTTTTGGGGCTGTTTGTTTGGCTTATTTAGGTAGGAGTTAGTATTAGAATTTATCATCTCTTCCTCGAAAAGTTACATCCAAACAAGTTTTTATTAATTTCTCCTTATTTTTACTTTTAAAAATAACTCTCATTTTCTAACAATTCATTTATAACCACTTATTTTTAATTATTCATTTCAAATCAATTAAAATAACCCATTTTAAACCATTTTTTTAACTACTAAAAATAACTACTCATTTTTAAATCTACATCTAAACAAGGTTTTGACTCTAACTCCTCTACATAAAAAATACATCCAAACAAGTTTTTTGACACAAATTTCAATTTTTAACTACTCAATATAACTTTTAAATACGAGTCTTTAACCCAAAAACTATCTAAATATGTTAAGCTTGGAGAGAACCAAAACAGTAGTGTTAGAAATAAATTACATTTTTCACTTAACAACAACTTGGGGTGGTGGCGCAGTTGGCTAGCGCGTAGGTCTCATAGCTTACCGAGTAATCCTGAGGTCGAGAGTTCGAGCCTCTGTCACCCCAAACTTTTTTATTTACATTTTTTTAACATTTTTTAATCTGCGAGCTTCTGTGAACCATTTGTTTGGTTTGGAGCTTAATTTTGTGATGGATATGGGTTTCTGAAGAATATCAACATGGCCCCTCGAAACCTAATCTCCACTTCTCATTCTTCCCTTTCTTCCTTCAATGGAGCTCTCCGGCCTCACTTCTCTCTCATGGAGCCGCACTGTCTCCCATTCCCTTCGCATTCCTCAACATCTGCCTGTAAGTGTCTCTTCGATTCTCTAAATCTCATTTCTTAGCTTTGCTTTGGCGTTGAGAGCTGAGTGATTGATTGTGTTTTTCTTTCTTGAAATTCAAGGTTTGTGGCAAGAGGTTTGGGGTTTTCTGCGCCATTGATGCAACAGAGATGGTATGTACTTTAATTTCTTTCTTTTTGCTTCATATTGTGAATTGTAATGTAATAATGTGTGTTCATTTGAAGTCAGTTCGCTGATTTGGTTTATGTACTTTGATTTCTGTGTTCTTACTTTATATTGTGAATTGTAATGTAATGTACTCATGTGTTTATTTGAAGTCAGTTGGCTGATTTGGTTTATGTACTTAAATTTTTGTGTTTTTGCTTTACATTGTGAATTGTAATGTGCGTTCATTTGAAGTCAGTTTGTTGATTTGATGGCGTTTGCTTAGCGCGTAATCGAGATCACCGTCTCATGTTGGGGGAGATTTTGTTTCATCTACTTTTTTTGTGATTATAATGGCTGTTTAGTTCGCATGATTTTTTTTTTTTTGAAATAAGGGTAACCATTCCCGTCCCTACGCCAAGCACCGCGAGACATCGAAGGAGTAATGTCATAGTCGAGTCTCGAACCTGGGACCTTGAGGGGAGCATACCCTCAAAGCCCAAATCTTCACTGTGTGGGGATGTTTAGTTCGCATGATATTGATATGATAGCCTTCCTTTTTTTTTTCTTCCTTTTAGAGATTTGTGGTTGGTTAGGTGCTTTTGTAGAGTTGTTTTAAAACCCTTTTGGGTTCTTTTGCTTTTCTCGTTCAATTTCTTTATTGAAAAAAATTGTTGCAGAAAAATCAGCTCACTGTATCAATAACTGGAGCTACAGGCTTCATCGGTAAAAGACTTGTGCAAAGGCTACATGCAGGTTATGTTCAATACATTGATCTTGAAATCTGGATAAAAACCAAAGACATCAAAGATTCTTTTCTTTTTGATTCCCCTAATTTGCTACAATTTTTGTACAAAACATTGCTTGCTTGAGTTTATAAGCTTCTGGCTCCAATCTGCATAACCGATTAAGTAATCTTTGTTGTGTTTCTGGTTATAGATAATCATAATATTCGAGTTTTGACACGTTCTAAATCAAAGGCCGAGTTGATTTTTCCGGGTAAGAAGGTAATTCATGTTAATTGTCTTTTTATGTTTTATGTTGCCTTCTGAATTGTCTTCTGCTTAGCTTTTGAACTACATTTCACAATTTGTAGCTAGGGAGTTTCCTGGAATCGTGATCGCAGAGGAGCCCGGATGGAAAGACTGCATCCAAGGTTCAAATGGTGTTGTTAACTTGGCTGGGATGCCCATAAGTACCAGGTGGTCTTCTGAGGTTAGTAGTGTATTATATTACCAATGAATTTTGGATCCCCTATGATATTATAAGCTAGCCAGCAATAAGCTGTTTGATGCAATATCTCAACCATCATGGATCGAAGAGGTTACGATTCAATTCATGGTTGCCACTTATCTAAGAAATAGGTTCTTACAAGTTTCTTTGACAACCAAATGTTATAGGGTTAGACGGTATATCTCGTAAGAATAGTCGAAGTATGTATAAGCTAACCCAAACATCACGGATATTAAAAAAGAACATTTTCTATATCTCATGGAGGCATTAAGTATATAAGTTTGTCCTTAACTGAACACCACACCTGTTTTAGATGTGAAATTTGATTCAAGACGTACTTTTGATCGGCTGATCTGACCGTGAAGAGGCAGTACGATGAAACAAATTTCATTATCTCTACTTTACTCGTTACAATTTGACAATCTTTGGACTTGTCATATAATCTATTTTTCCAAGGTTAATAACATATACTTTTTACTTGACCATTTTAATACAGATCAAGAAAGAGATCAAGCAAAGCAGGATCAGAGTCACCTCAAAGGTAAAAGTACTGCAAACAGTTTAAGCGACCTCTTCCTTTACTAGCTTACAAATACAAATTTTGATATTTAGCAATGTTTAATACCTTGTTTGCACGACTACTTTACTGATGTGAAGGTCGTAAGCCTAATTAATGATGCACCAGATGCAGCTCGACCTACAGTTTTCGTTAGCGCAACAGCAGTTGGTTACTACGGTATGTGCTTCTTTCTAGATTTACTTAACTTTCTATTTCTTCTTCTCCAGCTATCTTAAATGACTATATTGAAATGTCTTGAATCAATTATTTGTTCTCTCCTTGATAAAAACAGTTTCTTCCCATGTATATAGGTGTAGTATAGTTAACATGCTGTTAATGAACTACATAAATTTGTATGTTTTTTCTCGTTCTTGTATTCTTCCTCTGTAGATGTTTGTTTCTATCATGACAAAGAATAGATTCCAATTTTAGTTTAGCTTAGAAATTCAGGAATATTCAAAGCAATTTGATCAAAAAACAAGAAACGGATCACAATAAATGGAAAGAAAAAGTTGTGAACGTTTCACTTTATGTGGAATTAAAATTCAATCTTCTTTGCCTACTCCATTGTCTCAGGCACGAGTGAAACAGCAGTATTTGATGAACGAAGTTCATCTGGAAATGACTACTTGGCTGAGGTAATGAAAGTAATTAGGTAGAGCTAATTGAAGAGAACAATTTAGATTTTGTTTTTCCTTTTTAATCGTAGTTACATCACACTAAGCCTACTGGTCTATAGTGTCATAAGTAACTAGGTAGTTTATGTGCATCTTGACTATGTTACAAGCATACCGCCTGACCCTACAATATTTAGATGTTATGGAAACTGGTAGGAAATTAATTCCTAAGTAGGTGGCCACCATGCATTGCATCCTTCACATCTTAGTACCCCAAAGCCTTATTGAGTCTTGACCTCTAGGTCTCTCCAAAAAAAAACCTCTAGGCCACTATGAAAGTTCTCGTTTCCTATCCAAAAAAAAAAAAACCCTAGGCTTCTCCATGATGGTTAAAAGTGACTTAAAGTTCAATCTAGGTTAACCACCTACCTAGAAAATAATTTCCTACAAATTTCTTTGACATCCAAATATTGTAGGGTGAAAATAGTCGAGATGTAGACACTCACTAACATCAAAAAGAAAAGTTGCAACACGATAGTTTCATTGTGTTGGACTAATTTTCTTAGAGAGAGCTAGTAAAACTTATTTATCAAATAATTTTCTTAAGATTCCCTAATGTTTGTCATCACGTATTGAAATTCTTCATACCACAGGTATGTAGAGAGTGGGAAGCAACTGCTCTGGGAGTAAACAAGAATGTTAGAGTGGCTCTTATTCGAATAGGCGTTGTACTTGGTAAAGAAGGTGGTGCTTTAGGTATGTGTGTTTAACTTCATGATCTCCTAAATTATCTTAATTATTTGGTTTAAAGAATGTGGTGCTTTAGGCCTTAATTCTTTTCTTTTTTTTTTGCAGAGAATTTGAGTAAAAAACTAAGTTAAAATTTCAATAGTTACAAATTGAAAATTTAAGACCCCATTTGATTTTTAGTTTTTTTATTTTTGAAAATAAAGTTTTTTTTCTCTCAATTTCTCTATCATAGTTTTTGTCTCTCTACGTAAATATTTGAATGTGGAAGTAGATAATAAAAAGAAGAAAATTCATGTGTGAAATATGTATCTATGGAATTAATTTAAAAAAATTAAATGATTATAAAAAGAAGAAAATTCATGTGTGAAATATGTATCTGGTTAATCAATTTCCCCATTAAATTGCTTGCGGGTATATGTCTGCCAATTCTGACCTTTAATGTTAATTTCTGATCCATATTTATCTCTTGTGCTTTCTCAAGCCAAAATGATTCCTCTCTTCATGATGTTTGCTGGAGGTCCTTTGGGATCTGGAAAACAGTGGTAATGCTCTCTCTCTATGACTCAATTATGTGCTGTGTTCAAAAACTTTTACCATTTATATAAATACCCCTACATTATTTAATATTTAAACGGGTTTGCAGGTTTTCCTGGATTCATTTGGATGACATTGTGAACCTACTATACGAAGCTCTGATAAATCCATCTTATAAAGGTAATAAAACATAGAAAATCGCCTGATAGAAAGTAGTTTCAAATATTTAAAAATAATCAATTAATTTGTGATAATAGTTAATAATAGGCCTTTGGAAAAGAAAAAAGTTTAGCTAAGCGGTTGTCCATTTACCCATTATAATTTTGCAAATAGGGTATATTCATTAAAGAATGAAGTGCTTGTTTCTCATTTATTTTTAATGTGCTGAAAATGAGTTTAGTTTGAAAAAATGGGAATGAAATTTAGTTGGGTAATATATATGTAAAATCTCAGGAGTTATAAATGGAACGGCGCCGAACCCAGTTAAATTCTCTGAATTATGTGAGCGTTTGGGAGACACCATGGGCAGACCTTCATGGCTGCCCGTACCGGACTTTGCCCTCAAAGCCGTCCTTGGAGAAGGGGCTTCTGTGGTTAGTTTTCCTATAATTTCTTCATTCTCCACTGTTTCAATTTTTTTTTTTTTTTTTTAATGAGTTTCTTCCATTTTGATCATGTATTTTTAAATGTCCTTTCAATTCATTTTAACTGAAATAAATTCAATAGTAATATAATAATTTTAATACAAAAAGGACAATATCTAGAAAGAAATTTTAACTAGTAGATATTAAAAATCAAAAGAATAAAACTAAAATTATATTTAAAATGGACATTTAAAAATACAACGATGGAAACCAAAATAGAACAAACAGAATAAAAGACAACAACCAAAATAGTCGGAGTAGAAAGACCAAAAAGGCGTTTTTGAACTTCTCTATATTTAGATTGATTTACATATAAGGAAAGGGGTTGGGGTTGACTTTCCAATTTTCACTTTGTTTTATTATTACTATTATTATAAATCACAAATTAATTCAAAATATAAATTTATATATATATATGTTGTTGTTCTATCTTTTGTAAAACTAATATTTACTAAGAAATTTAATCTGTAAAGATAAATAATATAATATAATAATTATCGTTTGGTTCACCAATATTTACAATTTGAAAAATGAAATAAAAATAATATTCATTAATTATTGGAAAATTTACGCTGCGTTGCAACTTTTTAAAAATAATTTTGTCTATTTTTTTAAAAAAAAAATCTCTATTTTCCCTTTTTATCGAAGACTTTGATAGAGTTTATCATTCTTTAGTGGAAATTTATCAATTTTATCAGTAATTGATTCTATCAGCCCGTAGAATCTAATAGAATCAATTTAATTTATTTATTAGTGATTGATTCTATCAGCCTCTGTCGATAGAATCTATCAATATGAAAGTCAATCAATTTACATTTTTTGTCGTATGTGCTAATATTTTCATTATCGTACTATTCATAAAATATTTTAGCCATTTTACAATATACATGCAAAAACCCCCTTAATTATTTACAATCTAATATATATTATTTCAATTTTATTGTATCAAATAAATTGTTTGAACAAAGAAATTTAAATTTGCTATGAACAATGATATTCATTAATTCAATTGATTAGAAATTTAGTAAAAAATATAGTTAAAAAAAATAATAATAACGCTGAACAAAATAACAATTTTACTTTAATTTTGGGGTCTAGTTTTATTAATATTCATTTTTTACTCCAAAAATAATAAAATCATTAATTATATAGAGTAATATCCACTACAACAATGATTTGACTAATTTTAAATTTTAATATATTGACAAAGAAATTATTTTGGTTTTCAATAAATTTAATCTTTAAAATAAAATAGTCATAAAGGTAAACTGGAAAAAAAATAACACAATTTAAAAATGATCATTATAATGTAGACGCCAAACATAATTTTCCCAAATAAATTTTATTTTAATATCAATTTTCAGACTCATTTTTAGATATTAAAAAAAGGACTTTTTAAAAAGCTTAAAGATATTATTCAGTTTTTTTTTTTTTTATTTGAAGACAACATGTTTATAATAATTATTGAAACATGACCTATTGTTTAGTTTTTTTATATTAAAATTAAATAAATGGATATAAAAATAATATAATCTTTTAACACCCATTCCTAAACAAAAAATGAGATGATCTATAACTAAAAGAAATATTACAAAATGTAAGTAAAGCATTAGTTTATATACCAATTTTTTTAACCCAAAAAAATTATACAACTAAATTTCATACTTGGTTTATATATCAATTTCGAAGTTGAAAAATAAGTAAAAATCTAGCCAATTTGATGGTCAAAATTAGTATGTTAAATTAATTAAAAATAAAATATTTGAACCATTTTAAATATGAAATAAAAATGAATACATTAACCATTAAACTAACCATTGAGTTAGTTTTTAAAACGTTTTTTTTAATAAATAATAACAGAAAAACAAATATCAAGATTTTCATTCACTACTCTCAATCCTAATCTCTACTTTCACTAATAAACCCATTCTCAAAATTCACAAATCCAAATGCAGGTTTTGGAAGGACAACGGGTACTTCCAGCGAGAGCCAAGGAATTGGGGTTCTCATTCAAGTACCCCAATGTGAAAGACGCACTCAAGGCCATTCTTTCCTAAGTACATCAAATATAATGATGATATTCAATTGTAATGTTAATTTGATTTTTTGGCAACCTGGGAAGAACACTGAGTTTTACTAGAGGAGACCAAATATTTGGTCATAAATTAAATTTAAGGGCACTACTACTACATTGGGAAGTTTATAATAATATATATATATATATATATATATATATATATATATATATATATATATATATGTTCAGTGAATAGAATGTGTATTGTTTAAATCAACCTCTCAGCGAGTACCTTTTCCCAGAGAAGGGCTGAAATTTAAATTTAGGTTCTTCCTTTTCAGGCTGCTGCTCTTGTTTACTCCCTTTTGTGGTTTCCTACATAAATTACAAAGAAATAATAATAATAAATAAATAAATATTCAATTATTTTCTACCTTTTTCTCTTTTTATACTTGGGAAGGGAGATAGGGGCAAAAAAACCTTTTGCCAGGCTTGTTTTCAGGAAAAAAATCAATGGTGTGTTTGGAATTATGGTTGGAAGGCACAATGTTTTTTTCCTAGATTATAAAATTGTTTTTATACAAGCACATTTTTATTATATATTTAGAATAAACTTATTAAGTGATTTTATGTGATCTAAAGTAGTTCTTTTTTTTTATTATTAATTATATTAATATATAAGTTCTTAAAAAATTTGATAGTTTGAAAACCCATTTTAAATAAACACCGAAAGGATAGATTATATAAGAATATTTTTAGAGGGATCAATAGGAAATCCTCAAAATATGTTATTTAATAATAGGGTTTAATAACATTTTTATTGAAAATGAAAATATTTTTTTTAAAAAATTTAAACTTAAGTATAAACTGACTCTTACTGAAAAAAAAAACACTGAACATAAAACACACATATATATTAATTTGAAAAACCTTTTCGTTATTAGCTGATGGATGGATTATCCAAAAATCCAAAAATAGAGATAAATTATCAAACATGACCGATAAAAAAACCCTAAATTATGCAATTTAAAATACTTCTTGGGTCTTAATAAATTTTTTTATTGAAAATCTTTTTTTTTTTCGTCAAAATGTTTAAACTAGAAGGTAAACAAAAAATCCAGATGTTATATGTAAAGTGGGGTGGGTACCTTTGGAGCTTCTTTAGGATTTCGATTAGCATTTTGTCCAAATACCAACTTTCCCTGAGACTGACGAGTTCCGTTCACTGAGGTAGAGCCACCAGACTGTTGTGAATGGCTATGTCTACTACTAACACTTGCTTTCTTCTCATCAGATGGCCTAACCGATGAACTAGGCCGAGGCTGAAGATTCGAAGATTTACCATCCAATCGCCTACCCGATCCCGTGAAAGCGCTGAACTTGGGTTCGGCTTCTGCTGCTGGAGCTTCTGTAACTGCAATCATTTAGAATTTGACAGACCGTTAAATAGAAGTTTGATAGGATCCAGGATCTAGAACCCAAACTGAAAGCATACAAAGTTGTTAACGGTCCACTTTGGCCAAGATTCTATGTTTTTCTATATGTCCATACTCTTTCATAAATAACCGCAAATGTTGGGGCTGTTTTTGTAGGGTACACCACTTTTCGTGGATTCGAATTTGACAAGTTATGTTAACCGCAAATGTTGAAATTAATTTAAGTGGCAAGCATTATATCTACCTACAACTAGTAATCAGTGGCCTTCTGATTTTCATTAGCTCATAATTACTAAGTCCTACTAAATTAGACAACCAGAAAAATTCTGAATTCAAATACTATTTTCGTCATGGTATGTTTAGTCTATTTTCCGTTTCTTATCAAATTTTCTTTATACCCTCTTAGCTTTTCTCATATGTTCGTATTGGATTCTTTCTCGTATTAAAGTATTCATTTCAAACTTATCATGGGAACTAATTTAAAGTTTGATTGAAAGTACAAAGAGCAAAATGGTAATTAAATCAAAACTCTTATCTACAATTTGGTCACAGGGTAAAGCATCAATTCCATAAGCATGCATAAAATGAGAGAAAGTGCCAAACTGATCAAAGTAAAAATAGCCACCACCAAATTGCAGAGACAATGGGAGAAAAAAGTAAAAGATGTGCACCTTGCTCCTTCCCCTTGATTGGTGCAGTAGGCTTTTCTGGTTCCTTGTAATCCAGGGGAGGTGCGAAATCCACCTCGCAATCTGTCTCAATGATACTTATTCCATTCGACGGCTTCGTTTCGACTATGTCAATGTAATATTTCTTGTTGTTGTATGCCACCATAATACTATCTCCAGTGGTGAGGCAGGAGAAATTCCTTAGTGTAGTCTCTAAGCTGTATGAAAGAAGATCAATAATCTGTTGTGTGCAACAAACTTCATCGCACAAACAATTAGAAATAGAGAAATCACATGTGGATCAATGACAAGGGCACATCACCAAAACAAAAAAGAAAGACCATCAACCTCTTCATCAAGACTTATGCACACTTCGACTATACTTACAGGACAACACACCTTCGTCTGTTTTTTTTACTCGATACCACCTAACAATGCATCCAATACCAATGATTTGTGCCTAGATTGCATTACCAGATCTTGCATAAGAACTCAACAGGATCCCCTTGAATCAGGAAAAAAAAAGAAAAAAGATAAAAAGAAGAGGGGTCGATCCGGTTGAGCTCTTACTAGTTATTGTGATTTATTCATATAAATGATAAAATAGATCTTTCCAATATTTCAAAAAAAACTTCATTTCGTTCTGATTCAGAGCCTATCAGAGTCTCATGAAGGCCTAAGTGATGTTCATCAGCTGGGACAACATCAAAGAACAAATAAATAAATGGTTCACATTTGAGTGTCAAGGAAATCGATAGGTCGTAGAAAATTAATTTATAAGTAGGTACCTAGTATAGATTGAACACATTATTTTTTTGTTTTCCAAAGCCTTCTCGACTACTTGGTCAAACCATAATGATCTTTTATATGAAAATTAGCTTTCAATCCTATAACTTATGAAATCAAGCATGGACAAATAAGAAATACCAATTTGACATTGACCATAAAATTTTCTCAACGTCACTTTCATCAAGCAACAAAACGTCCATGCAAGATCCAAAAGCAATTCTATGCAGGCTCTAGTTAAAGCATTCTTTTATAAGTATAGATTTGGACTAGCTTGCATATACCATTCTTAAGGACCCTAAAACATTTGGTGTAAAAAATTTCCTGTAATACTCTATGCTAAGTGGCTACTGAGCTTTGAACCCATAACTTAAAAGACATTTTATTATAGCTTTCTGTTTTGACCACTGGGTCATTACCAACCTACGATCGGTGATTTGATGCTCCTAACATTT
This sequence comes from Sicyos edulis, assembly GCA_036507275.1. Taxonomy (NCBI): domain Eukaryota; kingdom Viridiplantae; phylum Streptophyta; class Magnoliopsida; order Cucurbitales; family Cucurbitaceae; genus Sicyos; species Sicyos edulis. The sequence goes on along the minus strand of CM071849.1, from coordinate 47,140,522 downwards.
TGTGTACTTTTGGATCAGCTTACGGACACCTCAACTATTCTCAAGAGGTATTCTGCATGACCTTAAAACATTTGAATGTTAAGGAAATCCGTAGAAAATTAATTTTTAAGTAGATGACTACCATAGATTGAACACATCACCTCTTAGTTACTTAAGGCCGACTACTAGGCCACTCCATGAGGTGGAAGAGTTCAACTTAAAGAAAGTGGCCGAAGATTTCAACTTTAAAACTCATTACTATGACCCCAGATAGAAATACCAATAAGCAGAGAACACTAGGAAAATGTTTCATCAGCCAAAACTCAAACAATTAGCTTACATTGCTTTTGGGTTGGAGATATCCAAAAAGTCCTTTGTGTGAGGTTGTAATTTGACATAAGTTCCCTTTGGAAGAGTGACATTCTTCACAAGCACGAGGCTTCCTTCTTGTAAAAGCATGTTTTCCATCATCTGACCAAGGGGAAACAATTAGAAACAAAGCGGAAGAATCCTCAGACAGGAAGTAAGACAGAGCTAAAAGTTAAAACCACAGAGACACATAATATGCAGGAGAAATATGGACCCTACCCAATAAGGCATGTAAATCCTGCCTTCTTCTGCAACAAACTCCAAAACCCCACAATGAGAGACTCGCTCAGTAGAATCGTTTCGAAGCTCGAATAGCATAGGATAATCAATTTGTAACGATGCTGCAGGGGATTGTGTTTAAAATCAGTCAACTACAATGAAAAGAACAGAAAAAACAGGAATACAAAAATGGATTTTAAGAATATGCCAACAAACCAAGGCGATCAAGGGCTGATGGAGGCATTATAACTGAAAAAAATAATAAATAAGCATAAGAAATTAAGAAGATGAAATTGAAAAATTAGTCAAGGAAAAAGAAATTAAACCATAAAATTGGTAAAGACAGAACATCTTACTTCTATCTCCAGCTTCAATGTGTGGCTGCAGGATAAAAAGATTAACTGGGATTAGAAAAAGCTATCGATTTCGTTGACAAGAAAACAATTCATTTGTATGCATGAATGATGAAAATATTAATACTTGAAATTCCTAGGAGGAAAAGCAACATTCCAAGATATATTTACGTTCGACTTTAGTGGCTACAAAGTAGAGACATGAGCATGAAAATTCCTAGATTTTAAGAAATTGAAGCAAGAAAAATATTTGTTACGTGCTCACAATTCAAACAAATACAATAGCCTATTTAATTTTCTAGAATGAAGAAGACCTTTGCTTTGCACACAGCAATGAAAATAGAAGGAAGTCAAGAAAAAAAGTGCAATGAAAACAAATTTCGAAAAAAGTAATAGATAAAAAGATGGTAATTAATCAAACCTTATCGATAAATGAGGAAGAGAAGCATTGATATCTTTGCTCAAATGCTGCTCCACGATAACCATACCCATCAAAATACTGCACATGCAGAAAACATAGGGATAACATGAATATTGTGAGACTAAAATACTAATAAATTTATTTTGTATAAGAGAATGTAATGCTTCTTCACAGTAACAACCCTCCCAAATTGGGGAATTGGGGGCCAGTCTATTGCAGAAATAGTAACAACATGAGCATGGTTAGAGTAAACTTCAACAAAAGTCAAATCCTTCCTTAAGGTTCGCAATGTTTTAAAACATACAAAACACTATGATCTTATACTTAGCTTATCGTTTAAGTAACAAACTGCTACTACTAAAATGTGAGCATAAGAGAACATCTTCTGTTAATAAGAGCATAGCACTAATGACATATTGTTTAACACTGTAATCATGAGGTTATGGTCGGATTTGAGTAATGTAGGTTTCAAAAAGCAGAAGGAAGTCATCTATTGAATAGAGGGAAAGTAGAACCTTCTGTAACTCGATGAAATTCAAATCCGCATCACAAATATCAGATGGTATATGCCTTTTCTTTATTTTCTCATCACTTCACAAAACATCAAAGGTACTAATTATAACAAAAAAAAAAGCACGCATACCATTTTGTTGAGCCTTAATCGAGTTCCAAAACGGACAATCAACCTCTTGAAAGGCTCTCACTCAGCGGTGAAGAACTGCATATTGTAAAACATGTAAGAAAATCGGATGTTTGAAAATTACAAAATCATAAACCTCAAATACGACCAAAAAAAAAATATAAATAAAATCGACAGTTCTCAAATAGATTTATAATCAAAACAATTGGAAAAAAAAAAACAACGAAATAAAGCAAATTTTCACATAAAAAGAGAAAAAACTGAGTCAAGGAAAACAATAAAACTAAACTATAAGATAACATAATTTCAGAACTCATGCTAACGAAAACCAATCACTAACAAACCAAACATCAAATTGAATACTCCATAGTTAGTATGCTTATGCTTCTTCGGCCACAAGTAACCAAAAACTACAATTTTTCGATCAAAAAAACAGAAAACAAGCTTTGAAAAAACGCAAAGAAAATTAAAACTAAAATTTCTCAACGAAAACTCAAACTCAAACTCGGCTTTCTCTGCAAGCAAACACAATATGAGCATCATGTAGAGACAAATAACATTAACTAACATAGAATTCGAGTTGAAAAGATAAAAGAGAGAACGAAAACGCTGTCATACCAGAGAACGAACGAACGAACGACCGAGAAGAAAGTCGAGGATGAGCGATCAGTGGGCGGAGAAAGGGCTGAGAGGAGAGATAGAATGAGCGTCGGATTTGGAAACTCAAAGATGCTAAAAGCAAAGCAGATGCTTGATTTCGTGATGTTCACGCCATGTATAGTCTGATGCCCTTGGGCCTGTCTCTGGGCTTGGGCTTAAATTGAGCGTATCTTTTTGAAACCCCAATCTTTGCACCCCATTCTAAAACGTTGGATTGAGTTTTTTTTTTTTTTTTAGGAAATTGTTTTAATTTTTAATAGAATATAAAAATAATTTATATATATATAATTAACGTAACAAAAAAAAAATATATAACTTTTGATTTTTTTTTTAATATAAGTTGGGGAAAGGGGGATTACAATACCGATTCCAGGGATCGAAATCGTGATGGTGGAGTGAAAATAGACAAACTCTAAACCAGATAATCAATCGCGCGATTGACTTATTCAATACTTTGCTTGAAATATTAAAAGATCGGAATTCTTTTATATTTTCAGTATTGTTTTTTCTTAACTTAAATGATATCACGTTTATAAAAAATATATAAAATAAAAAGTGAATGGAATGAAATAAATGATATTATTATTACTAAGACTTCGTTTTATAATCATTTCGTTTTTTATTTTTTATTTCAAAAAATAAAAATTGTATATGTTCGATAATTCATTTTAGTTTTATGTTTTTAAAAATTAAAAACTAAAAATTTGATAGAATTTAGATTCATGATTTATAAATCAAAGTTTATTTAAGCTAAAATATCAATTTTTCGTAAATTACATTGAATGACTAAAATCCCTAAAAGATAATGTGCTCTTCAAAATACTAGAACCTTAACACGGCGTTGCACGTGATAATTTTTTAAATAATAAATTATATATATGTTTAATAATTAATAAAATATGTCAATTAAGTGCAATAAATATAAGTGTTATTATTTTTAAACAAATTAATAAAATTTATAAGAGTTATATCATAATTATAATTATAAATATAAATAACATCTATGAACTTACCTTTAACCTCAAATGATAATTTTATCATTCTTCAAAAAAAAAAATTACACATCTCCAAGTCAACAATTAAGCAACAAAAAATCTCTACAAAATTATTGCAAAAAAAAAAAAAAAAAAAAAAAAAACAAAACAAAAGTTAAATGAAAGTTAAGGTAAATAATCCAACAAAAATAAGATAACTTAATTTTTTATTATAAAAAAAATAAAAAGAAAGTAAGAAAGGTAACCTAAGTAAAGAGAAAGTTTTAAATGTGTTTGTAAACAAAATATAGATAAAAATAGATATATAGCAATAGTAGAAAATCATTATTACCGTACTTTTGCAACAGATGCACTTTGACCTCAGATAATCATATGTCCAAGTCTTTTTTTTGAAAGACAACAATTATCCAAAAAAATCCCTACACAAAATTATTGCAACAAAAAAAAATTAGATGAAAATGAAGGTAAATAATCCAACAAAAATAAGATAACTTATTATAAAACAAAAAACATAAAAGAATAAAGAAGTAAATTCAAGAAACAAAACTGTTCTTGTAAACAAAATGTACAGAACTATTTATAGAATTGGAAAATTCAATTTATTATTTTAATTAAAATATAAAATGTCAAATAAAATCTATGAGATTTGATAAAAATATCTTATTTTCTACGTTATATGGATGATGAAAATTTAAATGATATTGTAAATATTTTCATTTGATTGTTGAAATCTCTTATCTTCTAACTTAGTTATAAAATCTATGAGATTTGATAAAAAATTATCTTATCTACCGATGAAAATGATATCGTAAATATCTTCTACGTTATTTGTATTTAATTTTTTTTTATATTCCAATAAATGAGATGTTTGTAATTAAGAGTATGACTTAAGAGTAAAATCGTCCAAATATAATTTTCTCCTTAAGCCACACTTTAAGTAGTAATTTTTTTTATATTCTAATAAATGACATATTTGTAATTTAAAATATGACTTGAGGGTGAAATCGTCCAAAAATGATTTTCTCCTTAAGCCACACTTTAAATAGTATGATATATGATATGATATGATATGATAAACTAAGTAGTACGATACGATATGATATATGATATATGATATATGTGAAATGAATTTATCTTTCTGATCTTTTGTAAAAATAATTTTTTTTTTTTGCCGACTCTTTTCTACAATAAATCTAAAGCCCAATCTGATTTTTTTGAATTTTTATTTTTTTAAAGAAAACCCTAATTCCCTATTTATAAAAGCAACCTCTCTTCACATCCGTTTTGCATCTCATAATGGGTTTCTTGGAAAATATTTTAAAAATACCTGGCCAATTCATTAGTTTATTTGCTTTGGCTAATCGTGCCAATCAGAAAAGAGAGAGTAATTCGGAACAGAAGAGGATGAATATGGACATAAATTGGAAGCTTTCAGAGGATATTATTAAGGTAATTTTCTCGAAACTTCCTTTTTCCAATTTGCCTAATTGTAGGATCGTATGTAAAACTTGGAATCATATGGTTTTAAATTACGCTTCTAAATCCCACATCGGTCCAAACGCTTTCCTTCTCTATACCTGTGATATCCCCACTCAACCACTCATTTATGATCCTATGGAACACTTAAATCCCAAAATGAGTTGCATCGATTTTGATTTTGATACAACCAGTTCTGTTGCCACACTTGCGTTTGAATCCGATTTTAAATATGTTTACATCCACACTTCCTGCAATGGTTTGCTTTATATTGACAAGATAATGTCTATGGACCTTTATTTTAGTGGCATATGGAATCCGATGACCAATGAGTTCTTCGAAATTCTTGAATCAGATTTGGAGGAGAATATGTACACGTATGGCTACGGATTCGGTTTCAATCCGAAGACGAAGCAGTACAAATTGTTCAGAATTGTTTCTGAGGGTGTCGATGAAGTCATTAGTTGTACCATAGAGGTTTGGAGGTTTGGAATTAGCAATCAATTTGAGCACCTTGGGCACCAGCCATTTGGGTTCTCCGGTTATGGTACATATTTAGATGGAGTCATTTATTGGCTTGGATATGATATTGATGTAATGAATGATTCTATGATTTATGCTCTCGACGTTGAAACTGAAACATTTGAAATTGTTGCTTTCTCGGACCTAGAGATTTATTTTTGTGCCAAACTTCAGCTATTCAATGACACCATTTGTTTAATTGTAGTCTACCATTTCAAAGTGGAAGTCTGGATTATGAGATCTATACATTCATGGATTAAAGAATTTATTATTGACTTACCAGTTGAGAGTATTCATAGCTTTTACCACATTGAAATCTTTGAAGACGAAGGAGATATATATGTTCTAAACAATGCTGACTTATTTTGTTTTGGTAAGGATGAGAAGAAAATCAAGTTAAAGACATTATTCAATCCAAACGAGACACTAATTCAAAACGTGCTTCATATAGAAGCCTTCCATTTCGGTTCTCTTTCAGATATTTTGGCCGGAAACAATTGAAACCATTCTTTCCTTTATTTTTATATTTATGTTTTTTTGAATTTCCTTTTTCTTAAATTATAAAATAAGCTCTATAAACTTTTACATTGTATCTACCATTTAATTTAATATAAAACCAAGCCAATTAAGCTTGGAAAAGGTTGTTAAATTATGAGTGGATAGAATTTGAATACCTAACTTCTTGGTTAGATTATATATTTATATTTCAAATGTTGGTCATAGTGGTTTGATACTATTGTGTTCGGTTAAGATATTAAAAATGTTAAGTTACGATACTGATATCGTTAAAGACAAGTCATAAAGTCTAGAAACCAAGATTATATTTTTAAATCATTGATATCTGAATTCTAAGTTCAATGATTTGAATACCAACTTCGTCGTTTTGTTTTGATTAATTGGCCAACAAAGTTGAATGTGTTTAAATGAAAAACCAACCAATTAAATATCTCCAAAAAGTGAACAGAGTAATAAGATTTTGCTGCAGTGCAACTCCACAGCAAGTAATTGGCCCTCATAATTCGAAATTAGTTATGTAACGGCCAGTGCCTGGCCTATATATGCCTGAAGAAACAAAGGTCAAAACTTAATTTCTTCAAAAAAAAAAAAAAAAAAAAATCTAAAATTTTCAATATAAAAAATTTGAAAGTAGAAGCAAAAGATGAAACAAAAGTCAAACTAAATTTCTCTCCTCTTTTTAACCCCTCCTAAGTGCTCATCAAAACATCCCCATAGTGTGATACAAGACATTTTATTTATTTGAACTCGATATAATGTAAATACTTAACAATCCAACCAAACTCATCAAATTGTATAGGGAAGATTTGAATTACTAGTGTTGGCGTGTTTGAGTACATAGTAGGGGAATGGGGACCAACAAACTCTACATAGAGGCACAACTACTCTAAAATAATATGAGAGCCAAATATCAATTTCCTAGCTCGAATTCGTGACCGTGGAGTTGAAATGGATTAACACCAGACAAGATAACCAACTACGTCACTGACCCTCGGTGTGTTGGCCTGTTTTTTTAACACCCTACAATTTTATTAATTTTAATTTCTTAATTTTGGGTATTTGATGTCATCAACTAGACCTTTCATTCAAATTTGTTTATTTGAAAGTAATAGTTTTTTTATATAAGGATCGCTAGGTCCCCTCCTCCCAATATATGTACTAATATATATATATATATTCAAATCGGTTCTTCTCTACATATTTTTATTAATTATTTTTCTTTTTTAAAAATATTATCACATTGTTTGTTTAAATTTAAATATACTAATATTATTAAACCAACTTTGATTAAAATTAACTTTAAATATATCTCAAAGACTAATTTTAATGAAAGCATAGAAATTAAAATTCAACATGAACAAGTTTCAATGAATTAATTTTTTTATATTTTACTCTATATCAAATACTTTTAAGGATTTTTTTTAATATTAAAAAGTGGTCATATATACACACACATATATATATATATATATTTTCTAAGTATTGAGGAAGGGAGAGATAAGTACCGATTCTCAAATTTGAATGTGTAATATGGGTGTTGAACTGATTTATAACTAAACGTTGAAACCAGCCACTAACCATTGGGTAAAAAGTGGCATATTTCTCATAAATTTTATTATCACATAAAAAGATAAGGTTGAAAGGGGAAAAACAACTCCAAAACGTCAACGAAGAAGCGGATTAAAAAACTTTCACTAAACAGGGAGAAATTAAGGGAAGAAAAAAAAATAAAAATAAAAAAAGGTAAAACCTAAACGACGTCGTGTTGAAGTTGAAGAGAGAGAGAGGATGAGAACGGGCATCAAATGAAGCTACCCACCATTTTTTCTTCGCTACTGTTCTTCTCTCTTCTCCGACTGTGTTCCATCACAACACAACACATCAAAATTCCTTCTTCTTCTTCTTCATCTGTCAGATCAAGATTTTTTCTCCATTTCCACTCACCAATGCATCTGTAAGTTTTCGCTTCTTCTTTTTCCACTTCGCGCTCAATTTTTTCTCCTCTCCGTTTTCAATTTCTGTCTCCTCCAAAACCCTAGCTCTCTCGTTTCTACTTCATGTATTTTCCTTTTTGTAGATTCCGTGTTTGTTCTTCTTGTTCCTTTGATGCGCTTACTCTGTTGTTGTTTTTTCAGCTGCTAGGTTTTGTTCGTCGTCTGTTTATTTGAGGAGATTCAGCCGTTTCATTCAGGTATGGTTTATCTTTTTCTTTTTGAACGAACTTCTGTTTCAAACATTTGGTGCTCATGTTTAAGGACTTGTAGTTTCCTGTCTTTGTTAGTTTAATGCGAAGGAAATTCTGATGTCACATGTGAATTTCTGTGGTTAATGTTTTTTGTGGATTTTTAAGATGAAGTTAAGTGAATAATGTATGACACTTTCATTAGTTTAGCTTATCTGGTTTTTCATTTGTTTAGGGCTCTGATGAGGATTTATTTGTGAGGTTTGTTACTATTTATGTTAAGATCGTTTTTTATGAATTTTAAGGTAAAGATGAGCAAATGATGGTTACCATTGAAGGAGGATCTTAGGAACTCATCACCTCAATCTATTATGGCTACGTACATAGGAGTTAATGTCCTACTTAATCCTTGACAACCAAGTGCATCTTTTTTTTTCTTTTTGATATTTGTGACTCTCCGGTCTAGCTTTTGCGCACTTCAACTATTGTTACAAGATATACCGTCTGACCCTACCTCATTTGGATGTCAAGGAAACCTATAGGAAATAAATTCTTAAGTAGATGATTATCATAGATTGAACTCATCACCTCTTAATTCTCTTAGGCCCTCTTATCCACTAACTCCATGATCGTTAACAACAAAATGTAGTATTTCAAAATAATAATAGTGGATACCACTATTTTTATTAAATTTATGTTTTTCCCCTTGTGCTCAGAGCTTGGAAGAAATTGTTATAGACTTTTTTTTTTTTTTTGAAATAGAAATTGTTATAGACTTGATTGAGCGAAGTTCATTATCATTTGATGTTAAAGTAAAATGGTGCTTTGAAAAGTGACCTTCAAATTGCTTCTGTGGATGGTAATGACCAGTTTAATCAGTTTTTGTATAATTTAGTGGAGCAATCTGTTAATTTGATACGGTTAAATAGACTCAAATTGTCAGGTTAAGGCTCTGTTGATAACCAGTTTTTGAAATTTAAGCTTGTTTTCGGTCAAATTTGAAAGAATTTTATCTTCTCTTAAGGAAATATTTGAATCCTAATCAAATTCCAAAACCAAAACAAGTTCTCGGAAGCTACTTTTTTTAGTTTTCAAATTTTGGTTTAGCTTGTTTAGCTTTTAAAAACATAGATAAATGCTAGATATCAAATAAGGTAAATCATAGATTGAACTAGTTGGTTGTAGGCTTATTTTCAAAATCTAACAACAACAAAAAAATGGTTATTAAATGGGCCCTAAGTTTTTGTGCCATGGTTGTTCCTAATGATGCTCAAGTCCAATGTAAATTATAAAGAGTTGGGAATGAGTTCAAATCATATTGACCTTCTACCTAGGGTTTAATATCCTATACAAGTTTTTAGGCAATAAATTTAGTAGGTTTAAGCAATTGTCTTGTGAGATCAATCGAGATGTGCCTGGTTTAGATATACACGAATAAAGAATATAATAGATAAGTCTCCAAGGGGTGGCGAGTTGGTCGAAGACTTGAGCTTTGAAGGTGTGCTCCCCTCGAGGTTTTAGGTTCGAGACTCACCTACGACATTAATGTCTCCATTCCTTCGATGTCTCCTGCCTCCTGGTGCCTAGCCTAGAGACGGGCATAGTTACCCTGGATATAGTGGAGCGAAACTCCGATTTTTCGGTTTAAAAAAAAAAGATATAATAGATAAGTATGTAAATGAATATACATTGTGTTCACTAGCTGAAAAACTGGAATGCATCTGCTTATAGGATTTAATTTGTTCTTCATGAGATGTTGGATGAGCAAGGACCCAACCCATCCTTACCCATGATGACCACACATTTTTCTTTTTCTTCATCCATATTTTTCTAAATAAAATAATGTGTGGCCATAAACGTGAGTAAGGATGGCTTGGGTCCGGATATGGCCATTCTGTACTTCCTTGCTGCTATCCAGAATTCATGATCGTCGTAGCTTTTTCAATGAAAAGAAAAATATCATCTTTAATAATCTGGAAGATGTAGTTGGACAAAGTCATTTTGGTGATTCCAATAATCCAATCTACATTATGATTTTACAGTAGTTCTATCATATATCTTCATATCGACCAAAAGATGGTGTCTGTTTAGTCTAAGTTTATTCGTGTAGTTACCTTTTAAAAAATGCCAGTATCAATTTTTTCTTCTATATGCTTGTGTTGTGATCTCGTTTTATTACTCGTTCTTAGATGTGAGTTTTTCTTATTTGTAATAGTTTCTTTTGTTTGTTCATAAGCCTAGTTGGTGTTCCCTATCGTTTTAATCTAGCTGACGTCCTCTATTTTATGTTAAAACAGAGTAGATAGATGATTATGAGTTGGAAAATTAGTTAGTTGATGGTGGAAGCATTTGAAATTGAACTCCAACCAGCATTTTAAATTCATTTGCCTTGCTCGTTAATTTCTGGAGAATGGATGATGGCCGGCAGCATGAAAATGGGAGGCACAAGCTAGATTATTTCAGAGGGAGCCCCTCGCCTGTAATTTTCCTTTTATTATATACTTTTTTCATGCATTCAATTAAGATGACCTCTTTAATTAAATTGAATGAACGGAAAATTATGTATGCAGTGGAATATGGTGCCCCCACATCATGTAAAGGAACCAAATGCCTTGGTCATGAATAAGAAGATCATGTCCATTATAGCCGAGAGAGATGCTGCTATTCGGGAGCGGAATATGGCATTATCCGAGAAGAATGATGCATTAGTGGCACGTGATGAGGCTCTTCGGCAGCGTGACGAGGCATATGCACAGCGTGATACTGCATTAATGGAAAGAGACAATGCCCTTGCAGCCCTTCAAATTCGTGATAATGCTTCTAAATTTCCTCTCGGCAGTGCAATCCAAGGGAAAACAAAGCGACTGCACCACTTATCTAATCATATGCCGAACATGGCTGAAACTCCCTATGGCACAAAAGAAGTGCAAATAACTGATGCCTTTCCAATTAGAGTTATAGCTTCTGAAGACGTTAAGTCTCAACAGGGAAAGCGAACAAAGGATAACAAGACAGTTTCATCAAAGACACCAAAGCCGTCGAGAAAGAAAGTCAGTGAAGATTTGAATAGACAGGCAGCTACCGATGGGACTAAATACAGAACTGACTGGGATAGTCAGGATGCAGGTTTGAATCTTGTTAGTTTTGATGACTCTTCTATGCCAGCACCAATTTGCTCGTGTACGGGACTCGCAAGGCAGTGCTACAAATGGGGGAACGGAGGTTGGCAGTCATCGTGTTGCACCACCCATATGTCCATGTATCCACTTCCACATATGCCTAATAAACGCCATGCCCGCATGGGTGGGCGGAAAATGAGTGGAGGCGTATTTACAAAATTACTTAGTCGGCTAGCAGCAGCAGGCCACAATCTGTCTGTACCTGTGGATCTTAAGGACCACTGGGCGAGACACGGTACAAATCGCTACATAACAATCAGGTAGCTAGGAAGTAACCTAAGGAGGAGTAGAATATTTTGGAGAGGACCATGGGGTCATCTTGAATGCAGTCGTATATTTCGGTAGATAACATGGCTCGACTGAAGCGATTCTACATTAGAGGTAGAGCTCTTCCCTTTTGTTGGCATAGGCTATAGACATTGTGATTAGACTGAACCTGTATGAACCAGAGTAGATTGGGGATGTTTGTTTTTGTGAAGTATGGTCATAAGAATACGGTGTCTTTTGTGCAAATTCCTTGGAGGCTCGTGGTCGTTTTCGCCCTCCACAATTTTCCCAATGGCCAAATTCCCCCATTAGAAATGGGACTGTAGGATGTAGAATCAAAGAATGGATCTGGAATGATGAGAATGAAGCTGAGTTTATTTGATTATTTGAATTCGATGTACTGTATGCTAATCTGTTATAACCTATGGATTCAAAAATGACTTTCATGGATCAAAGCTTTGAAGGGATGGGTGAGTATAGCTGGAATGGAAGTGCGATCGGTGACTCGGGTTTGGTGTTTACATTTTTCGAAAACTTTGGTCGAGCGGATAGAATAGATCCTCCCCTTCAACTCTTTTTGCACTCAAAATGGAGTGAGAAGCTTCATTTTGCCAGGTTTTTATCATTCTTCCTCGGTTGTTTTTCCTACGGTCCAACCCCGGGTTTGCTCAGTATGTGTCCTTAATAATCACAAGATAGCCGACTAGACCTTTCAAATTTCCAATTTCAGGTTATAATTAAAATAAGGGAGACGATGGTTCAATCTTTTGTGTTTTTTTTGTCATCACTAAGGACTCTTGGTGCCATCTTGGCTACTTTCATCTTGGTGTCTGGTCTAAGGATGGGTTTAGTTAATCCTAGGTATAGTTTTTTAGTTTCAAATCTTTTGTTTGTTTTTTTTTGTCATCACTAGGACTATTGGTGCCATCTTGGCTTCTTTCATTTCGGTGTCTAGTCTAAGGATGGGTTTGGTTAATCTTAGGTATAGTTTTTTAGTTTCCAAAAAAAAAAAAAACTAGTTCATGCTCATCGAAAGTTTAGTAGCTCAAAGACTAGTTTAATTTTTTTTTTTCAAGTTTAGCTCAAAATCTAGTTCACACGCGTATATTATTAGGGGTGTTCGTCGGTCGGTTGGGGTCGTTTTTTGGAGAAAATCGACATCGATAAACGACATATCGGTTTTCTAATAATAAAAACCGAAAAAAATTTCGAATTGAGAATTCCGACCGACGGTCGGTTCGGTTGGTTAAGGCTTTTTTTTTTTAAATCAATGGAAAACTATGGATGTTACTCTTGTAATTTAATTTTTTTTAAAAATTCTCCGATCGACCGACCGTTAATTATTTAATTTAACCGATTCCAACCGACCTTATCAAAAAATCGACCGACCGACCTTGATTCGGTCGGTTTTGGTCGGTCGGTTCGGTTTTCGGATAAAATGTCAACACCCCTGTATATTATCAAACTATTGCTCCTGTTAGCTCTTGTTAGCTAGATAACGAGAGTACGAAAGATTAAATATTATTGTTTAAGAGACTGAATGCGAAGATACAATTCAACCATGAATGTTATCAAACTATTCTAAAACAAGAATGCTAAACAACTCACATATTTTATTATATTACATTTATTATCAAAACAAAATTTATTAGAAAAAAATAATTAATTTTCGGATTTATGGTTTATTGCAATATCTTTTAAGATTATACTGTTCAAGAGACGGCCCAATAATTAATCTAAGTCTGGTTGCAACCACATTTTTCCTTTTGGTCCTTTGGCCTTTTGGAAGAATAAAGTATTTGGGGGAAACCTAAGTCATCCATATTATTCTTATATCTATCATCCAAATTTTGTAGGCCCAAAATATTTGTCTTTATCATTGCATAAGCTACCTTCCAAATCATTCTCATTAATATGAGATTCTGAGAGTGTTACCATTTTAACGTAATTCCGAAAATACCCTCATGTTTCAAAAACTAGTTTCAATAATTAATTAACAAAATAGAAGTTTATATTAGGACAAAATACACTTTTTGTTCTATGAATTTTTAAGTTGGTTTATATTTGGTTACTGAGATTTCGAATAGTACATGATTATTTTTTTTATCCTTTAAAAAAAATGTACGTATTTAGTAGGGGTGATATTGGTTCAGTTTTCTTCGATTTTAGGTCTAACGCATAATCGAATCGATCCAATCAATTTGACAAAAAGAGGAACCAAACCAATGTCTGATAAAAGATAAAATCGTTTGCTTGATTTTCTTCAAGTCGGTTCTTTACGGTTTAAATCTTTTTTACTATTTTACTTGTTATCTCACTTCCAATTCATATTTTAATTTTGTTTTCCTAAAAATAATCATAATGTATAATTAAATTAAACAAAAATAATGAGTCATTTACTATTAAAAAGTTTAACTAACATATAAAAGAAAAATGAAAGTAAAAAAATCAATATTGGTTCGGTTTCGATTTTATTGGTTTTTACAAATAAAAACCGATCCGATTCAATAACTTTCGGTTTTCTCTAAATAAAAATAATTATATCCAATATTATGTGAAAAATCCTAACCGATCCAATAAATCAGTTCGGTTTTGTCGGTTTTCGATTTTCATTATCATTCCTAGTATTTAGTCAGATTTTGAAAAATATTGAAGGGAAAATATCATTTTAGTCTTAAAGTTTGGAGTTTAATTTCATTTTTCTCCCTATATTTCAAAATTAAACATTTTTACACAGACAATAACGTTAACTTTTAGTCTCTAAGATGAAAAAACCATTAGGTGCATAAAATAATACCGACTAAAATGATGATTATACTAATTTTAAATTTAAATATATTGATAAGGTGATTATTTTAATTTTTTTCAAGAACTTGATTTTTAAAAGAAAATAAATATAAAAATAAACTAAAAAACACATATAAATTAAAAGTGAGCATTATTTAAATGTTAAGAGTGTGTTCAATTTTGAAACATAAAAACTAAATTGAAATTAAAAAAAGTAATATTTCGTTCGACTTATTGAATTACTTCAAGTATTCCTTTTGAAAATTTGAGAACCAAACAAACACAATTATCATGTATTGACTTCTCGGGTGAAAAGTACCTGAATTCAATTTATAGTAATCACATACCTATGAATTAATTTTGTCGGATTTTTTGAACCCCAAATATTGTTGGATTGCCTCAAAGTGTAAAATTAAAAATGAAGGTGCCATTTGCCAATTAGCTTTTAGGAATTGAATTAGTTTTGTTGGAAGAAGAAATGGTATTGGGGTTGGGACAATAAATCTTGCAAGTATGGAAGCCATAAACTGCGGAATTCCCAAGCCATTGCATGATTGCCGCCCATTTTTGCCCTTTACATTCAACCAAAATCTTTCTTTGTTCCTTCCTTCATTTCTCTCTCTCTAATTTGTCTCATATGGACAAAGTGGGTATTTATCAATCCTTTAATAAACATCTTTTTAAAAATGTTTGACTTACCATTTTCAAATGATTTGAGGTTGAAAAGTCTAATTTTGATTTTAAAATTGTTATGAAATGGAAGCCAAAATTAAGGAACAAATTGTGAAATTCACCAAACTGATTCATTTGATCAATTTGAGCAATAAATTTCGGTTAGTTTCATAAGTAATAGAATTTAAAACTTGTTGGTCAATGTGTTTGAAAGTTTGAATCTTTTTGGTCAAATTGGTGGTTCATTTTGTTGATAATCAAGCCATTTTTACATGTTTTTTTAATAATCAATTACATGTTAATTTTCTTTAACGTCTTTGGTTGAAAAAAAAGAATCAACAAAAGAGACCTACAAATTGCTTAGAAAAATATTTTCGAAGTACTGTTCCCTCCAAAATGTCACATAGGGCGAGGATAGAAATCTATGTGATCAAAAGAAAAAAAGAAAAAAAAAAAAGCTTTTTAGGAAAAAAAAACCAACAGAAAGAAAGATAATTAGGTTGGAACATATGTTTTATAAAAGAAAATGTTGATATTTTTCACTTTCGGTGAATAATAGAACCATCAATTTTAAAGATGATAAATAATCACTAATACTTCTATTATTGGAAAAGTATTTCCAATATTAGACAACAAAAAATAACAATTATAATCAAATAATTAATACTCATTATACGATGTTATTAATACATAATATTATATTAGTCACAATACTATACTAATAACATATAATATTAATTGGATTATCGCAGGTTCAAACTCGATAATCGATATTTGTCCTTCTTCTCCTAATATGTACTAAAAAAACATAAATATTATATCGTGAACGCATTGCATTAATGGGCCCTATATTATTATTGTATGGCCCATTCGCCTTTATTGAGTGTTAAAGACAATGACTTCAACGAGAGTGGATAAGCTATTTTTTTTCCCTCCTTCATCTTCTTAAATAAATTTTTTTATTATTTAAAAATAAAGCAACAAAAAGAAGTAAAAAGAAATGTACTAAAAAAATTAATAAAGTAAAAGGAGAAAAGGATCATCCTTCTTTTTCTTCTCTTGGACCCCTATAGCTTGCCACATGTACTAGTCTTCTATCAACACGTGCTCTTATGCCCCACCAGGTTCGATTCCACGTGACAGATGAATCTACGGCGAAAATGTTGCCACGTGTAGAGCATCGCGTACCCTTGGCTAGAATGAATTATTCTTTTTTCTTTTTTCAAATCATTTTTCTTTTCCGTTAACGTTAGCCGCCCATACGGTTGGATGGATGGACATTTGACTCTTTTAATTACTGAAACAAATTATTTTAAAAAAGAATTGTGTATTGCTCTTATATTATATTTTAGTTTTATATGTTGATTCTTTTTAATAATTGAGTAAATATTATATATATATATATTTTAAAATTCTTATTAATCTCAAAGTTCATAGTGGTTAAAATGAAATGTGTTTTGAAATGATATGCCGTGAGTGCTAGGAAATTGTGATGGAGAGCAATGTATACAAAAGAAATAAGAAACAAACAAAATATAAAATGGGTTTTTTCTTCTTGGTTATTATAATTTTTTTTAGTGCTCGAATTATAAGTTTCATATAATTAACATATACAAACAAATTAAGGAATGAGGATACTAAAAAAAGTTTCAAAATTATCATTTTTTTAATATTTGCTTGTAATTCATTTAGTACAAATTGAACTCATGAATGGAGTTTAGAAATTATTGAATCGTTTAGTGAAATGAAATAATATGTTCTAAGAGAATATATAAAATTATGAAAAATTAATTCATATATTGAAGTATATACATGATAATAATATAAAACTTATTGTTATCAAGAGTCTGGTTGAATGAATACATTAACACGATCCATATACTTAATTAATGACAACAAGATAAATATTTTGAAATTTAATCTAAGTCGTATTAGTACCAACTTAATTATTATACTTACAATTATTTTTAAATGGCATCCCAGTTAATTAGAGATACTTGGAATGAATTAAAATTGAAGCAATGTTATAATCTTTAAAAAATGATTTAAAATACTCATACTGGCAGTAATATTACATCAGTTTTACAGGTAAAATATAAATGTTTCATCCTACCCCCACAGCTACTTCTTGAAGTAATTATTTTCGAAACAATTTTCAAAAGAATTTTGAGCAATTTGCAAAACAATGACATTATTATTATTTTTTTTTTGGTAAATGAAAAGCACATTAGTCTATCATTTTTTATTTAAAAATAAGGCACATTAATACTTAATACTTTTTTTAAAAAAGGCACATTAATTTATTATAAAATATCCCAACAATTCTGCCACAAATTAAACAAATGAATAATGGGAAACAGATAAAATAAAATTGTTTGATAGAGATGGAAAACTTTTGACTTCTGAGTTCCTTGAGGAGAAAGGGAACTAATTTTGAAATCTGTTTGTCCAAAAAAAAAAAAACTTTGATTCCACTCCACTTTCAACAAAAAATACTCTCCTCCATACAAATATGGTGAGGGACTCTATTATAGACATATGTGGCCCATAAATTATTTATAAATAAAAATTTATAAAAAAAATAATTATGACACCAAATAGTATTGTCATATCATACTACGTGTCGCTTAAGGAAAAAATCATTTTTGGACGATTTTACCCTTAAGTCATATTATATATCTACAAATATGTCATTATTTTTTTCAAATTATTAAAATCTTATAGTATTTTCAAGCTAAATAACTATAAAATCAAATGAATATCTTGAGGGTTTTTTTTTTCAAATTTAGAGAAAATCTTGGTTACACCTTATTCTATAAATACTACAAACTTATTATTAGTTATGAAAATCGTATATTATCTTCAAATTAAATAAGTATAAAATCAAATGAAAATCTTGAGTTTGTTTTTCAAATTTAGAGAAGATCTTGGTTCTAGCTTTTTCTATAAATACCACAAACTTATAATTCTTCTTTATTTTTTTTTCAATGTATGATCTATTTTAATTCAAATGACTAATAATTCTTTTATCATTGATGTTGTAGAGATTTTGTTTGGGTTGGAATGAGTCTTAGCATTTGTGCACGCGGGAGCCATTGTCGTCGGAGGTAACAAACAATTTTTTCAATCAGTATTTAATTCGTTCTCTTCTCCTTCCTTTATTTTTATTTTCATTATATTTCCTTTATGTTATTTATTTTATGGTTCAACATTAATTTATAATTTTTAAAAACATTTATGCAGTATTTAAAATTTTGAAGAAGTGTTTATAACGTTATTCAAATTAATGAAAGATAATTTTTTATAATTATTATTTTTTGTTATTATAATAAATATGGCTTGAACATGTAATTTGTTGGTTATTCTTTAATATGTGATGTCATTAGAGTACTACTCATATTTTGACATATGTACCTATTTAAAATTGATCAATTTTACGAATTAATTAATTAATTATTTATTTATATATATATATATATATATTTTAATTTTAAATATAAATTTATACACCATATCGTTTTCATAGAGAATAATAGATTTTAAAATAAAATAAAATATTATTATTTTATTTACTCAATTTGTGTTAAATTAATATTTAAAAAATTGATATTTCATCAAAATTCGTTCTATTAGCGATGATAGAAAGACGGAGAATAGCAGATAATAGATTTTATCTTTTCTTTTTCAATGTTTTCTTTATTTTTTATTACTTATATAATATAAGGTGAAATAATAAAACAAATAGAATTTTTGAAATTTTAAATTGTGTGTTTTTTTTAAAGGAAATTGTATTTTATTTTTCATACTTTCACGTCCAATGAAATGTTTGATAACAAATAAATATATATAAAATAATAAATTTGAGCTATTAAAATCGATTTTTTCAAATATTACAATTAATAATAAAGATACATGATATATTTCAATTAATTAATCGGTGTTATAGTATTTTAAAAGAGTTAGAAATTTGAAAAGATGATTTACGTCTATATAAATGAAAAAAGATCGAGATAATGATTGGATAAAATTAAAATGATAAACGAATGAAAAAAGAAATTGGGTACAAAGTAAAATTTTAGCATAAATATTATGATATATATATTAAAATATATATTATTATTTATAAGTATTTTAATAAATAAAAATATAATTTCACATACCACACTTATAAAAAATATCATGTGCAAAACACGTTAAAAAATTCTAGTATATGTATAAGTAGAATAAAAATATTTCTTATTTTAAAATATGATTATCAATTTTTAAAAAAAAACACACACACACTCTATCTATCCATCCATCTAACTCTCTCAGCTCTCTCTATATATATAAAATTGGAGATAAGGTCAAGTTTTTGCCAAACAACACTTATGACTCATTAATAAACATTCATATTACTTGTCATGCATGCATGGGGATAAATTTCAGGTTTTATTAAAAAAAAGAAGAAGAGGAAATCTTACTTTTTAACTTCTTTGTTACCAAATCATACCTTTTTGAATTGAACTCTAATCTTATTAATAATTGTATTTTTCATATATATTATTATATTTTTGTTCTTAACCATAAGTGTTGTGTATCCTCTTTCAATATATTTTTTCACCCGACAACATTTGAAGATGTGTAATTTGAACATGTAAGTTTATAGTTATTAAATTGTATATGATATCTCATTAAAAAAAAATTAACATAAAAAATTACATAACATTTAGGGTTCATTTAGTTATTGTTGTTCTTATTTTATCACTCGGATTTTAATGATTATTTTTTTATAAAAAATGATAACAATAATTGATTCTAATATTGTAGATTTTTAAGATTAAACTCTTGATCATAGTATTGAACTTGATGAACATCAAATAATGAAACCACTAGACTATAAACTCTTTCGATGATTCTAACATGCATTAAATGCGATTACATTTTGAACATTTAAAAATAAATGGATTCGAAAGAATATTTTGGGGCCGTTTACTTTAGGATAATCGAGATAATCGGAATTCAAGAAAGTCAGAAATTAAAGATACTTGGAATGATAGATGACCGACATTCTTAGATAGTCATGTTTGTTTTGTAGGAATAATTTTTTATTAGACGATTATATTTTAAAAATATAATTAAAACACCATACATTTTAATTTTTTTTGAAAATAATCCTTCAATTTAATAAAAATTATTTTAAAACAAAATATAAAATATAAAAATAATTAATTATGTATGGTTAGTTGTTAATCATGCATAATAATCATATACTAAAAAATAATATATTATTTAATTTTAAGCTACAAAATATAGAAAAAGAAATTTCATAAAATATATATATGAAAAAATCATAAAGGTAAAAATGTTCATGGATATCCTCAAAACTCATGTTGTGAGAGGACATCAAATAGCTCTCAAATGAGCATCATAAAATACCTACATCTCAAGATGTCCAAAATATTCGTCATTAGCTCAAAATGAACGTGACAATCTAAATATCAATCTCTTAAAAATTTTGGATTACCACGAACTAAATGACCCCTTAACTTAATCATCTCCCAGAATTTAACTTTTCTAAATATAATTTTTAAATTTAGCTGCGTAAGAAAATAATTCTTTTTAATAATATATTTCAACTAACATAAACATATATCATTTCAATTGCATTTGAATTAAAAATGAATAAAACTAACCGAATGGCTCAGTGACGCAATTGATTTTCTGGTTTGGAGTTAATTCATTTCCATTCCACGGTCACGTGTTCGATCCCTAGAATCGGTATTGTAATTCCCTTTCCCCAACTTGTACTACAAAAAAATTATAAATAAAACTATATATTAAAAAGTGGTAAATTGAAAGCCACTAAGGGATATTCCATATTAATATAAGAAAGAAAGAAAAAACGTGTTTGGCTGATTCTCTCAGTCTCTTTGTTAGGTAATAATTATTGGCACAACATTTGGTTCATATCATGCCTAATTAAATATAAACAAAATATTATTTTCAAAATAGTAAATAATCTAAAAAAAACTATACAATATGATTAGTTTACGTGCTTATGTTGGGTGGTGGTGGCACCATCTACATTAAGTTAGCTCTAACAAACATATAAACGTGTATATTATATATATTATCATAAATAAAAGTATCATGTCTAATAGTATACTGTATACATTATTAAACAAAAATAAGAAATATCTCAATTTCTCCTTATATATTTACAGGCTTTTCAAAAATATTTGAAAAGCTAATAATTTTTTTTTTGTAAGTTAAAAGCCATGGCAAGTGAGAGATGATAAAATTGTTACTTACATTGACTAAATTTTTGTTTCACCCCTAATAATGTTGACTAAATTGATGACTAAATTGATGTTTATAATAATTTAAATTTCAATACATTGATAAAATAAATATTTTAATTTGAACATAATTTTAATATTGAAAATAGAATAAGTATAAAAATAACTAAAAACCCACACAATTACTAAAAATGAGCAGTATTAAGAAAATAATTTAAAATTAAACTAAATACCGTAAATTAGGGTACGATCATATCAACACTAGTGCACTTTGATCCCATCAAAACTTCGCAGTTACACTTTAGGTGAGGATATGATTAAGTTAGATGACCACTTGAGAAGTGTTCCTCACTCCTTTTTTACTCAATATATATAAATACCAAAAACTAAAATGTAATTTTCTCTCTAGGCAAAAAGGAACCGAAATATTTTGTTCTTCTCCCATAACCTTCCTCTCTCTCTCTCTATAAAACAAATAAGTTGCACAAATATTTTGATTTTTTTTAATTAATAACTCAATTTACATGCAAGAACATCTTAATGATTTTTTAAAATTATCGAGGGGGAAAACGTGAATCTCCAACATTTTTAGTATTATTTTATGTTGGCTATATTCATGTTCGTAGATTGATAATGTATTAGTTTTATTTAAAGAAAACTATCCAACATTTATTATTATTAAAAAAAATTATATATGATTTCAAAAGAATATATATATGTATATCAAAATCAATATAGTTGAGCTATATTTTGATGTGTCAACATGAGTTGCTCAACGACACTAGTGTATACCCAATGACTAAAGGTCATAAATTTGAGTCCTCTCACCTCATTCTTATAATCTCAAAAAAAAAAAAAAAAACTATATTATGACGTGGTTTAAAAAGAAGACTATATTTTGATGTATTAAAGACACAAGGTAGGGGTGCAACAAAAAACCGAAAAACCGAACCGAACCGAACCAATGGATCGGATCGGTTTTTTACCTCAAAATTGGACATATCGGTTTGTAATTTGAAAAAACCGAAAATATTGGATCGGTTCCGGTTTTCATTTTAAAAAACCGATCCAAACCGATATATATATAGTCAATAATTCATATAGAGTAATCTTCTTTCCATTAATATTTCTTTAATTCACCCCTATTTCAAGTAAAAAATATCCTTAAATAATTTTAAATAAGTTAAAAATACTTATAACCTTAAAAAAAATAGTTGTTTACGAGAATGTTGTTTTTATATGAGAAATACTATTTTTGATATATTAAAAAAAATTGGACATTGATCGGATCGGATCCATTTTTGGACATTGAAAAACCGAACCAATGGTTCTATACTTTATTGGACATTGGATCAGATCCATTTTTTGAAAACCGAAGATATTGGTTCGGTTGTCGGTTTGGTACAAAACCGACAAAAACCGAACCGAAATCACCCCTAACACAAGGTACATGCCAATAGAGTAGTAGCTCAAATGACATTGTTGTACACCTAATGACCTTGAGGTCTTAAGTTCGAGTCTTCCCCACCCCCAATTATTGTAAACTAAAAAAAAAAAAAGACACAAGGTACATATTTGGAGTTTCTTAATACAGAATTAAAAAAAAAAAAAAAACTAATATAGTCTCTTTTTTACATGTTATATACTCTTATTACCTAAACTTTAATTTATTTTATAACTAAATATCGTAATGTCAATTTCTCTCGTAAAACTATTTTAGTATTAAAATGGGGCAAATGACACAATGATTTTATTGTTGAGAATTTACCATCAGCACCATATTCTACCTCTTGTATTATATTTGTAGCATAATTTTTAAAATAATTCATCTATAGCATATTTATTTCTATCACTCACCTAATGATAGTCTATCACTCACCTAGTGATAGAACTCAATTTAGATTTCTATCACTGATAGAAAACTTAAGCAGTGATAGAATGAGTCTATCATTGATTGAATTCTATCACTAATAGAACTCGACAAGTGATAGAAATCAATTTGAATTTTCTACTACAAATGAAATTATTTTGGATTTTGTACTATAGATGAAAATATTTTGCCATTTTTTGATATACATGCAAAATCCCCTTTATTGTTTGATGGTAATCTCTTTCGATACAAACAAATCAAGAAAGTCGAAAAAAAAAGTCAACTAAAGAGCTCATCGTTAAACGTGTCTATTAAAAAATACCAAAGCTATATATAAATATATTTCTTTAGTTCAAATACCAAAGCCAATTTTACGTTTCCATTATTTAAAAAAAAAGAAAATAATTATGTTTCCATATCATGAGTTTTGGCCACAAACCAAAAATCTATTCGTAAATTTTTTTTTAATGTATATTTTTCTTTTCTTGATAATGTGAATTTCAAAATTTTAAAGCAAATATCAGATTCTTTCTTTTTTGTTGCTAAACGTGCAAGCATTTCTTTCTTTCTTTTTTGTTTTGTTTTTTTAATTCCATTTTGTTTTTCTTTTTGTTAAACGTGCATTATTCAGTTTTTTTTTAAAAAATGAACGATTGGCTAGATTAAATTTAATAAAATTATGTGATGTATTTTATGGGCTATGCTTAATGGTAAGCGACTAACATGTGTGAGAGCTATGCATTGCTTTCTAATTCACATGCATACGTTTTTTGACAACAAGTCATAATCATATACATTTTTTTTTATTGTATAGTATTTTTTTTATATAAAATTTATCATGTGCTTTCTTGATTTTTTTTTAAATGTATTTGATAACTTAAATTAAGTATTTGATATTCACAATATCAACTTCCCTTTTGTTATTATTATTTTTTTTATAATATTAGTTTATGCATATTTAAATTATTGTTAACGAAACATATTGCATGACCTTATCATATTTATAAAATAACTTTTTTAAATGATTAACTACAATATATTAAGATTTCAAAAAAAAAAAACTACTATATATTAAATTCATGACCTTTTAATTAATCTAAAACAATCTTTATTAGAGGTATCCGTCTGTTTGTTTTGTTATTATTTCCTAATTAAATGTTAATTTTTCTAGATTTTTTGTTAAATGATTTGTCTTATAATGTTTTGTATGGCTATAATTTTTGCGGACACAAAATTATTCGTTGTGACAATTAAATGAATGTTTTCTTTAAAAAAAAGTCATTTTGTGTTTTTTTTTCCAAAAATAATGAATTATTTATGATTTTTCAAGATAACTATTTGTTTTTTTTTTAGTACATAGTAGAGGAGAGAGACCAACAAACTCTACATAGAGGTCACAAATGCTCTCAAATAATATAAAAATCCAAATGGATTAACACCAATCAAGATAACTAAGTGCGTCACTAACCCTCGATTCAAGATAATTATTTGTTAATAACAAATAACTTGAAAGGTTAAAAGGAGATGAATGACTTTTTTTCTTTTGTTTTAATAGTGCAATTTGGGTGCAGTCATGATTGCACTTTAGAGGTGATGTCACCTATGTGCCACTTCTGGTGCCACACATTTTATTCCAATTTTTTTTTTTAATAAAAAATATAAAAAAAACAAAAATGTGTGGCTTAGACATGGACGACATCACCTCTAGGGTGCAGCTATGAGTGCACCCAAATTTTGCACTCTTGTTTTAATGTGTTCCAAATAATTTTCCTTTTTCAGTGTATAATTGAATAATGGATACATCTGAGTCGAACATTTAACACATTATATATAATTTAAAAGTTAAAAATTCGATTATCGGACTTGTATATTGTAAAATAATAATAATATATGAATGAACAAATAACTTGCTTTTAATTCTATTCTAAAAAGCCTTTAATTCTATTTGTTTTTGTAAGCAAACTGTTTGATATAAAATTTTACGTTTTTTTACTCTAAAATTAGAAAGACTTTTTTTTTTTAAAGAAAATGGAAAGTTAGAAGATTGAAATAATTTATTTTGGCACAGAGAGCAATTATGCCATATTTATAGGGTTCGTGGTTCTCCTACACCAACCTTGTAATAAAATTATGTTTGAAATCATAAGTCTCATAATTTAAACCATATTTGACTTCAAATATGTTAATGTCTATTTTATTTAAAACGTGGCTTATATTTCATTTTTTACATGGTTTAAAGGCATAAAAGATTCAAAAGACATGTTTAATTATATTTGAAGACTTTTGTTGTTTCTATTTCAAAAGAATAGATGACAAATTATCTTCGCTTTTTTTGTTGGAAATATCTAAATTTATATACCGCTGGTTTAAAAGATGGATGGAAGCGAACGCGTTGAAAAATATTATTTTGATTCCATTTGAGAATTTGTTTCACTTTCATTCATTCATATATACTTTTAATAAAACTTAAAATTCGTTTTAAAGAAAGATTTTACTTTTTATTATTCCTTTTACTTAAAAAAAAAATCACTGTCACTTATGTTTTGTTTCTTTCTATAAAACTCATAAATATTATATTTGTGTTTTCTGTTGTATTGAAATTATTACTGTTGTTGTATCTAAACAGTAGTCTGAGTTTAACGTTATAAACTTAGTATTTAGATGCAAATAGATTAAACTATGACAAAATTTATAGTAGGGGTATAAAAAAAAGGCTCGTACAAAGGCCAAAATAATAATAATAAAACAAAAATAGGTAGAGTTATTTTAAATCAGGGGGTGTTTGTTTGTTGAATTTAGGAAGGATTTAAAATGAATATTTATTAATTAGTTCTAAAAAGATATATTAAAAAATGTCGCGGTAACTATTCAAAACAACTTCTCATTTTTATTATTAAAAATAATTTATAATTTATAACTACTCATTTTTAATAATTCATTTTTAATCACTCAAAATAATTCATTATATCTAATCATGTATTTATAGCTACACAAAATAATTCATTTTAAATAAAAAAAATTTAACTACTCAAAACAACTACTCATTTTGTCCCAAAGGAGTATCGTAGTGGTTGAAAACTTGAGTTTTGAAAGTATGGTTCCTTAACAAGTCTCAAGTTCGAGAATCACCCGTGACATTACTTCTTCATTTTCTTTGTTACCTGACCTAGGGACAGACATGGTTATCTTTGTTTATGTTGGACAAACAAAGTTGTCCCACATCACTAAGATAAAGGAAAGATCTTGTGTATATAAGGTGAGGACAACACCTCCATTGATATGAGACATTTTGGGAGAAGTCCAAAAACAAAGCCATGAGGGGTTCTCGGGTTATATTACTCTCATTTTTTCTTTAAATTTTAGCTTATAGGTTCATAAATTTGTTAAAAAATATTGATAATACTATACTTCAACATATTACCAATTTTATTAGTGCATAATCTATTTTTAGAAGTCTTACAAGTATGTTAAAAATCTATCTTATTAATTTATCTTACATACACACATAATATATATAATATGTTAAAAATCTACCATAATATATATAATATATTCTTAGTTCAGGTTGGGTTGGGTTGAACGAACTCAACCCAAGAACCAACCCAACCCAACAAAAACCATAAAATCATAACCCAACCCAACTCATGGTAATCTGTGTTACTCGAGTTATCGGTTTTTTTGTACACTCCTAATGTGAGCTATATACTACTACATAATGGATAAGATTAAGTATGAATTATCAAGTAGTACAAGTTGGATAAGACTAAATGTGAACTATCCAGTACTCTAGAGTGGATAAGGCTAAATACGAGCTATTTAGTAGTACAAATTGAATAAGACCTATACTCTTGAAATTTATACTAAGTACATTTTCTAAATTTAAGAGTGAGGACAACGATTATAGGCAAAATTCGTAGTCAAGACCTAATGAAACATACGAGCTCAATCATGAACCTGAATCTTATTCCTATAACTACACACAAGTCTGCATGCCTGTAAATAACTAGCTGAGAGCCTAACAAAAAGTAAGTTATTATAAACCTACATTTTTTTACCTAATTGACTTATACATTAGAGGCCAACGTGTCTTACATCACACCGATATCTAGTTTCTCTCGTTTATTTTGCAGGTATTTATTCCAATGAAATACAAATTTATCATTGATCTCAAAAACCAAATTTTGACATCAATATGACATAATACTTAATATGGAAATGGAAGTGAATAGTACACCGAAAAGTAATTATAAATATATTCACATGAAAAAATATCAGTGAAAATGATTAAAAATTAAAAACTTTATTTTAATTAAAAAAAGCATAAATACCCTCTTAAATATATCAATTGTCAATAATATATTTATAATTAAAATCATAAATATCTATAATGCCGTAATTAACTAAAATATACAAGTAATCGTGTGTAATTACTAACATATTATATTCTATGTAAGTATTGTTATTCCATAAAAATGTACTAATTTTATTGATGGTATGGAATTTGTACAGACTCTTATGATATTAATGAATTTTGATACATATATTAATTTTTGTAATAATGAGTCTTTTATTCTAATATTTAAAAAGTATAAATTATTGAAAGAGCTGTTATCATCTTGATTCCATTATTTTGTGGCAATCGAATTTAACAACATGATCATGAGTTTAATCTTAAAAATCATATTTGACTTTCATTTAATTGGGAACAATAGTATCCTCTAGAATCTAATTATTAATTTCTAGAATCAAATTATTATTTAATATTTACTATAAATGATACTACCGTTAATCTTGTATTTAGATAAGAATATTTTTATTCTTTTACCTTAAAAGAAATTTCTTAATTTCTTAATTTGTAATTAGAAAATTAATTTTGTTAATATTTCTTTTGATAGTAACAGATTTGCAATTATTTATTATAAATGACCCTTTTTTGGGGGTAAAAAATCATATTTAATTTATTTTTAAATACGTGGACAATGTTAGGATCTTAAAATAACTTATAATCATATTATACATTTATAGTATGACTTGATTACAACTTTGCTTAGTAGAAATAGTAGAGCTTCGATGGCTCTTGTATGACCGTCGTGAATATAGTTAGGTAATTAAATTTTTAATTATTAATAAAAATAATAATTTAACAACATTATTGTATTCTCATGATCCAATAGTCATAAGCTATCAGAGTCTGAATAAAATTTAAATTCGAATTTTAATCGAGGGGAAATTTCCACCATGGAAATGGAAAAAGAATTAACATTAAAACAAAGCACAATCTTATTTACATTTTGTTTGGTAAGAAATAGATTTTTTTTTTACCGTAGTCAAACAAAAAAAAGAGAAAATTTTATTTACCTTATTCCCAAATGTAGTCTTATAAAATTTAATCGCTAATTATTTAAAGTGAAATCTATGCGAAATATCTGTTAAAAAAAAGAAAAAGAAGGCGATAAAAAAAGAAAGACAAAATGCAGTCGGAATGAAATTGAAATGTATGGGAAATGCAAATTGGGATGAAATGCAAATTCTTATTAAATTCACGCGTACGCGTCAAGAAAATCCCATACCAGGAAGAAATTTGTCATCGTGAGAGAGATAAATTGTAGAGAGAGAAATTGCCGGCGTGTTCTCGACATTCCCGCCGGAAAATCAGTTTAAAGCTCTGCAGAAATGCATTCTCTTCTAGAAATGGCTGAGAATCAACAATACTGAAGTCTCGCTGTTCGGCGCCGCCATTGTTGAGTTTGAAGGTATTTTACTAACAGCCACGAAGTGGTCATTATCGTCAATGAAGAGTCATTGCTTTAGTTTTAAACGTTTTGTAGCTGTTTATATTGTTTCAGTGATTGATTAGGTTTGTTCGTGAAATTTTCTTTGTTTTGATGTGTGACAGATTGAATGTGCGATTGTTTGTGTTTATGATTGGAAATCAATTTGCGTAGCTTTTGATTTAGGGTTTTATTTGTGTTTGAGGCTAAATGGGTGATACTGATGATGCTCTTACGGATAGCATAAGAAATCTTCAATGTTCATCTGGTTTAAAGCATAATTTCTCTATGGATCAACTTAAAATTTCTCAAACGAACTGCTCACAAGGCCGTTCTCAGCATCTTCAGTCGAATTTTCTTGGAGATAATCATAGAAGAATTGGGATTCCGCCGCAGATCCCTCCAATCTCACCATATTCTCAGATTCCGATCTCGCTTCCGATGAATCAGCAAAGTTATAGCCCAGTTCCTACTCATTCTCGATCTTTATCTCAGTCTTCTTTTTTCTCTCTCGATTCTTTGCCCCCTTTAAGCCCTTGTCCAATTCGTGATTCCCCATCTTCATCAAATTCAGATCAGGTTTCTGCAGATACATCAATGGAGGATAGGGATAACAGTTCACATTCTTTGTTGCCTCCCTCCTCACCTTATATGAGAGCCAATTCTTCTAAGATGGGAGATGCTTTACCCCCTCGTAAAGCCCATAGGCGGTCTAATAGCGATATTCCATTCGGATTATCTTCGATGATTCAGCCATCTCCTTTTCTCCCTCTCAGTGGCTCGGGTGGATTGGAGCGATCAACAAGTAGTAAAGAGAATGCTAGCATATTTAAGCCGGCCAACCAGTTTTTTAAAAGAGAATCTAGTTTGGAGATAAACATTGATAACAATTTTGAAGTAATGGGTGAAAAGAAGTCCGAAGGGGACACCGTGGATGATTTATTCTCTGCTTATATGAATTTGGATAATATTGATTTGTTAAACTCCTCAGCTACCGACGACAAGAATGGTTGTGAGAATCGGGAGGATTTGGATAGCAGGGGCAGTGGAACAAAGACAGGGGGTGACAGCAGTGATAATGAGGCTGAAAGCAGTGTAAATGAAAGTGGGGATAACACTCAGATGGCTGGATTGAAGAGGGAAGGGAACAAAAGAACAGCGGGGGGAGATATTGCTCCAACTACCCGACATTACCGGAGTATCTCCATGGATAGTTTCATGGGCAAGTTGCAGTTCGGTGATGAGTCGCCCAAAATGCCTCCAACACCACTTGGTGTTCATCCAGGGCAAATTTCTTCAAACAACGGATTCAGCTTGGAGTTTGGGAATGGCGAGTTCAGTGGGGCTGAACTGAAGAAAATTATGGCAAATGACAAACTTGCTGAGATTGCACTAACGGATCCCAAGCGTGTAAAGAGGTATTCATAAGTTTTATCATTGTCTGATTTACTAAAACGACTTCATCCATTGATTATTAATATTGAGATACTGATTTACTTCAGGATCTTGGCGAATCGTCAATCTGCTGCTCGATCTAAAGAACGAAAAATGCGGTATATATCTGAGTTGGAACACAAGGTTCAGACTCTTCAGACAGAAGCTACCACACTGTCTGCCCAACTCACACTTCTACAGGTAGAGGTTTCGAGTGATGAAAATAATTTTCTATTTCTATTTTTATGTGCCTAAATTTCTGGTATAAATGTGACTGTTTTATGTTCAGCGAGATTCCGTTGGACTTACAAACCAGAATAATGAGCTTAAGTTCCGTCTCCAAGCAATGAATCAGCAAGCTCAACTTCGGGATGGTATTGGCACCTTTTCTCTGAATTCTTTTCTTCCAACACCTAATTGGGAAGGATTTTTCATCAAGCATTTAGTCATGAATTTATTTTTTTACTTTGTTAGCCTAATATTTCTTGTACATTGTCCCCAAGGGGTGGTATAGTGGTTGAAGACTTGGGCTTTGAGGGTATATTTCTATCAAGGTCCCGGGTTTGAGACTCAGTTGTGCCATTACTCCTTCGATGTCTCCCGGTACCTGGCTCAGGGACGGGCACGGTTATCCTTGTTTCAAAAAAAAAAAAAATTTGTACATTACTTTCTGTATATTTTTTGCATTTATTAGATCAGCACTTTGAAAACCCTGAGTATCAGTCTTCTACCTGTAGTATTATACAATATCTCCTACCTCCCCTTCCAGAACAGGAATTTAATCTATTTGAGATTGCTAGATGTAACCTTTCTCTCTACCATTGAAGATTGCTACTTGTATTAATTTACCTACTTGGAGCTCTAAAGATTTTGGTTGGGCTACTCTGGACTCATTTTTTAGAGGGGTCCTTACTCTTTAGAAGAAATCTCTTTGTCTGAGAGAAAGTCATTGGTAGTCAAGTTCTTTCTTTGTTGAATCTCTTTGAAGAATTAAGAAGTTATGGTTTTAATCAATGGTGACCACCTACTAAGAATTAACTTTTTACGAGTCTTCTCGACAAGAATCTCTTTCATTAGACTAAATCAACACTCAAGATGGACTCCAAGGAAGCAGTTTTTCCTATGACTTTTGTCTCTGTTCCAACCAGTGCTACTTTTCAAATCTGATGTGGAGACAGGGACATTTTTTCTTCTTCCGCCCTTTTGCTTAGCGGTTCTGGTAACTTGTTTATAACTTAACCAACTGGTTCATTCCCCTTTCATAAAAGGGTCACTCTTATTTTGGGAAAATTATCTTTCACTTGCCTCTTGTGGCAGTTGATATAGACCTTTCTGTAACTACCTTCTTTCTTCCTTGAAACACCTTTCCAAACTTGCTAACCAAGAATTCTCCCTCTTAATAATTTTGTGGTTAAATTACAAGGTCAGTCCCTCAACTTTTTAAGTTTTTGCCTATTTAGTTCCTGAACTTCAATTAGTGTCTAATAGGTCTTTTTTTTTCCTTGTTTTGAAAACGTCTAATAATCGGTCTTTTAACTTTGATTATGTCCAAAAAATCTCTGTTTTTAATTTTTTTTTTTTATAATCTATTCCACATATTTTAAAAATCATTGATCTATTAAACTCTAATTTGAAAGTATAGGATTTCATTAGACAAAATTTAGATGTCTAATAGATTTGTTGGTTTTTAATTTTTTTAACGTGACAGGGACCTATTACACAAAATTGAAAGTTCATAGATACTTATTAGACATTTTTGAAGTTCAGGATCTACTAGACCTTCGGGAGCTAAACTTGTAATTTATCTTTATTTTATTTTATCGAGAAAATATTTCATAAGAAAAAATCTTGAATGAAAAAATCTACTAGACCTGGCTTAGTACATGGAAAGCCGGCAATGCTCTGTTATTGCTTTGTTGACCATATAGATTATAGTTTACACTAGTACATTTTTGGAATTAATGAGTAAGCAAATGTGACAGCTCTAAATGAAGCCTTAACTGGGGAGGTTCAGCGATTGAAGCTCGCTGCGAGCGCACAATCTCATCCCTCAAACGGGGTAATGGCTAAGCTTTCTGCGAATCACCATGGACTCCAACAACAACATATGCAGCAAAATGGCAGTGCAACTACAAAACCAGAGTCCAACCAATAAATTTTCTTTTGTAGAAGATGGATGAGATCATTGTCTCTTTGATCACTTGTTCATTTATAGAAATCTATTCATTATTGTAAGCTAGCTTCTTATTAATTTGCATTTGTCAAATATCCACCCCAACACAGTCTTTCTAAAGTTTGTGTAAATCACACACTTAATTTTATGCTTTGTTTTCCATTATTAGTGTCTAGGAAATCTTGTTACCAAAAAAAGAAGTGTACTTGATGAAAATTATTTTATTTTATATGATATTTTAAAATGGAAACTCCCTTTTTTTTGTTAAGTAGTGATCATAACAATAGAAGTGCTATTTGACATTGTGTTTAACAATCTAAATCATGCTATTTGATTTCTAGACATTTTATAGATGATTAGTCATTTCAAATTATGGCAGGGTTCTTGGAATCAATTGAAGCATGGTTCCCACTGTTTGTGCTTATCCAATTTGGCTGGTAATGAATTTCATACTATTATCATTTATATACAATCACTGTTTGTCCACTTCCAATTTGACTGTTATTGGATATCATATCATTATCATTTGTATATAATCACATGATCAGCTTTTCTAGGATGCCCTACCTTATCTTAAATATTGATTATATGGTTAAATATTTAATGTTTTGATTGCTATATTATCTTGATAGCATTGAGAAATAGATGCCAAAATGATATAGTTCAACAATATTTGATGTATACTCTCCATCTCTAAAGGTTGAAGGTTCAAATTTTCATACTCCACACTTACCTTACTAAGAAAAAGTAATAAAATTAGCTACTCTGAGTTTTTAATGAGTGGATTTTACATTATTGTAACGATTAATTGACCTAGTTTATGAGGTTTTGGGAGATGGTAGGTTCATGATTCTAGAGTGAAGTCTAGTATATTTAGTTTCGAAGTTAAAATTTAGTTTCTATAGTATTAAAAAGATTAAAATATTATTTTGATCTTTCAATTACATCGTTTCATTTTCTTTCACTCAAATCCCCTTAAACAAGGCACCACATGGATCTCGATTGATGCTTATTCTCAGAGTCCAAAAGGCCTTCATCTCTTTGTAATGGTATATATATAATTTATACTTTCTTTTTGTTTATATATATATATATAAACAAAAAGTGTAACTTATTTTAAAGAATAATATTTTCAATTACAATATGTAAAAGATAAAGAAAAATAATGAAAAAAAACATGTTCAATATAAAAGATAAAAAAAAAAAGGTCCAATCAACTAAGGTTCCAGTCTTTAGATCCTAATTATTGTTTAATTGCAATATATATAAGAAAAAAAGAAAGTATAAATTATATATATAAATACAATTGAGAAAAAAAAAGTTGAAAGAAAATGAATGACAAATGCCTAAATACATTTTGCCAACACATGATTGACGGTATGTTTTCAATTTAAATAACGTCAAGTTATTTTTATCTAAAAAAATATGAAATGAAGATCAATAAAACAATGTCATGTCGTAAAGTTTATTAAAGAGTGGAATGATGAAACTAATCCAAAATCTGAATAATTATCTTTAGGCTCACATCCGTTGAATTGACAAAGGACGCTTTTCATTCCAACTGTGATACATTCATAAATTATGTAAAATGTTTTTTTTTTCTCATATGGCTTATATATGTGAACTATCATCACAAATTGACTATTCTTATTGTTACAAAATAAATTAATTCTTTTTGTACAAATTAGAGGAAAGTGGACCAAACAAATCTTATTTAAAAAGATTACGACTCTTTAAATAATATGAGAGTCAAATTTTGATATCCACTATCTATTCAACAGCCTAGTGTTGAACTGAAATATTAGCAAATGGTGAATCCACCAAGCCACTAACCCTTTTAGGGTAGAAAATTGGTTTTTTTTTTTAATTTTTAATTTTTATTTTTTATCATTGATTTATTAGAATAACTCTTCTTTAAAGTTTCTTGAAAATTTTGGGCAACAATTTCACATTTTTTTTTATTTAAAAGGCTGATTATTCTTAAATTACGAGTTTCATTATTGCTTCTATTGTTTTTTCCCCTTCAATTTATTGCCTTTCACATCTACAATTGATTGAATTTCAAGCAAAATAATGTGACTAAGTGACAATGCTACTCATTCTTTATTTGTATTATTACCATCATCACATTATTAAAATTATATAATAATCATTGATGCTTAAATTAATGATAAGTTTTAGCACTGTAAAAAAATGATAGGTTTTAGCTTTTGTTTTTAATTAAAAAAAAACTGTTTAATAAAAAAAAAACTGTTTGAGATCTATTGTAGTTATTTTTAAAAAATTAAATAAGAAACTTTATTTTAAAATCTATTTTAGTTATTGTTTCTTATTGACAAATAAAGATTTTTTGATAACAATTTCTTTTTTTTCAATCCACTTTAGTTTTTATTAATTGTTAGTTTCAATTTTATTTTTTTTGAAAAAAGGCTCGTTTTTTTATTTGGAAGATTTTAAAGAAAAAAAAAAATGTAGGAAGCATCATCCAATATTAAATTGTGCCCTTTGAATCTCCCATCATAATTGATAAACAAATGTAATGAAATATAAATCCAACAAAATAAATGGACACTAAATAAGATTATCTTTTTAAAAGTAACAAAAAAAACATCAATAATAACAAAAGTAATATGAATATAAATAATTCACAAGAAGAATTCATGTGAAAAAAAAAAAAAAGAACTCGTGTGAGCTGATATTGTTGAATGAAAAAGTTTATAGTTGTTTCTTTGGGGTTATTTTGGTGTAGGGTTTAAATGGTAATTAAATTGGAAAATGAATGTGATGTGCATCTGAGCGCAGTGGATTAAATCCCGACGGCCGGCATTGAAATTCATAGCTGGTTTAATCGGAGCTTCAAATTGCTTAGCTTGGGCTTCGGCTTCTGCTCCTTCACCAAATTCCTTTCATGGCGATTCCTCCAGGCCCTTATTCTGGAACCAGCACCCTCGCCTTGGTACGTTTTTCTTCTCTTTTTGCTTTCCGATCGATCTTGTTGAAAAAGCTATATGCGGAGTCTGATTCAACGATTTTGATCCTTGGCAGCTTGCTCGTGCTTCCGCCTTCTCTGCTGGACTTGTCTACGGCAGCCTCAAGCTCAAGTACCTTCAGGTTTGTTTCTTCCATTTCATTCTTTTCCTACTTTTTGGTTTTCGGCTGAAAAGTTTAGGTTTATTGACTTAGGATTGCGTTTCTGGCTTCAATGTGTAGATCCCTAGGAAAAATTTGTTTATGTTTTTGAAATTTAGTTGGTATTTTCCTACTTTCGGAAAGATGGATACATTGTAGGAAAGATAGAGCACTTGGTAGGAAATTTGAACAGAAATAGGCTTAAATTTCATAAACAAAAAACAAAAAACAAAATGGTTATCAAACGAGGCTTTAGAATTCTGCCTAATGTTGAGGTTGATTTCGATTATATCCTTATAGCCTTGACCTTTTTAATAGATTGACAAATGCACTTGAATAATTTGTTCCTTTGAAACCGAGTTTTGGAAATGGATGTGGGAGTTTAGTTGTAAATGTAGCAGTGATAACGGATGAGCACGACTTAGAAAACTTAATACAAACATGCAAAGCAAAGCATCTAGAACCACCCGGTACCAACTGATGTGTGGGTGAGTTAAAAATGAAGGGCAATGTATTATTGCACTTGCCACATTATCCATTCCTTTTAAAAAAGACACGTTTTCCAGTGCTCTTCCATGTGAGTTTCATCACATCGGTAAAGTTGTTTTGGGGCATTTTCCAAACAATTTTATAGCTCAAGGATAGAAGTGAAACTTTCTCAGCAACAAGGGTATAATTGGAACTAACCTCAAAATTTAGGGCCTTATGAAGAACTCAATATTCTAGTGAAGGGGGAGAAAATGGACTATACAGTTGACTAGAATATCAATTCAAGAGAGGAATATACTTTCTAGAAATAGTTTACCGCCCAAAAAACCAAAAAGATAATGCCATCAACAGTCTCTAATAGATATCAGACGTTCACTTCAACAATTTGCTGAATTATTTCCTTTTTCAAGATGCCCCAAAGCACCACTTGCTACTCTTGTTTAAGCAGCCCATACATTGAAAACAGGAGTTTCCATATGGTAGGGAAAAAAACATATGATGGTAAAAGGTGATCGAAAGTCTCAATCTGTTATTGAGGAAGAAGGCACTATGAATGTGATAAAGATGGGTTTGGACAATTTTCCTGTATTTTATACCAACCCCCATGCCTATGCCTTGCTATGGTCCTATGGAACGAGAGTACCCAAGAAAGTAAAAAGGAACATCTAATTTTCTCATGCGTCCTCCTTTTCTATTTCAAGTGCCTAATGAATATAGTTATTGTATATTGTTTTAAATTTAATCTTCGTGAAATATAGTTTTTAAAAAATTGATCTAGAATATTGATTCCTTAGAAATGAGGGTCAGATCGATTGATCGTACATATGTAACCTTGAGTTCTAAGGGGAAGAGGTTAGCTATAGATCCAAGGGGATTCCATTCACATTCAATTTCAGTTCAACTCAAATCAATATCATTTCAAAAGCTCATGTTATTTGTTGCTCTCTTTTGAAGCCATTCTGAATTCACCTGCCTGGTTCTAAATGTATACTTCAATTTCTATTTAATCCCCGCAGGCGAAGGCAAAATCTCACAAGAAAGCTGAAGCAAAAGCTCATCACTGAGGTATGTCAGCGTCATAACTGAGGCCTCAGTTGAATTTGAAAGGGAAATAATAAATGGTTGTTGGTCACAATCTATTTTCCTTTATACTTTTTTTGTTCCTTGTTGCATTGGATGGCTCTATATTCATTGAAGAGTCATGTAGATGTTTCTAACCTCGGTCTTAATGACCAATATTTGAGTCACAATTCATTCGGATGGGTGGATGAGAGGACTGTCTGACCATGATTCCTTTCTTTGATTGAAATGAATAATTTGTTTGTCATCTTTCTTGGTGTAGACTGCCGAAGATATCGTTATTTCATTTTTAGTTTATCAGTCAGTCTTAATGTGTATGGTCATAGATTGTTAATACGTATTGTCTAGGATGGACCAGTTTTCAAGAGTAGACTAATCGAAATATTGAGAAATGTAGCTTTTAAAGTGTCGAAATATATTTTGATGAAAAACATTGTAAAACTGAAATTGAAGTCTCGGAAATGTGTTTTCGGATTTTTGGTCTAGAAAAGGGGAGTTGCAGAAAAAGAAAGTGCTCAAATAATCAGAAGAGCTAACCTAGCCGTTTCATATGGAGGCAGGTTTGAGAAGTTAAAATAAGCTCTGAAGATAAATCCTACTGTTGTGTGCTGTTGTAGGGTTAAGTAGTTGACTTTTTTTTTTTTTTTTTGATACCTGTGACTATAAGGACCACCTTGTGTGTATCACGTCTATTGTCACGGGAAATACCGCCTGATCTTACATTATTTAGATGTCAAAGAAATACTTAGAAACTTAATTTCTAAGTAGGTGGTCACCATGGATTGAATTCATCATCTCTTCTCATTGACCTTCTTGACCATTATGCCACTTCATGTTGGTTAGTAGACTTATGCGATTTGTGGATTTGAACCTATGTAGGAGTGGATTTGAACCTATGTAGGATTTATGATCATATTGAGCTATGATTATGTAGGTTGAAATGTGTATAAGTTGGTTTGAACTCTCACAAGAAATTTGGCATGCATGCTTGTTGGGTGTTGGTATGATTGCATTTCTTAGTCTCTTAGCAGGTGTTTGATCTACCAAGTTTTAGGGTGAGATATTAAGCATGTGTTGGTTGGTGTTTTAGAAGTTTTTTTTTAGAATGAAAAAGATGTTTAAGAAGTGTAGTCAAAATAATTTAAAAGTTTTTATCTAGGAAATCAATAGAATTAGCTAATTCATATTCTATCAAATGTGGTTTAGACTCTGGATAACTATCAAAATGGTATTTATCTTTTCATCATTTTTCAACCACGAGTTTCTTTTTTTTTTTAGCTGAACATTTGAATTCCCATCAAAATTAAGTTTTTGATTTTTTTTTTTAGAATTTTTAAAATTGATTTTGTTTTTGGAACAAAATTAATAACAAATATTTAACTAAACATGGTAATTTATTAGTAAAATAGTAGCCAATGAGTGACAGTAGCCATTTGTTTGTTTTTTTTCTTGGTCATACGTCATGAACTCTTATTTATCTTGTTAGCATAGATATTCAGGGTTAAGTAACAGACTGTGGTGGTTTTACAAACCCATTGGCCCAACATAAACCAAACATTATCCATGTTTGGCTCCTAATATGAATCAAGCTCTCTTACTCAAAACTTGTGATAAATGTGATGGGATAAATGATAACGGTGAGGTTATAGGTTTGAATGCTTCTAACTTTAAATATAGTTTTTTTAAAAAAAACAAAGATAATTACGTCTATTCCTAGGTCAGATAGTGGAGAATAGTCGATTAAATTTTAGGATAGCTAGACAATTGACACGGAAGAATAGTCAAAGTGGTCCAAAAATGCACCGTACATCCTCATAAAGCAATGTTTCTAAGTAAAATGCTTCTATTTCTCCGGAAATATCAAAACATTTGACATTTTTCTCTGTATGTATAGTCACACAACATTGAAATCTAAGAAGGAAAAAACGTTGGATTACATTACATGTGCCCAAAAAATAGCAGCCGAGATAGTCCCAGTAAACATATGAATGTATTTCTTTTCTTTTTATTTTGTTTGAAAAAATATGAATATATTTCTTATTTTCAAAGTAAGAATAGTCAAATGAAGCAAATATTAATGGTAGTGGTCAATTTGTTCATTAGTTTGTCCAAACATTAGGTTTGTCTGTCTTCAACTCCATTGATATGAAATGGAACCATATTTAGATATGGTTGTTTTTGTAGGGGGAGAGAGAAAAAGAAAATCTAACCTTTTCACCCATTTGGGATCTAGGGATTCTTCCCAGGAAGGATTGTCTCGATGTTTTTTAATTATTTACTTATAATCAATGAGAAATATTTGCATGTTGCAGCCATTATGCGACAACATTTTGCCACATGTGTGGCCGTAGCCAGCATGCAAATATTTCTCATAATCTATTATTTGGATACTAAAAAAAGAATATTTTGTTTTGTAATTGTTTTGGGTTTGATGTGAAGTTTATGTGAATTGTTTTGGCTTTGAGGATAGATTTTGGAGATAAAATGCTCTTAAAAACAAAGTTTAGAGGGCACTCTCTTTTATAAAAGATTTAAGTTGGGACTCATTTTCTTCTTTATAAAAGATTTAAGTTGCTACTCAAAATATGAATTATACTTTTAGTTCGGTTTATAAGGTTTTGAAAGCAGTTTTATCACACATTTTTAGTCTCATTTTAAAAAATAGCAAAGAATAACTATTTGGGTTCTTAGGATTAAATTTGTAATTTAATATTTTCTTTTAATTAGTTAGATCCAAAATTAGAAAGCCAATGTTCAATCAGACAGATGAAGCCTGGTCCCATCATATATTCCCTAAATCTTCTAACATATATATAAGATTAAAATTTTGTGTTTGTGTTAAAAAAAAACTCTTATGCAGACAAGACATCGTGGGAGTTGGCCAAAAAGGTGAACAAAAAATGTTTATAGCAAAAAAAACAACTGATTTAATTTATTTGTCTCTTTCAACGCTCAAATTAATTTTCACATGCATGTGAAATTTAATAATTACTAACTAATCGTGGTTGAGTTTGTAGGATTACTTTTTCTTTGTTTTTTCTTTTTTTATGACCTTTTCTTGATACTAACTTATAAGTTTGTTTTTTAAGAGGAAATATAGGTTTGGTTTGATAGTTACGATTGAACTATCTAAGTCTTCGTTATGTAATTATTTGGTTTTTTATTTTTATTTTTTATAAATACTTCATCTATAATGAATAATTTTTAAATTTTATTTTAAAAATTCAAGTCAAAATTTGAAAAGTAAAAAAAAAAAAAAAAAAAAAAAAATTGTATTTGGCTAAATTTAATGGTAAGTTTTAAGTAATCAAACACAATTTTACAAAAAAAAAAAAAAAAAAGAAGAAGAAGGAGGAAACGAAATCATAAAATCATAAAATGGCCTAAAATAATGATAAACAAATTATATAATTACAAAAAGAACTAGAAGATCGTTTTCTTTAAAAGCATGGAATTGTTAAAATAAAATTCAAATTTTAATCAAAATGATTGTGGCTGAAAATCATAACACTACAACAATTATAATTTGGTTAAGACCTTAGAAAAATGTGAGTGTTTGGAATATATGACGATGTTTTATTGATTGTTGCTATTAGTTAGTATTTTTCTATATGTTAAGATTATATGATGTCTTATTTTCTTTTTTGCTATAAATTCTTTTCTCTTTTATATCTTATAAGTGGCTTAAAAGTTGATTGTTGTTACATGGTTCTGATAGGTTCCAAATTTGTGTAAGAAATTTATGGAGGCACACTACTCTGTTTCATGATATATAGCAAGCATTAACTTGAATCTACCCTCTGTCTCCAAAAAGAAGGAAAAAAATATTGAATTTTTCCCATTGTTACCCAACTTTGACTTATTTCAGTTATATATACATATATAACACTAGCCACTTTTCTTAATTAGAAAATATTTTAATTAATTAAACTGGCTCTAGAATTTCTACAAAATAATAATGATAATAAAAAATAATTAATCAAATAATATTTTAGATCAATAATCATACTACCTTAATGTGTGGCTTATGAGAAAAATCATTTTTGGACGATTTTACTCTTTAAGTCATATTCTAAATTACAAACATGTCATCTATTGAAATATATATATATAAAATTAAATGCAAATAAAGTATAAGATATTTACAATATCATTTAGAATTTCATCCATAGAAGATAAGATATTTTTATCAAATCTCATATATTTTATGACTAAGTTAGAAGATAAGAGATTTCAACAATCAAATGAAGATATTTACAATATCATTTAAATTTTCATCATCTTTATAAAGTAGAAAATAAGATATTTTTATGAAATCTCATAGATTTTATTTGACATTTTATATTCTAATTAAAATAATAAATTAAATTTTATAATCCTAGAAATAGTTCTATATTTTGTTTACAAGGACATTTGCTTTGATTTACCTTTCTTTGTTTCTTTTTGTTTTTTGGTTTTATAATAAGTTATCTTATTTTTGTTGGATTATTTACATTAACTTTCATCTAATTTTTCTTTTGTTGCAATAATTTTTGTAGGGATCTTTTTTTGAATAATTGTTGCCTTTTAAAAAAAGACTTGGAGATCTGAAAAAAAAAAGTTTTAAAATTGTCATCTGAGATTAAAGTGCATGAATTCTTAAGTTTCAAAATTTTTGTAACAATGATTTTCTATTATTACTAATATATATAGTTCTCTATATTTTGTTTACAAATACATTTGAAACTTTCTTTTTGCTTGGAGTTACTTTTTTGGTTTCTTTTTGTTTTATAATAATTTTTTTTTTTTTTTGTGGATTATTTACTTAACTTTCATTTGACTTTTCTTTTGTTGCAATAATTTTTTTAGGGATCTTTTGTTGCTTAATTGTTGACTTGGATGTGGAAATTTTTTTTTTGAAGAATGATAAAATTATCATTTGAGGTTAAAGGTAAGTTTATGGATGAATACTAATAAATATATTTGACTTATTTATATTTATAATTATAATAATGATATAACTCTTATAAATTTTATAATTCAAGAGTAATTGGTCTATTAAATTGAGAAAGCATTGATTTTTAAAAATCAGAGATAAAATTTAATTTTAATGCGATAAATTTTATTAAAACACTTATTATTTTTTAAGCTCAAAATAAAATATTAACTATTTTTTAACATAAATTTGAATTTTAATAAATTTAACTAACATGAAAAAATGATTATAAAATTAAATATTATATTTAAATTATTATTTGATGATTTAAATTTAGTGAAAAAATGTAAGAAATAATTTATAATTATAAATATATATATATATATTTAAAAAATTATCACGTGCAACCCACGTGCTAAAATTCTAGTATTATCAAACAAGGCATAGTTTTAAAATATTTACTTTTGTATTTTGGAATTTGAATTAATATCTCAAAATGAAATTTACAGTAGAAAAGATGAAAACTACGATTGGAAAATGAGAGAGAGAAAAAAAAACAAATACAATTTGACAAATAAAACAAAAAACAAATAAACAAATAAAAATTACTAAGTATGGAAGGCAGGTTAAACTTTTAGATCTTGAACTAATAAAATACCTAATTAGAGATATATAGTTTTCTAAGGCCAAGTTAAAGAGAGAGAATGGGAGTATTTAATGATAGAATCTACATTGTGCTTGAGTTATATAGTTTGAAGATTGATCATGGGAGTTTGCAAAGCAAAGTAATAAAATAATGAGTGTCAACAACACCAAGTCCAACAGCTTGGTCAGAAGTTTGAGATCATGTTGGCCTTTTCAACTCCACAAAACAAACCATAATCTCCCTCAAATTTTTTGTTTGTTGTTCATTTGTAGGATCAATAAACAATTCACAAAGTTATAACTTTCTTCACATTCTTGTGCATATTATAATATATGTGGTCTGAGCCCGCTTTTGTACATTTTAACTAATGTCACGAAATATATCGTCTGATCTTACAATATTTGAATGTCAAAGAAATTCGTTGTGCACCCTAAGTCCCTCTTTGATCAATTAAATAACTCCCTAGTATCTTTATTTTGATAAAAAAAAGTTTCACTTACATTTTCCACATGGTTTAGATCTCTAGTCATTTATAATTACAATAAATCTTAATTTCCCTCTTAGTTTTCATTTTCATTCAGGAAAAGACATGTGTAAATATACTTCCAAAATTTAAAGAAAAAAATTCATCTGTTCTTAAATGAAAATAATTTATATTAATTAGAGGGGGATTATGACTAAAAAAATCAGTTCTTCAAACTAAATAATGTTGTCCAACTATATAGCCACAAGTTATATAAGAATGTAAACTTATATTGTTTAAAATAAAAAGTAAACTTATAATTGACTGAGAGTATTTAATATCACCCCTAAAAATTTAAATTTAGAGCTTAAGTTGATGAAATAAAAAAAAATTAATGTTAAACCGTTTAATCTTTTTACTTACAATTTCTTAAAATTAAGTTTGTATACATATTACTTTTGTTTATAAATTTCTTTGTTTTGTTATTTTTTATTTCATATGTTTTAAAAACTAAATCATATTTTGAAAA
Organism: Sicyos edulis; assembly: GCA_036507275.1. Lineage (NCBI taxonomy): Eukaryota > Viridiplantae > Streptophyta > Magnoliopsida > Cucurbitales > Cucurbitaceae > Sicyos > Sicyos edulis. Next base: position 47,096,505 of record CM071849.1, on the reverse strand, counting down.
CTTAAAATTAATTAAGAGTAGAATGTTTTTTTTTAAATGTACTAAAAAAAGAATGTTTTTTTAAATGAAATACATTGCAATTAAATGACAAGAAAATGTATTATATAACATGGTGCAGGAGGAAGTAGTTCATATCTCAGCATGGAGTGTGGCACTATTCTTCTTAAATAAATGAAGTCAAATATCAATTTTTAAAATAAAACTTGTGATTGTGATGTTGAACTATAGATTGCCATTTTGTGTGTGCACTTGCGTGTGTTTAAATGGTATGTTTTAATTCATGAACTTCTTTACCAAAAAAACAAAAGGATCTACTAATTTTTTTATTATTTTATTTTATATATGAAGATACATATATATTTTTTTTATACAATAATATTGAGGGAATGAGGGAAGGAAATTTGAACTTATAATGTTATAGTTATTAGATGGTATAAGATGTCGGTAAAATTTGTTCTTGTTGGCGGGATATATTAATTTTTTAGTCATCGGTCTATTAATCATATTTAACATAAATTTGGATCCCAAATTGAAACTTGATGCCTACCTAACTACCTTACCAACTAATTGCATGTGATTACAAATACATTTATTTGGGTAGACATTTGCGCTTCAAATAAATGAATAAAAGATATGTTACCTTTATTGTCCACAAAATGATTTATATCAAATTAATGTCAATAATTGAAATAGTTTATTATGTTGAGCTAAAGAACAATTCAAAAAATATAGTGCTTTAAATTTGAGGAATCAAAATAAAAGTAAAAGTGGAGCAAATCAAATTTTAACAATAATTTTTTTTCCCAATTCAATTTTCATATGCCTCAATAATTTATGTTTTTCAAAACTATATTTTGTTGCTAATCTCAATTTTACCATCATGGATTAAAATTTATAATAAAATTGACTTGTCATTAAATTATTATTTAGTAATTTTGTTGATGCTAAATTGAATTTCATGTATCAAATAGCATCTTAAATGAATGTATGTTGTACAAAAAATATATATACATAACATAATTTAATGATACACTAGTAACATTTGTTAATAAAATTTAACCTTTTTTTTGTTAAGAAATGATTTAATAGAGAAATCATTTAAGAATAAAAGTAAGAATGTTCAAAGGTTAAAAAACCAAAATTCAAAATTACCTTAACAAATGAGGGACCATTTAATATACTAACATATTTTCATCCATTATAACTAAAATAAGTCATTTTCATTGACTTTGGATAAGATAGATGACTTTCAAAAAGGAAACAAAATTAACATAATCTCCAAATGTTATCAAACACAAGTTTCTCCCCTCTAATAAAAACAAAACATGATAGTTTTTGTTTGATAACTAAACAGAATGAGATTCAATGAATATGGGAATGTGAAATGGATTGAAACTAAAAAAAAGGTTGAAATAATAATGCACATTAATTAAGGTTTGATATGATGAGATTGGAAAACTAATTTAAAGTTTATGGAGAGAGATAACTGTCTACCAAACACTTGTCTCATACCATGAATTTATTGTTTCTCTTGTCAAATAGATGCCTTATGCCTTTGCCTCCATGCACCCAACCTTAACCTAATTTAAAAACCTTTCAATCTTTTTATGGAATTTATGAGTTTCTTTTTCAAAAGAAAATTAGATTTTATCAGTTGGGTTGTCTCTTAATAACAATCAAGATTATGGAGGATTTGTAAAATTGTCATAAACATTTTTCCATTATAAAAAATGAGCATGAATCAACAAAAAATTAGATTTAATATCTATAATTGTCATGAATCAAATTATTTTTGTAATTTTAACTTTTGATCTTTTTATTAAATTTATCTTGATTCATTTTTAATTGTATTATTGTATAACTCAACTGGTATACTATTGTTTTTTTATTAAAAAAAAATTAGTATAAATATATAGATATTACTAAGAAATCATGAGTTTAAATCCATACTTCAATTGTTCTAAAAAAAAAACCTCACCTCAATTATTGAACAAAAAAACTTGGAGAAATCTCTCAAAATTATTAAAAAATTTATGTATTTTACCCAAAATTAAAAGTAAGAAATGTAAGATTGGAGTTCAAAAGGAATACATGATCTTAAAATGAACTCTTTTTTTGTTGTTGAAGTAATTGATTCGAATAAAAGTTAATTATGGTAGAGAATAATTAGAGATGAATATTTAAAGGAAAGAAAGAGGGATTAGTAAACTAATTGCACGTTAAATCATTTTGTCTAATGAAGTCTACATCGCACATGGGCTTGACAACATAATTTTAAGCATCCCAATCTCGTAATTATCTCCAACTTCAGGGGCAATCTCATTTCCATCCCCACTTTAAAGACCATTTATAAATCCCCAATCCCCCGGCTTCCCACCAAACCAAACACTCCATTTTCACTCCGAACAACAAAATTTTCCATCACTTTCCCGAGAAAATCTTCACATGAAAAATGTCTTCCACCGGAATCAATAATTCCAACAGCATCCGCCGCATCGTCAGCCTCCGCCAGATGCTCCGGCGATGGCGGAAGAAAGCTCGCGTCGCCGCCTCCTCTCGCGGCGGCGCCGCCGCCGCTCCGTCGGACGTTCCGGCCGGCCACGTCGCCGTCTGCGTCGGAACCAATTCTAAACGGTTCATCGTCCGGGCCACTTACTTGAACCACCCGGTCTTCCAGAACCTTCTTCAGAAAGCCGAAGAGGAGTACGGTTTTGCGAACCACGGTCCACTTGCCATTCCTTGCGACGAGTCGGTTTTCGAGGAGGTTCTTCGGACCGTTTCCCGGTCTGAATCCGGTCGGTTTTATCGCCTCTGCCACGTGGACTCCCGGAGTTGTGTTTTACGTGAATCTCGGCCGTTGCTTTTTGATTTGGCCGATAAGTCCGTTTGTTAGATGGAAACTCTTGTTAGAATTTTTTTTTTTTAAGCACAAAATTAATATTTGATTATTAAATTCTGCTATTTTAGGTGGAAAAAATACACATGCCTAATTACGGTTGTATTAAGTGGCTCGAACTTAGAAGCTGACTTGGTATTAACCATACATCATATATTTCAGATTGAACGATTTAAATTTGTTTATTTTATTTCGAGGTACTACATTTATGTTATAATCCAAAATGGGAAAGTATTTAACCTTTTGTTTTGTTATTTTATTTATTGTAATATAAGATGTTGGATTTAATTTAATTAACTAATTACCAGTAAAAAATTTCTAACAATATTTGTATAACCTAATAACCATGTCAAATCGATTTCAGAAAAAATAAAAATAAAAAAACCATGTCAAATCTCATCAATCTAAATAGGATCCAGTAAAAAAATGTTTATCTAACTAATTGGTTATATTAGTTTTTTTCTCTCGTTAAATTAACTTTTAGAAAAAATTGTCTTTTTAGTTTTTAAGTTCTTAAATTTGGGATCAATTTAATTTTGATTCTTAGGTTTCAAAATTTTCAGTAATGTGTTTTTTTGTTTATTTTTATATTTATTTGTTTAAAAAAATTAAATTCAATAAAAAACTAAAATAATTACTTAATAAATATATTGATATTTCAAATTAGTTCAATTTTTTTTAGAACATTTAAATTAGTTTAATTACCATTTGACTTATACTGAATATTATTGAAATGATAATAAAGTATTCAATTTTGAAATTTTAGAACCAAATTGAAACTAGATCACAAATCTAATGATTAAATATATTTTTTCCCTTACTTTTTTACAATTTTGAATATTTAAATTTAGTCTATATAATTTTAAGAAAATCTTAAAATAGATTTAAAATATTAGTTTATTATTAACTTTTTTTAAAAAAATAGAAGGAAGAAAAAGGTGAATGAGCTGGCTTCGTTCGGCTATATATTTGGGTTGGGTCTTGTTCCAACTGGGCTCAAGCAATAATGGGCCTCCATTGTACGGTGGACTCTTGTAGTGGGCTTGAAATATCCTAAGCGGGCCTTTGCATTCTCCTTTTGGGTCCTAATATATGGGCCTAGTCCGTATTTTGGTGGTTTATTTGTTTGGTTTCTTTATTTTCCGGTGAAATTTAGCGAGACTAGTGAAATCTAGATTTTAAATATTATACTTATCTTCTTGAGAATTTATAAGAATGGTTAGGCAATATAACATATGCTTGAAGAAATTAACTCATAGTTCTTAGACCAAAATTATGAACTCATTGGTCTAAATACTTTTTAGTATAAGCATGGTTTGTATTTGATTCATTTTTTCCCTAAAGTTGCATTACACTAAAAAGTATAAGCATGGTTTGTATTCTTATCATCAATTGTGCACTACAACTATTATAGTTCACACTTTGTCGAAGTAAACATCACGAAAGAAACGTGATTTTTTTAAATAAAAAGCCACAATAATTAAAGCATGAAATAGTAATAAGATATCCATCATTCAATAATAAGGAAAAATTGGATTGTTCATTGTAATGAAAATGACCTTTTCTTTTTAATTTTAGGGATTAAAATTGTCATCAAGCGATATCAAAATATTTTCGTAACCAATAGATTATGAATGTGAATCACCGATACTAAAACTTAAATAAGTAAATTGTTTTTTTTTTTTAAAGAAATTCACTCGTTCAAATACTTTTTAAATGGTTGAGTGTGTGGGTCTTGTGGAGCCAATTTTGGCACCAAAACTCTTATCTCTCAATGATTCAAACTTTATATTTGCGCTAAGAAAAGACCTTATCCAAAGAGTCGACAAACGAAGGTACATAGTGGCACATGCAAATACATCATCATGATGTTAAGTACCTTATCCAAATCTAATCAGCCTCATTAACTATTTTTTTTCCCTTTTATTTCTAATGTCATGCTTAGACTTTTTTAATAATTTAGGTCTCGTTTCATAATTTTTTGTTTTTAGTTTTTAAAATTTAATTCTACCACAATTATTTTATCATATATCTTTTTAATTTAAATATTTACATTTTATTCATATTTAAAAAAAAAAATAAAAATTAAAAAAAAAAATTGCTTCCAAAATTTTGTTTTTGTTTTTGAAATTTAATTAGTATTCACCTAGAATAAATGAAAACATTGTAGAAAAGTTGAAAAAAAATTATAGGAAATTTGAGGAAAAATTAGCTTAAATTTAAAAATAAGAAACCAAAAAGTGATCAAATGAGATCTTAATTCCTCATTTCAAAAGGTTTTATCTTGTTTTATTTTTTGTTGCTAATACATAAGAACAAAATTTTACATTGCTAAGTTAAAGGAAAGATCATTGATATGTAGGAAGAGAGCAATAATTCTATTGATATGAAGCATTTTGAATGATGACTAAAAACAAAACCATAAATATTTATGACTAAAGTAAATAATATCATATTAATGCGGATAGCATACAGATCTTCGTGGTTCCTAACATTTTTCTTTTCTATTAATGCTTTGTTCGCATATATACATAGTATCTTATCAATTTATGATAGATAATGCAATGAAATTGTTTAATAATAACAACAGATTCGAAAGCCTGCTTGCTCCTAATAATCACTGCAAAAAAATGACAAATTTTATTGTTGCAAATACATTAATCGAATGAATAGGAGGATGATTATCGGTCTTCCGATACCGAGAGTCATTCTTTTTATTATCTCATTTTTTTATAACTACTTTTTTTTTCTAATAATTTTTTATTTTTTTCATAATTATCATTTTCTCTTCCTATTTATTTTTCATTCATATCCTATTTATTGTTCTATTTTTTTTTATATAATGATTCTTTTCATCTCAAACACATGTAATTATTCTCTCTATAATCATTATATTTTTACTCCAAACATACGGATAATAATTATTCTTTTCAATAATAATTTTCCGAAACAAAGGGCGACTCGGTTGTTTCGCAAGCCTAATCCTCCTTACAAACCATTTCTTGTTTGTTCAATATAGGGTGGGACAATAGGGGATGACAAAAATTCAGAAAGAACATGAAGACAACTGGAAAATAAGAAGGGCATAATAATAAAAATTTCCACTACTTTTGATCTGAAAGCTGATTTGAAATATTTGCGACCCTTCTTTGCAATAAATTATGGCTTTAGACATCTTGTCCCCCTCTTATTTAATTCACCCTTCCATTGCTTTTTCTTTCTTCTATTAACATACCAAAAAACAAATGATCATTAATTACCTACTCTTGCTCATGAGTGAATTTCAATTTGATTTAATGGGTATTTAATAAAATTACAAAAAAAATGGTCATATTGTTTTAAATTATCAAATTTGATTCATAATTTATTTTTTATTAATCATTTGGTCTTTCTAGTCTAGTCAAGTCTCACTCAAATCATCTTTGTCGGTACTGTATTTGCATATTTCTCGTTAACACAATGGAATAAAATGAAAAAATATATGTGAATTATTTTGATAAGTAAACGACAAACTGGAAAAGACAACATAAATAGTTAATGGATTTAAAAGTTACCATTTTGGTCTAATGGATTAAATGACATAGAGGGAAGGTCAGAGACAAAAAGAATTATTATAATTTTTGGAGATAATAATTAATTTATCTATATGTTTAGAACAATTCTAAATTGAACGAGTTTTTCTGAATTTTCCTAAACAAGATGTAAGTGAGAATAAAATATGTTTTGACAATTTTCTTAAAAATACATGATATTGAAGATATATATGAAACATGTTGAATAGATGTGCATTGATTTGTGGAGATAATCTTCACTCTTATAAGTAGTGGACAAGTAAGTAGTATTGTAGACCAGTCATATGAGATGCATGAGAATGTTCTCGATTTGTGCGTGCCATCTTTGTGCATGAGCCATGCTAATCTTCTCTATATCGTTCCAAGAGATGAGAAGGTCTTAAAAAGGTCAAATTTGGATTCTTAATCCAAGTCTGAAGCCCGATTACAAATGGTGTTGGATTGAAATCTCTTCTAGTAAAATGTATTTCAAGAATGTACTAAAGGCAAAGTTAAAAGTATACATTATCAAAAGTTAAGAAAGGTATCTTTGAGAGTCAAGAAAAGAGGTACTACTTATACAACTTTCAATTTCTTAAAAAAAAAACGTCGTTCTTTTAATTACTCAATCATAAGATTTTCAAAATTAAACGGAACTTAATTTGGAATAGTTATGTACTTGATGATCTAAAAACTTGTAAAGACTTCATTTTTTAAAAAAATTTAAGAATATATTTATAGGTTGTACGATTTTAAAAGAGCAGCCCATTTTTCTAATATCACATACAAACCATTTTCAACTTCACTGAAACTACTCTCATCCTCAACTTACATTGGAAAATTTTGAGCAAATAGAGAGTTAAAATCTGAATCTTTCCAAAAAATAAAAAAATAAAAAAATAAAAAATAATAATAATAAGCAAAGGGTTATAAATTTTTGCAAGAAAAATAGTAGAAGAATGTGAGGGAGTAAATAAAATAGGACCAGCAAGAAAAGCAACCCTAAGGCCAAGGCTTTTCTCCCAGCTGGTCCTCTCTTTCTATCCATTTCATTTAATGTCTCCTAACAAAAGTGATAGATACTCATTTTGTTTAATCTTTATTTAAGATTGAAACTTCAAAATATTAAAAAACAATAAATTGAAACTTCCATTATTAACTTAGAGTATAGAATTATTATAAAAAAAGTTATAGTATAGAGGAAGTAATATTATCTACTTAAATAAATATCAACAAGAGTAACCACTCAACACCATTAAAATATATATATGATAATTAAGTGGTCATAAGTTTGACTCTTCATCTCCTAATCAAATTGATATACAAAATAAATTAACGAAAAGAAAAAAAAGGCAAAATTAAGATGTTAAAATATGATTTAGGTACATACAATAGTAGAGTATAATAATAATGAAAAAATCAATTATTTGAAAGGAAGATTTTAAATTCATAACTTTTGAAAAACATACTTATACCACTAAGTTGTTACTATTTTTTTGTTAGCAATCAAATATAAAATTAACTCGGAGAAAGAAGTGGAATTTTATTGAATTTAAAAAAAATATTAATAACAATTTTAATACGATAATAGATATAATGTGAAAATTTGTCTATAATTTATAGGAAAAATTAAGTCCACCGACTCTTTCAAATGTAGGTTAGACGAAAGTTTCATGCATTTTCTTGGATGTAAAACATTAATGTATTTAAAACAAAATTTATATACATATTTTAATATATATATATATATATATATATATATATATATATATATATATATATAAAGAATAGTTCTTAGGTTAATCTTTTTTTCTTAGTTTTTTTTAATGATTTTTAATTTTGATAATGTGAGGGGAAAATTTGGACACTTGACTTTTAAAATAATTAAGTTTATAATAATAATAATTTTTTTTAGTAATAATTGAGTTATACTCAAATTAAAAGAGCTTTGTATTGATTTAATACATTTTTGTTGTTGGAAGTTTGATGGATAGTCAAATCAAGTATAAATATTTAACTAATTTATGTCCATAATTTAATATTATGTTTTTTTTCATTAATAATAAATTCACTAAGAATATATCTATCTATATAGCCCAATTGAACTATATTTTTTACTTCTCATCCAATGTATGCATAATTTAATAGTATAAACCAAAAAAAGGACAAAATTCGATTTCAATAATATAATGTGCATGGGTATGGATATGTAATAACAAAAGAATAAAATAGAAACAAGAGACAATAATAATTTGGACATTTGCATTTCCTTCCTTAGAATACATCTCTCATAGGGTGTGAAGAAACCAATCCACCACTTTGAGGAAAATATTTATACAAAACTCAAACCCCATTTTACACATATTTTGGAGCTTGGTTCATCAGTCAAAAGTAATTATAATGTCCATCCATGCACCCAAAAAAAAAACCCCCCAAAAGGGCAAAAACTGCCCAAAAAGGAAGAATTCAACCTTTTAAAAAGGTGATAAAAGATTAGAAAAGAAATAGAACAATAATTAAAAGAACCCAGTTAAGGAATAATGTGCATACTTTTTTTTTTTTTTTGAATCTGAATAATGTGCATATTTCATACTCTCTAATAACCACCAAATTCAAATATGAATTTGAAAATTTGGATGCTTCTTACTTCTTAATGACTATTGGGATATAGATTCGAAAATCACACTCTATTCTAATTACTAAAATTATATTTTATATATATTTTTAAAAATATTTATCAGATGTGGAATGAAAAATTCTCAAACACCAACTAAACCAAACCATCAATACATGACGCATGAATGGTTTTGACCCAATTAATTTTACAACTGATATCGAGCTTTACCACATTCTTTTTAAATTTAAATAAATGAGAATTAAATATCATTTTCAAGATATTATCAATTAATTAAGTCTAGAGAAATAATTGCGTGTTGTCTTGGCAGCATGCAACCGCCTACGTGGCACAATTTGAACCATTTTTTTTTTTAATTTTTAAAAAAAATATCTTTTAAAATTAAAAATAAAATAAAAGGTTTAGATTGTGTCACGGTAGGTAACTGCAACATGCAATTATTTATCTTTAACCCATACATAAAAAAAAAAAAAAAAAAAAGGTTTTTAAAAAGAATTAAAAAGAAGCTTTTTTTTTTTTTTTTAAGTTAGTTGCACATTATTTTATTCCCCGAAAAAAAAAAAGAGTAATGAAAATTAGAATGTGGAATTTGTGCATTTTGGTGGGCAGCGGTGAGTGACCGGAAAAGCACCTCTTCACAGGGAATAGTGAGTCCCATGTGGTGGCGGAAGCCAAATTCCTCCTCGGCAAGGCGGAGGAGGGACTGAAAATCGGGGTGAGTCAACAGCGAGATCGGAACGACATGTCGGCTCCGATTGTCGCCGACGTACACGGCGAAATGCCCCTTCGGAACGTCGTCGTATCCGGGCGGCGCCGCCTCTTGCTTCCGCCCTAGGCTGGTGCAGCGTCTGAGAATGTGCTTGAGCGCCGCCGTGTGAATCGCCATTTGGAAATGGAATAATTGGGGGGGTTCTGTATTTATGGAGAAAGCACGGATGTTGTACTCACAGATCAGTGGGACCCATTGTTCGACCTTCATTTTTTTTTTAAATTACAACGTTTGGGAGAGGGAGACTTGAATATAAGACCTCTAAATACATTAATGTCGCTTGAACTACTGTTTTATTGGCGGACCTTGATTTCACAAATGAGGCTCTCATTTATTATATTGCTTAATATGAGCCCATTTTAATAATATGTTGTTTTTTAGGGTTTAGACTGCTAAAACCAAAACATTTGAAATGTTTAATGAATCTCAATGTTATTCCAAATCCTCAATATATATATATTCATGATTAAATTAAATTTTTTTATTAAATAATGAGATCGAGCTAATATATTTTAGGTGAAAGGGTTCATTTATATTTTTTATTTTAAAACCATTTATCCCTTGAAATAAGCCCTCACAAAATTTATCATGGCCCATATGTTCATAAAGATGAGTTCGGTTAAATTCAAAGTAGTTTAGGATATTCATCTTTCCACATAAAATGTCACACGAAAATGAGTCCTAATTATTGAGTTTGAGAAAAAAGATTGGTTGATTTATTGAAGAGGTGGGGTATACTGAGACAGTGACCTATGTTGGTTCAACAACACTTCAAACTTTCAAGGGCAAAAATTTCAGGCTAATGAATTGTCTTTATTATTATTATTATTATCATCTTATTTGTTTGTTTTGTTTATTATTTTAGTTACAAAGACAAGGCAAACCTTCGCTCTGTCTTTTCTCTTTTCCCTTTCAGATTCTCGTTAAATTCAATATCGTCACCCATGTTACCTGATTGTTTCAGTTCAATTATTCCCCTTTTTTTCTCAAACAAAATTAAATAAAAAATTATTCCCCATTTTTCAATACCAATATTCTTCTATCTTTTGTCTATAGTGTAGTACATAAATATTTGTTACTTTTAGTTCCAAACTTTGGACCTTTCTATCTTACAAATGTTTGATTAAAAACAATATTTTCTTCAATATTTAAACTAAGAATATTGATGAAAAAAATTTCGATCGAAAATAATAATGAATATTTTTTTAAAAAAAGATAGAACTAATTTGTTCATGTCCTTTTACAAATTTGGATTAAATTTACATTTGTAGGTTTACATATAAAATAAGTAGTATACAAATTGTGATTTAAAACTTAAAATGGGGCGTTGAGATGAATAGTTGTATGAAGAATTACTTTGAGCGTTTAGAAATTGGAATTTCAATAATAACTCGTTTAAATGTTGATTTTTGTAGAAAAATTGCAGGTAAAAACTTATTTAGACGTAAATTTTTGGTAGAAAAGTTGCTATCAATAACTCGTTTGAATACGAATTATGTAGAATAATTGTAGAAATGAATAATTTTTTTAAGTAGTTACAATATTTGGTTTGAATGTGATTTTTAGAAGAGAAAGCACGAATGCTCAATTATAATTTCTCCAAAAAAACAAAAAATGTGAACACTGAAAAGTTTAAAAGAGAACATTTGAAAAGTTAAATAATATTAATATAGGTTTGTGATTAATAGTATGTATATAAAGTTTTTAAGAGAAGAGTGTGTAAACATATAGAGAGAAGTGTATATGTAATCTAAAAAGAAAAATAATGTATATAATTCTGAGCGTACCCTTTAATTAAAAGTCGTTGAAAAACTTTTTTTTAATAAACAGTAGAGAGATTCAATCTATGACACATTTTAATCAATGCGTTAAAATACTGTTAAATTATTATTTTTATTAGTGTAAAACATTTTTTTTAGCATTACTTAATTTTGAAACTAATTTTATATTTTTTTTCTCTCTCTATATATATTATTTTGTTAAAAGAAAAAAAAACGGTGGCTTTTAATTGCTATGAAGTTCAACATGCAAACACAAAAAAATTAAAAAAACTGATGAAAAAGTGTTGCAAAAAAAAGAGAAGAATTAATATGAAAAAAATAATAATATGTAGTGGCACTATTGTTTTTCCACATTTATTTTATGTATTTAATTATTTTATAAAATTAAATTTGGTTTTTAAAAAAAAAATTATTCTATATTTATCATCTATTTTACATGTGAAAGGAAGAAAATCACCATGGAGAGTGTTCCAATTTGACATCTTAAGGAAACTTGTTATTTATATTTTTATATATATTTTTTGAGATTATGGAAAAGATGATTTGAACCAATAACTTTTAAGTCAATAAGTATATGTTGATGTCGTTTGAATTACTACTCATATTAACGTTTTTACATATATTTTTAGTATAGTAGTAATGGCTAATATGATTTAAAATATCCGTGTAAGAAATAGATAGAGAAATATAGAACAGTAATGCAACTTTTTAAAGTGTCAGCCTAAAAGAAAACAACTCCACGCCAAAATTTGTCAGCAACAGTAATTAAATTAATGTTTTTGTAGAAATGTGAGAAGATAGAAATCAATTAATGATCATGTTGATAAACTAAAGAACCAAAATTAGACCATTCATAAATGTAAATTTGAGAACCTAAGGCATACCTAATTATATACAAAATAAGTTAATGGAAAGACAAAAGATAAAAATAATATATTAAAATATGATTTTTGTACATTCAATAGAGAATAATGATAATAAAAAAGAGAGTCAAGAGAGATTTGAATTAATAAGTTTTTGTTTATGAAAAAAAACACATGCAATCAAATTAAAATTAATTCATAGAAAGAAGTGAAACCTTATTGAATTTTTTTAAAAAAATTTAATAACAATTTTAATACGAGAAAAGATATAATGTGAGAATTTTTCTATAATTTATTTTGTGTATAATTTAGGAGGAAGAGGAAGCAAACGAGAGGAAGATTATTATATATATATATATATATATATTAATTTTGATATTTCTAATCATAGTAAAAAAGAAATTAACTCCAACAACTATTTTAAAACTTTTTTACAAAGTTGAAATATCAAAATTAAATTTTTGAAACTCTACAAATTAAAATAGAACAAATTATTCGATACTTGAAAGACTAAAATTGAAATTTTGGAAATTGAAGGACTAAAATAGAACGAACTTAATCGTGGAACCAAAATAATATTTTAACTTTATTTTTAAACTATATATATATACACACATTAATTTCTCATCTCCCAATATTTTTTTTCCTTTTCTGAAAGAAAGTTTTCATTTAGGTTGAAAGTTGAAACTTTCAGTTTTAGGTCTACCTAATGATGATAGGCTGATTAATTTGTTTGATAAATTATTGAGATATGTTAATAAATGAGACTCCTCTCTCTCTCTCTCTCTCTCTCTCTCTCGTTAATTAATTCTTAACAACATCTACATAAATGCCCACCTCCCTCTCTATTTAAGTTCCTTTATATGAAAGAAATATAGGGATAGCTGGCACATTATTGAAATAATGAAGGGTGTGTCCTTGATAGTACATTATGTTGAAATTAGTGTGCCAATTTAGAAGTTTTTTTGTTTGTTTTAAAAAAAAAAAAATACAAAGTATAATTCAATTAGCATAAAATATGAATCGATTAAGAAAGCATCATAAATTCTCCAATGTTGTTGAATAAGAAAAAAGTAAACTTCAGCTTTTTCTATGATATATTTTTAACTTTCTTTGTATCGCTAGCTACTAACATTATATATATATATGTATATATATATATATGTATATGTATATGTATATATATGTATATGTATATATATATATGTGTATATATATATATATATGTGTATATATTTAATGTTGTATTAAACTATCATCATATATTTAAGATTGTTGTACTATTAACTTTGATGTTAAAGGTTTGGTTCCTTCCCTCTTATGGTAAAAAATAAAGTTGACGTGTTAAAATTAACAATGTTCTCCTTCGTACATGTTATTTAAGAGAGTTGATAACAATTTGACCAATGAATCTCAACACATTAAAATCATGCTTTCTAACTTCAAACTAAAAATTAAATGATGAATCCAAGTCATCAAATCAAACGTCAAAACACTACCATCGTCTCATAATCAAAACAAGTTTGGATAGATTTGTACACACAAGGTACAATGCAATTTGAAGAATTATAAGGAGTGATTGAAAAATAATGTGGAAAGGAAAATGTGTCTCTAAAAGATCTAATTTTAGGTGGGTTCTAAACACATAAAGACCAATAAGAAATTTTCCCCACACTCATAATCAAACTCTTAAAAACTTTGTGAAAGAAGAAAAGGGGGACTTCCCACATGGTCCTGCTGAATTTAGAGCCATAAAATTGAACAATTATAATCGAACACAAGGTCGTTTTCGAAGTGGTACGCATTCGAATGATGCACATCGTCCCCGTCCTGGCCCCGCCCCTGCTCGGGTGGCTCCATTTACAGCAAAATTTTGAAAGTTTTATCTTTGTCTCTCCCCCATGTTCCGAGGCTCACATTTCTATCTGCAAAAGAAAAAAACAAACCTTGTGGTTTTGTGTTTGTTTGAAATTGATATTTGATAGGGTAACTTTACTGTAGTTTTTGTTTTTCCCTATTTTCTTTTCTTATGTGTTGTGGTTTTATATATTTTTTTCTTCTAATGTACAATAGGAAAAGAAAAAGAATGCAAAAATTTTATATGCAAAAGAGAGCCAAATTAAACCATCCCCCACAAACTCACATGTCTTTTGGTGGGTTTGGAAAATCTCACTCCAATAATGTACAAACAATACCCATATCTTACTCTACACCATATTTTTCAAGATCTCTTGCATTGGATGAATTACACCTCTATGTGTTGTTTTTTTTTAAAAAATTATACATTTTTTGAATTAACAAAAAAACAACATTATTATTATTATGTTGTTGTTGTTGTTTTCCTTAAAAAACAACATTTTTTGAATTGAACAATCATTATTACTCCTTTTGGAATTTTTATTTTAGTACCGAACACTTTGTAAATATGTTTAAATGGCATAAATGTAAACATAGCTTAATTAGCTTCTTTAGAACATCTTGATGTCTTATAATGTATAATAGAAGTGTTTAAGTTGTGAGAATTTTAGTTTAATTTATATTGATTAGAGCATTACACTTGTGTATTGAATAATATCTAAACTTTCATTCTTGTATTTAATATGTTTCTAAAATTTAAATGTATCCCGATGAATCCTTTCATTTAAATATGATTTGCAAAGTGAGTATGGGTTATGTGTATGTGGATAGAAAGTGAGTGGTAAAGTTAAGAGAGTTTTTTTTTAAAAATCAGAAAGTGAAAAAAAATGAGAGGATCGGGCAGCGGGCAGCGGGCAGATCCATGATATATTCTGGAAAAATGGGGGAAATGGGTGGTAGATAGATGTGCGGCAATGGAGTTTATAAAAAAAAAAAAATCTTGTTTAGGGTTTGATGTTGACTACACTTTTGTTTGGCATATGAACCCCACGTTACCCTCTTTTTATCCCATTCCATTTTTCTTTTTCTTTTTTCTTTTTTCTTTTTTGAAAAAAAAGTTACATTCTATTTTTCTCTTATATCATTTTTTTAATTAAATATACACTTTGTATATATAATTTTTTTTTTTAGTACATATTAGGGAAGAGAGGATAAATATCGATTCTCGGTGACGCTAATGTTGAACTGGAAACTATTGCGTTACGGGCACATTCATTATATATATCTATATATCATTTTTAAAAATAAATTACGAAATAAACACTATATTTTAATATAATTTGGAAAATTTTCATAAATTATCATGTACATAATCATAATTATTAATTTCTTTTGTGTGGTTGAAGCAATCTTTTACGTATTGTTGAAAAATGTGTTAATTAATTAGTTTTAAAATGTAATTAATTAGTTTTATGTGTGTGTCTGTTTCTAAAAAAAAAAAGGCTAAGAATGATAATTTATTACAACTTCTTTGGACATTGTTAACTAAATTTTTATTTGATCAATTATCAGGTATAAAATACAAAAATTCACATTATTATAATTTAAATACATATCAATTACCATTAAGATAAGCTCACTTTAACCTTTTAAATAAAACTAAAGACATGTTTGAGTTCATTTAAAAAAAAAACCTTGTTTGAGAATAACCATTTTTTTGTCATGCCCCTTTTTTAAGTATATGTTCTTATGACAAAAAGTGATTTTAGAACCATGAAATTTATGGTAAAAACTTGTCAATATTAAAGATGATAATACTATGTACAATAATAACTAAGATATTATATATTTGAATTTTTCAATTACAGAATGTTATTAATTTTTTTTTTAAAAATGCTGGTCAATGTTCCAAAGTATAAGGAATTTTCCCTCCAAAAGTTCATAGTTTAAAAAATCCAACTTTAGCCCAATGATGAAAATTGGAACTTTTCTATCAACTTGTATAATGGAAAGGGCATGTGACGGCTCTAGTAAATGGAATGATGGAAGTGAGATTCTCTCTTTTGGGAAGAATTTTGTGTATTGATTAGATATTAAATTTCTCCCCAAACATTATCAATTTGATCAGATTGCATAATAATTTTCTTCTAAAATTATAAACAATTAAGTATTTAATTTAATAACCCCATCTAAAGTAATAACTCAATAATATCAATACGACATATGAATAAAAAAGTTAATAGTTCAAACCCTCCGATCCTCAATCATTATTGAATTAAAAAATAATTATAAATTAATACTTGACTACTATTACAAATTTATACAGCTAAAAAAATCCATATGCAGTTCAAATATGTCTCTCTCAACATTTTAGATCATTTCAATTTAATTAAAAAACAAGTTGTTTGATTTGATTTAAGCTAATATAAACAATTATTGATTAATTTCTCAAGAAGATTATTAAGATGAAATAAAATCGATAGAAGATTATTTGATTAGAGAACATGTCTTCCCTCCCCATGTTCTATGAGCAGCTAAAGAAGAAAATGATAGTACATTGATTGCAAATTAAATGCTATTGGATATCAACATCATCATAAAAGGTGGAGAAAATCAAGATGAAAACCTGAAATTGACTTGGAAATGTTTTTATTAAGTGCTTATAAATCGGACCCACGAAATATAGCTAGATTTTGGAAAGTTATTAAAAAATTAACTTATTCTTATTTTTTAAATTAATTAATTAGATATATAATATTGAAATTACAACAATTTGGGGATGGGGAAGACTTGAACCTAAGACTTCAAAGTCATTGAGTGGATATCGATGTCACTTGAGCTTAATATTGAACCATTGTATTCCAAAAATATTATGTTATTATTATTATTTTTAATTTATTTAAAATTAGATTCTCTTATAACTACTTGTCTAAAATAATATCCAATTAACTTCTTAAAAATAATAAGATAATATATTTGATCAAGATCATTAATATTTTAACGAACAATTTTCGAAAAATTAAAAGAAATTAATAGTGAATACTGTTTTTAGAAATTTAAAAATTGGAACAGATATTTAAAGATTTATGGACGGATTCCGGTATATAGATATACATCCTCATACTTTCTTTCTTTTTTATATTCGTGATTGTTCGGGCTACTTGCACGCACCTTAACTAATGTCACGGAACATATTGTTTGACCGAACAACATTTGACATCCTCATACTTATGTATGACATAAATGTATGGTCCTTTGCCACCATCATCAGTGTTGGGGGAGGTTTTGTGTAATCTTCGACTTTTACAACTATGAAACGGTAAACGTCTTCTTCAGCTTTTTTTCTCATTTAATTTTAGAAGAATAGTCCAAGAGCCCCAGCAAAAAGATGATTTTATGTCCCCAATGATTCTTACTTTTGAATATTACTGATCAAAACACATATTATTCATGCCTCATATATTTTTTAATTGGA
This sequence comes from Sicyos edulis, assembly GCA_036507275.1. Lineage (NCBI taxonomy): Eukaryota > Viridiplantae > Streptophyta > Magnoliopsida > Cucurbitales > Cucurbitaceae > Sicyos > Sicyos edulis. The sequence goes on along the minus strand of CM071849.1, from coordinate 47,078,678 downwards.
ATGAAGTTGCATTTGTTTCATCCACTGATAACGACCCATTACAAATTTTCATTTTGCAAAAGGTTGTTAGAGATAATAAGTTTAGATTTTAAATAATGTTGGATTCCCACTAGAATACATATTTCATATGGATTTTGTTTTTCACACGATTTATATTTTATATATAAATCATCAAATTTTATTTTTTATTTTTTTGTTCTGTTTTTTAATGTACGTTGGGGTACTGTATGTACCTTAACCAAAGTAATGTATCTTTAATTCATATATGAGTATTATAATGTATATATAATGTGCTATAATATGAATTTATTTATTGATCTATATATATCATAAGTGGACGTATCTATATGTCTTTATTTTTTAACTTGATGTACTTATAATATGCAGTTTATGTACCTATCTCCATGGTACATGCTAAAATAGGTTTTTATTTTAAAATATGTACCAATAAGTATAACGCACTAAATGTGCGCTTGAATAAGTACGTCTTACCTGTGGTAGAATCCAATTTTAAATATATTTATTTGAAAAATTAAATGATAAAAAAGAATTAGAACCAAATATTGATTTTCATGATTGAACTTATCACTGTAAAATTGAAATGAACTATTATGAATCAAAATAACGAGCATGTCACCTATTTATTAGATTACAAAAATTCTATCATGCGGTAAAAATAAAATATAAATAGAAAATAATAAATATAAGTGTTTAAAATATAAAATGTTTTTTATTATTTAATTTTTAAAAACATTTTCCTAAAAATGCCCATTTATATAGACATTATATCGATGTTTCAATTGACATGTCCAAATAATGGGGCACCAATATCAAACAGCATGGACCTTGTATCCTAGCCCAACTCAGAATGGACCAAGCCCAAAATTTGATTAGTTACTATTTACCTCTCATAAATGAATAGTTTTTTTTTCCGACCTCATAATTTTAGAGTTTTTTTTTCAGTCATAATTGAATAGTTAAAGTTGTGTTTAATTCCCTCTTAAAAGAAAAAAAAAAAAAGAAAAAGAAGTCGAGTTTAATTTTTATTTAATTTTTTAGTTTTTTTTTATTTAAAACTTAAACTTAAAGATTATAAATACTATTAGGTACATTTGATCGAAAATTTAAATTTTGATGATATGTTCATGTCAAAGTTATATATTTGATATTCTTAATTTTTTTAATATATTTTAATGTTTTTTTTTAAAAGAAATATATTTTAATGTTACATTCTAAAGATAAGCTAATAGAACTCAAATTTAACCGAGGGTCAGTGATGTAATTAATTATCTTGTCGGGTGTTAATCCATTTCAACTCTACTGTCACAAGTCTCGAATTAATAATCAATCGATTATCATGTTATACTCAAGAAATGTTCGAGAATCTTTTAACTTTATTATTTGGTGATAATTCAAATCTAATATTATGCTCACATAGTATGATTACTAAAATTAATATTTAATTCTCATCTATTCAATAACACTCATATATTCTTAGGAAGATTTGTGGTCTTCACCGTGTATTAAAAAAAAAGAGAGAAGAAAGTGTATGATGGATGATGGAGTCATTTTTATTTTTGCCCATCTCAAACAAAATCTACAATGTCAATTTCGAAAATCGTCCTTCAAGACGACGAGGAAGGAAACAAATCGAATTTCTACTATACAAAACTGTCGATTCATTTCATAATCTATCTAATTTTTTTGGATGTTTCAGTTTCTCGCCATCAACAATTACCCAATCGAGAAGTAACTTGGAAGAACACATGTTCGTTGCAAGGGATCGTCAAACCCCCCGTTGGATGATCGAATCCGAACTCTTCTTCGGCTTTGCTCAACAAATCTTGAAACAATGGATGCTTCAAATAAGAAATCGGAATCACATGTCGTCTCCTTTGGGTCTCTCCAACGTACACGGCGAAAAACCCCTTTGGAACACTCGACGTCGATTTCCTTGCAATGTTCATCAATCGGAATCCCATGGTATGTTTCTTCACGATTTTGGTTTTGGTTTTGGTTTTGGTTTTGTGGGTTGTTTTGATTTTCGGCTTTAGAAGGCGTTTTTGAGTTATTGAGGATGATCTGGGTTGGATTAGTGTGTATATATAGGTGGGAATTGCTTGATCCTTTTTGTTTGTGAAGTTTTATGAGTGGTGAAGAGGCAAATTGAGTTAGGAAATGGATTATGATTTCACATGGAATTGTCTTCCTACTTGCTGCTAAGATTTGAGACTGAAAACATCACAGTGTCTATTAGGTGACAAACATGGATGTCCTACAAACTTTAGAAATTAGCAAGTAGAGAGCTGCCTAAAGATTTGAAATGAACAGTTTGGTACCTGGCCCTTGGGTTAAGGACATGGTTGGGACATCGGTATTTGGTATATTCGAACATGGGGGCGGGCTGCGGAGAGTTTGGTATGGATGTACACCCCAAGGATAAGAAGAAAACAAATTCAGGCAAAATGTGGTGTCTGTTGGCAAGAGAGGTGGAGAAGGGAATGGATTTGGCTCATTCTGCAATTAATAGGGGAGGATAATCCATGGAAAGAAAGAAGAGGGGAAAAGGAAAAAACAACAGGCGGAAAACGGATTTGGCTCCCCATTCTGCATCGTGTTGTTTTCGATGGGCGGGCGGAACTAAGTGAAATATTAGCCACTACTTTCTGATGCAGAACCTCATGTAAATTGTGGAAATATCTACTTTCTGATGCAGAAGTTCATGTGAATTGTGGAAATATCTACCTGGCGAAAGGGAAACAGGTAACTTTTATTTTTTGTAGACTTCAATGGGTGCATATGGAATCACCGTTCCTATTCATATGAACGAGGGCATTTGTTTTTCCTTCAATTCAGTATCTGTGCTGCTAATGTACGCCAGCATATTATATAGGCAGAAAAAAATTCCATTTAGGATCTTGCCTCATTCTAAAATTTAGTTTATCATTTCTCATCTCCAATTATAGTTTCTTGTAATCACCCCATAGGTATACGGATTTCTCATTCATCAATGAAATTTTATTCTTATTCCAAAAAAATTAAACCTTTGCTTATGTTGTTGATGAATAACTTCAAATTATTTAGTTTTTGGTCATGAATGAAATATTCTGTTGGGCTTTGACTTAAGAAGGAGTGAGAACTAAGTTTTTGGCTGTTGCTCATATATAATTACGTTGCAGAAGGGAAGGCTTTTGGCATATATTCAAATTAGAAGTTTTTGTTAATGTAGGGTTAGATAGGTTTATATGAGCAAGAACGCTTTCTTTTCTTACTTTCATTCAATATATTGCCATTTGTATAAAATAATTAAGGGAAGATGGGGTTGGGGATGCACAAGGAAGGAAGACTTGAGTTTTGAGGATATGTTCTCCTTAAGGTCCTAGGATCGAGACTCAACTGTGACATTATTCCTTCGATGTCTCCCGGTGCCTGGCCTTGGGATAGGAGTGGTTACCCTTGTTTCAAAAAAAAAAAAGGAAGGAAGAAATAAAGGTAAAGTCAACCATACAATTTTCATAAGGAAAGAAATATAGGCTAATGGTAAATGGGCCTTTAGAATGGGCTCTTACTAATTAGATTTCAACAGTCACGTATTGAAATGAGAAGTTCTTGTGAACATAGGATTCTTGAGGAATATATATATACCTAAAATCTCTTACACAACTAGCATCTTCCTTTTTCTTGGACAAATAAAGTTTTCCTTTAGACGGACATTAACATGTCCATTTGAATGAAACTCCACCACATCACAATAAGACGAATGAAGAAGAACCTCCACATCTCAATTCTTTGATAAAAAACAGTCCTAAATATGATCTAGATTATCTACATCACTGTTATCGAGGATGTACCAATACGACCCTATACAAAGGAGTAAAAGGAAAGCCATCAGCACTACGTCTAAGGTGTTCACCTGCATAATCAAGACTTTCCATACAAATGATTTGATCTGTTTGGGCATATCAATGAATCACATGATGTGTGTACATATATATATGATTTTTTTTTTGAAAACTGGGAAATTGAAGTTTCGTTCCATTATATAGATGATTAGTTAATAGTGAAGAGTCTAGTAGGATCAGGCGGTTGTCCCACGAGTTGAAGTGTGTGTAGTTAGTCCGAACACTCATATTATATTTATATATATAAGATTTGAAATAGTGAAGCATGCATACAATTTGGATTTGCTAGTGTAGGTGTTTCTGCAGGTTGAACAGTGAACAATAAGGCAAGTCATCTAGATTGGGTAGTACTTGTGACTATATTTTTTGTTGGCACACGCCAAAGAAGGTGGGTTGGACAAGGGGCGAAGGGATCAAGCGCTCTGAGCTTTGGAACTAGCCTTCCCGTGGGAATTGATTCTTTCTTCACCTTCTTGTATAATATAGGATGTTCCCTCCACAACCATTCCAGAATTAACGTCCTTAAAAGGACCCCACTCACAAAGAAAGCTAGGGGAAAATAGTATCAGTGTATAATAGTCATTGATGGATAGCACATGGTTCTGTTTTCTGATGTATCATTAATGAGTCTCATTGGTAGGTGTTCAATCTCATCTACTTTTATAAGCACAATAATCAGCCTCTTAGTTAGTAGTTTTATGAATCTAAACTCATTACTCTTCCTTTGCTTTTGATAATCATAGTAATTAGTCTCTTAAATTAAAATCAAAATTACGTACTTGTAATAAAATCCAGCACTGCATCAAGTTCTAAAGAAATATTTGGTTAGAAGCTTATCTTTCCTATACATACTTGTAAGTTGAAAACCACGGTTCATTTATGCCTTCTAAGACAATGTATTTGCTTCATCTTTTTTCTGACAAAGAACTACATAATTAGTATATTGGAGAAGAGGAAGAAAGAAAGAAAGAAATTCCAACCTATAGTATCATTCAACTAGTTTCATCAAGAATTATGTACCATAAAATTGATTCAATTCAAAGAATCAAGTTATCCTATTTCAAAAATGTTTACTATATACATTGTACTTTTCTACACTACACTATCTACTTCTAGATATCAATCCCTAAAAGTTCATGAGTTATTTAAACACTGAGTGACACTGAGAAAAAATTCTTCACTGCAAGAAATTGTGATACCACCCATTGGATGGTGATATCCAAATTCTTCTTCTGCTTGACTCAACAAATCTTGAAATGAAGGTTGATTCAAGTAAGATAGTTGGATGACGAAACGGTTCTTTTGTTCCTCACCAACATAAACTATGAAGTAGCCTTTTGGAACGTCTCCAGCCTTTTGCGATGCTCCATTTCCTATTGATGTAGATTGTCGAAGACTTTGCTTAGCATGAACAATCCTAGGCAAACGGAAACCCATTGTGATATGGTATTTCTTAGAAACTAGGAGAATTGAGAAGGATCACAAAAGTTGAATTTGAAATTTTTTTTTGATAATTCAAATAAGGAAGACTCATGTTGGTTGTGAACCCAATTATCAATTATGTGACCTTTATATAGATGAAAGTCTTTGGTTTTTCTCAAAGATGACATTAACAATGTAGAAAGATGAGATTCAATGCTTGAGAGACACTACTTCATGACCTATCACATGGATGTGTCTTCCAAGCCATTATGAGAATTTCAATATCATGTGAAATATGGCCATTATGTATTCTTTAAGAAGAAACAACGTGCCCTACTTTTGTCTCCAAAGTTCCAAACAACAACTGGAGGAAGTGAGTTGAACAAGTCTTTAAAACTTTAGTAGGATGATGGACATCACTCAAATCCTTGTTGTTCTTCTGGTGAAACAAAATTTTAATTGCATTAATTATTGGATATGCATATTACATTTTGCATCACTGGGCAAGGTTCCGGCTCATAAACTTTGTTGGTCATTAGTGTTGGCAGAGAACACACACAAAAAAAATCTCAAGCACTGGTACTGTGGTACAACTGAAACTTAAAGGCATTAAAAATGCTAAAATTTTAAAGGATTTAGAAGAGAGACCCCATTGTTACCACTTTATTTGATGGAACAAACCAGTACTCATAACAAGACATGATTTAGGAGCCAAAAACCATTTAGCTATTCAACTTGAATACCTATTTTCCCTTTACATTTGCATATTACCTTGTCAGGACTCAAGATCCTAAATGGTGCGGAGCAAGGAGAAACGTTGGCTTTGCTTGTTCTTAGGTGAAGTTAATTGTGAATATCTTGCCTGGCAATTTGGTTTAAGCAAAGAAGCTGCATTTGGTATATTAAACTGTAATAGATAAATTAGCAGTCAGTTTTTATTATAGATACTATCGTTGTTTTCCCCTTATATTCAATATTATGCTGCTAGTTTTTCCAATGAACTTTTCCTTTGTAAACTCTTTCATGGCAGCTTGAAGTTAAACAATCGTAATATTATCCAGAAAGGATTCATTCATGTCTCTTGCAGAGGCAGTGGTTTTTATGCCAAAAAAACGATGAAACTCAAGATTCTCTCTTTAGCATAGTTCATTTGTCTCTGCTCTTTGATCATATTTTCTGCATAGTTTTGATTGACAAGCAGATCTTTCACTCTTTAGGATACCCGTCAACTATATATATATATATTTATTGTGTTTGGTTGATCTTTTTTTACCAAGTGACACTAATGAAAACATAAGCACTGCTTTCACTCTACTAAACACAATCACTTACCTTTGAACAAAGGCAAAGGCAAAGGCAAAGGTAAACTTTGCTGATCTTTTGCTTACTTTGATCCCTCAATTCAAGACAAAAAAAGAAGGCCCCAGTTGACATTTCAAGACCCTTGAATTATTTGATTTTATTCTATTTCATACTTGTATTATTTCCATACTTGGTTTTATTCATTTTGTAATTCGTTCCTTATTGTAAACTTACCTTCTTTGAAGAGTAAGATTTCTGTTTGACCTGTTTTTGCTATTTGCCAAGTTCTATGTCATTCTCTTTCAACCCGCGAGTTCCAGCTGCTCTTTTGGTCTGCGCCTGACGTGAACACAGTAATCACAAAATGGTCAGTTGGTGTGGTGGCTCTTAAGTCAGATGCAATCACAGTTATTCTTTATTTCAGATCTGGTTTTTTTTTTTTTTTTTTTTTTTTTTTTTTTTTTTTTTTTTTTTTTTAAATGTGTCTAAATTATATATTCTCGATAAATATTATAATTCATTTATTTTGCGTCTCAATACTATTTTTTGAGATGGTAGACTTGTTTGAAATATAGTCTCTAGCTTAAGTAGTGTTCAATTTTCTTCTACAACTAACATGAAGAGGGTTTTTGTTGCTACCACTAATTTAGAGCAAATTCATCAACTCCTAGAACTGTGAAAGATCACACTATCATCTGGTTATCCTTATGTTTCCTTAGCACAATCAGGTAAAAATCATCTAGCCTTATCTTCTCTTACTTCATCTCCATGGATCATTGATTTTGGAGTGTCTGATCATATGACTAGTTCATCTAAGTTATTAACCTCATACATTCCTGTGTATTCCACAAAAAAAATTAGAATTGTCGATGGTAGTTTCACTTCTATTGAAGGAAGAGGAACAATTTTCTTAAATACAACATTGACTTTACAACACGTCCTTCATGTCCCTAAATTAGCTTGTAACCTGTTATCCGTGAGTAAAATTTTAAAAGACGCTAATTGTCTTGTTACCTTCTCTCCTACTTATTTTATTTTTCAAGATCAGGAGTCGGGGGAGACGATTGGACATGCTAAAATGTTGGACGACCTCTACTACTTTGAAGAGGAAAACCCTCTGATAATAAAAAAGTTCAAGGTTTAAATAGTATTGGTTCTTCTTCTGTCAAAGAAACTATTTTACTTTGGTATCGTGGGCTAGGTCATCCTAGTTTTTCATATTTAAAATATTTATTACCAGACTTATGTGAAGGAATTGATTGTTCAACTTTTAATTGTGAAGATGACATCTTTGATAAAAAACCATCGAAATACATATTTGTCAAAATCTTATAAACCCTCAACCGTTTTACTTAATTCATAGTGATGTTTTGGGTCCGTCTAAAATTTTGACTTATAATGGAAGGTGGTTTGTTACATTTATTGATGATCATACATGTTTAACTTGGGTTTATTTGTTCAACAAAAAATCGGATGTTCAAGATGTTTTCATTCGTTTTTACAATATGGTTGAAAATCAATATCAAACTAAAATAAGCATTTTACACACTAACAATAGGACTGAATGTTTTAATTAAATTTTGAATTTTTTTTTAAAGATAAAGGGATATGTTACAATCTACTAGACATACTTCCCAACAAAATGGAATTGTTGAGAGGAAAAATAGACATATTTTTGTGCAATTATGATTTCTATGAATGTTCCTACTTATTTATGAGGTGATGCGGTTCTTACATCTACCTATCTTATCAATTGAATGCCATCTAAAATATTGTCTTTTAAAACTCCTCTTTACTTCTTTAAAATATTCTTTCCCAAAGTTAGGTTATACTTGAAATTTACCAATTATAGTTTTTGAGTGTATCTCTTATATGTTCACCTTCCTCAATTTGCTCGGTCAAAACTTGAACCTCGTGCAACTAAATGTATTGTTTTTGGCTATGCTGCAAAGAAAAAGAGATATCGTTGTGATGATCCTTTCCATAAAAAATATTTTGAAAGTTTGGATGTCACTTTTATTGAGCATGAATCATTTCTAAACCAAATTTGCTTTAGGGGGAGAATTTTAACATTGAAATTTTTTTATGTGAACAACCTTTTCCTCTTCAAGTTTTTTGTCCTAACAATATGAGTTTAAGTCCTGCTATGCCAAATGTAGAGCTTTCTACTTCGTAGGAGAATACTACAAATTGATTATGTTCCCGGGCTTCAATTTTATACTAGAGAGGTGTCAATTCAAAATAATATGGATCAAATAGTGGACTAGCCACAACATCCATCTAATTCCCCGAAAAATGATACTGAATAGTTAGGTAATTCATTTGCCTCTTCTTTTAATAATTTTGATCTTGATGTTCCCATAGCTCCATAGCTTTAAAGAAAGGATGCCATAATTGCACAAATACCTAATTGTCAATTACCTTTCTTATCGTAGATTATCTGATAACCATAAAGCATTCACCTCTAGGATTGATAACCTTTTGATCCCAAGAAATATACATGAAGCCCAAAATGATTTAAACTGGAATTGAGCAGTCATAAAGGAACTCTAGGAAAAGACATTGTTTCAGAAACATGAAAATTTCGATATTGAAACTTATACCGATACTGACTAGGTAGGAAGCACTACAGATAGAAGATCTACATTAGATAAGTTGAATTTAGAGCTTTAACCCATGACATCTGTGAAGGTATATGGATAAAAAAGCTTCTAAAGGATCTAACTATCACACAAGCAACACCTTTCCGAGTTTATTATGACAATAAAGCCACTATCTCTATTGCTCATAACCGAGCATTCCATACTTGCCTACAACAGAGCAAACAACTGATATTTTGATTAAATGATAGATATCTTTGCACAAGTTGGAGGGAGAGCATTATTATTTGATTTTATTATATTCTGTACTTGTATTATTTCCATACTTAATTTTATTCATTTTGTAATTCATTTTTTATTTAAGGAGTATTGTAACATTATTTTTATGGATTAAGTGAATACGAACTTAATTCTATTTTTTCTAAGAATCCACATATACATTAAAAAATATCTATAAAATAAAGATGACAAGAAACAATATTCAAATAGTAACACTTGGAAAATATCAAAGAACAGTAGAAAAATTGCGACATAGAAAACAATCCCAGAGCAAAATTGAATCAATTGAATATTGTGTAGTAACCGACCGCCTCATTGAATAATTGAATATATATATATATATATATTAATCTTTGAGAAATAATCCGCAAACCTTTTTGGCCTACAAACTTTTCATCTTTATTTTGTTCCTAAATTGAGATTGAGAGCAAAATAAAGACTAAAAAATTTACTCTTTTCAAATTAAAAAAAAAAAAAGACATTAAAACAGAAATATGAATTTTCTTTTGTACCGATGAGTTTACAAACAAGCATGCTTACATCTCGATATTGAAATGCAAGATAGCCTGTAAGATAATTGGTATAAAATAAATAGACTAGGTCACCATTTTTATCTACTAAATGGAGCTAATTGAAAAGGCAAAGTTGTTTAATTGGGAGAGAACCAAAATGAAAAGATCGTATATGAAGAGCGCTGCATAGAAATGTTCCCTGGATTGATGGAAATAATCTCTTTATCTTGATCATTTTCCCAGTCTCATCGCCTTCCTCAATCTCATCCACGTAACATAGCTCAAATATGCTTGTAAAATATAATTTTGATTCGTCTTTGGAAGAATCAAGGATGGAAAAATTAAGAGAGTTTGGTAAATGAATAGCAAATTGTAGAGTCCATAAATATTTGGATTTCATAACCCACACCAGCCTCCAGCCGTTGTCTAATGGTAGAATTACACATACAGTGTCAAGTGTAGGGATTGTGCTGAAAAGAGAATGACCCACTGTCTAAAATAAAAAGGGTGTCCAATGTTTCAATTTCAACGTCAAGACCACATATCACAAACTTAGTTCTATAGTTTGCGACAAAATAAATGACTCCATCCAAATAGGTACCTCGGTCGTTGGTCTCAAAAGGAAGGTGATACCCAAAGGCTCTTCTCCATTGCAATATTGTGTTGCCATGATTAAATTCATTAAAACTCAAAACTTGTATTGTGGTAATGGAGTCTTGTTGGAGGGCCCTGAACAATTTATAATGTTTGGTCTTAGGGTTAAATCCAAACCCAAAATTGAATGAGGATGCATCCTCGCTTACTATGGGAAGTTGGAACAACTCATTGGTCATCGGATTCCATATAGCCCAAATTTGTGGGTGAAGAGAAGTTGTTGGTTTGTAAGTTATGCAAATATGCAGCAAGCCATTGCAGGAATTGAGGATTGAAACACGCTGCCAATCCGCGCCCACCCGAAGCGTGGCAGCAACAGAACATGGGCTGTTTGCATCCAAATTATGCATAAAACTAATCTTGCGAATGTCCCTACTGTAAAGATCAAACGCACCGACAATCAAAGTGTTTGGAACGTGGTGATGGTGGAATTCAGCATAGTCTAACACAAGCTCATTCCATGCTTTACAAACGATCCTGCAATTCCGCAAATTGCAAATATGAAGTTTTGAGAAGATTACCTTAATAATATCCCCTCCCAGCATCCAATTAATATCCTTCATCCTCTTTCTTTTCTGATTTTCTTTTAGTATAAACCCAACAAGGATTCAGTTTGTTTTAGACCTAAATGAATACCTTTTATAACTGCTGGGGCTAGGGCTAGGGCTAGGGTTACGTTTTTCTTGATTTTACCTAAAATCAAACAAATCCAATCCAATTTTAGTCTCTTCACTTTTTGTAAAAAAAAAAATTGAATTCGGTCCTTGGGTTTAAAATAAACTAACTTGATGAGGGTGGGTTCTTTTCATTGTTATTTTTACCGTACTTTACTTAGTTTATTATTTTAAACCCAAGGATTGATTTTATTTTTTTACAAAGAGAAGAGATTAAAATTGAATCTTAAAGTCTAGGGACTGAAATTAGATATTTAAAAGTCTAGGGGACTAAAATCAAATAAACATAAAAGTCTAGAAATTAAAATTGAACATTTAAAAATTTAAGGACCAAAATGGAAAAAGTGGAGAACCAAAAAGATATTTTAACCTTTTATTTTATTTAATCAAATCGTAAATATATTAGATTGCCTATTCCTTTTCCTTTTGCATACTTATAGAAATTAATGAGTGTTTACGTTTTTCTTTCTTTTGTTATTTTTAAGCGACCGACAGATATATGTGGAAATTAAGGAATAGGAAAGATTTTGATATAAAATATAATGTATACAACTTCAAATCTACGCCTTCTAAAATTAGATTTTATTATATCCTATCATATTATATTATACTAGTTAAAGTGTGACTTATCATATCATACTATTAAGGTGTGGATTAAGGAGAAAATCATTTTTGGACGATTTTATCCCTTAATTCATACTCTAAATTACAAATATACCATAATATAAAAAGAAAAATTAAATACAAATAACATAGAAGATATTAACAATATCTAGAAGATAAGATATTTTTATGAATTCTCATCGATTTTATGACTAACCGAGAAGATACGAGATTTCAACAATCAAATGATGATATTTACAATATCATTTAAATTTTCATTATTTTTATAAAGTAGAAAATAATATATTTTTACCAAATCTCATAGATTTTATGTGAAATGTCTTATTCTAATTGAAATAATAAATTGAATTTTCCAATCCTATAAATAGTTGTCTACATTTTGTTTACGATAACACTTTTTGTTTGCTTGGATTTACTTTTCTTCGTTTTTTTATTATTTTATAATAAATTATCTTATTTTTGTTTTTGTAGGGATCTTTTTGCATAATTGTTGTCTTTCAAAAAAGAGTTGGAGATCTGGAAAAAAAAGTTTGAAGAACATTAAAGTGGATGAATTCTTCAGTTTCAAAAGTTATCCTATTTTTGTTGGATTATTTATCTTAACTTTCATCTAACTTTTATTTTGTTGCAATAATTTTTGTAGGGGTCTTTTGTTGCTTAATTGTTGATTGAGAGATGTGGAAATGTTGAATGATAAAATTATCATTTGAGGTTAAAGATAAATTCATAGATATATACTAATAAATATATTTAGCTTATTTATATTTATAATTATATTATGATATAACTCTTATAAATTTTATAATTCAAGAGTAATCGGTCTATTAATAGACAAAATGAAAAAACGAAAGAGCAACGATTTTTAAAAATCAGCGATAAAATTTAATTTTAATGCGATAAATTTAATTAAATTTTTTTAAATAATAGCATCTATTATTTTTTAAGCTCAAAATAAATATTAACTATTTTTTAACATAAATGTGAATTTTAATAAATTTAATTAACGTGAAAAATGGTTATAAAATTCAATATTAATTTAAATTATTATTTGATAATTTAAATTTAGTGCAAAATTATAGAAAATAATTTATAATTATAAATATATATATATATATATATAATTTATTATTTAAAAAATTATCAAGTTGCAACCCGGTTTAAAATTCTAGTGAGGTTAAATATTCATATTCCTATTATATTACTCTAAAATTAAAATATATATATATATCCTGTTATATTTGGATCATTCTACTAATCCCTTATTTGGTTCTACTTTTTTTTATGAAATAATATTTGGCTCTATTTCGTTTTCTTTTTTTTTTGAAACAACAGAACTTCATTACTAGCCAGAACCAAGAGTACAAACCTCACACAGGAATATCCTCCCAATATTGGTACAGACCCCACACCACATGTTGGAAGGTGGCCATCCAAAGAAGAGATACCCATAAATAAAGTTCATCTTGAACAACAAATAGTTTAATCGAACTAATGTCTTACCAAGTTTGAGATGTGAAAATCCCAACAACAAAGACCAATAAACCTTCATCAACACGACCACGGTTGATTTATGAAGAACTTTGGGGGATAACCCGGGGAGCATAAACACTATTGAAGTACGAGACCCCACCAAAGTTAAGAAGAGAAGAGTTAGTCCCGAAAGAGACCCACCTATACCCCAGGCCGATCGAACCATCGTATGACCAAGAGAGCCTTTATCAATTAGTTCCACCAAGGACCGAACCAACAAAAAACACCTACCCCTAGAGCTAGAAATTAATACTAATGGCTTCTCAAGTAAAAAGACATTAAACAAAATAAAAAGACTCCAAAATAAAACATTAAAAACAGTAAAATGACTCCTAAAAACTTTACTTTTCCTCTGCCAAAAGACTTCTCCAACTGACCACACCTTCTCTTGTCTGCCAAATGACTTCTCCTTGAGCCCATCAACATCCAGCTGCCCTGACGGAGACCTCTGACCCATCATTTCACATGTATCTTCCTTGCAAATTTTGCTCCGACCAACTTTGTTTTCTCGGACGAGATTTATGCCATTTTTTCTTTGACCTTTGTCCTATTCTCCGACGGTAGGCTCCATCTCTGTCAACGACACCTTTCCCCTGTCAAATGGTGTTCTTCCCACTCCCAATCCCTTTTTTTGTTGTTTTTTCGTTCCCACTCCTTTCTTTTTTCTTACTTCACACGTCTCTGAGAATACATTCATTCTCTTGCTTCTCACCTTACCATGAAGAGTGTTTAGGAAATCGAACTTCTGCAACCTCGCCTCAGCCCGATTTTTCCAACAGCTCCAGAACCCTTCAACGCGAACCCCTCTCTTTTCCTCACAGCCCCTTCTGGGCTCCATTACTTTTGCTCGCCTTCGAGCCCCAAGACCGCCCTCTCCACCATGGGTGAAGGAGAGCCCAAAAACGCACAAAGATGTGCCCACACACGCTCGCCGGTTGATCTCCGGGGAGATCTTCCCTAAGCCCTTTTAGAGAGCGTTTCTCTCTCAAGGTTAAAGAGAGAGAAAGCCTCATTTCTTGAGAAGATATATTTGGCTCTATTTCTAATCAGGTAAAGCTTGAGATCAAAATATATAAATCTTGTCAAACAAAACCCCACCCTTAGCCATCAAAATTGATGAAATCAACAACCCTACAACACTACTCAATCTCACATTAAAATTTGTTTATAATTTTGAACATTTTAGTTGTTGTTTATAATTATTTTTGGTTTAAATGCGGGTAATAATTAGGGGTTTTTGCATGTATATTAAAAAAAAAATCATGTATCACAATTTTCAAACTTATTCATTTGTGGCACAAAAGTGATTGAAATCTATCAGTTTGCCGATTGAAATTTATCAGTTGAATTGATAGAAGTCTAAAGTTTATCAGTTGAACTGATAGAAATCTATTAGTTGACTAATAGAAGTCTATCAATTAAACTGATAGAAGTCTAAAGTCAGTTGAACTGATAGAAATCTAAAATCTATCAGTTAAATTCATAGAAGTCTAAATAACAAATTTGGGCAAAATGTACTATGAATGAAATTATTTTAAAAAATGGGTTACAATTGTAATGAGGAGCAAAAATATGTTATCGAGGATAAATTTTCAAAGTATTATTATAAAGAGATTTGCATGTATATTAAAAAAAACAAAATAATTTCATGTACTAATAGAAGTTTAAAGTCTAACAATTGAATTTATAGAAGTCTGATGATATTAGAATAGCAATTTTGGATAAAATGTGCTATGGATGAAATTATTTTAAAAAATGTACTATAGATGAAATTATTTTTAAAAATGTGTTATAATTATAATGAAGAACAAAAAATATGCTATAGAGGATAAATTATCTAATAATTATAATATGTTTATCATTACTTGAAAGTAAGGTCAAACTTCCTTCCTCAACATCGGAATTTAAAGCATGTAAATTAGGTCTCTTTTTTAACACTTATAATCAACACACATGTAACCTTTTTTTATAGGTCTTTTTTAAAAGAACAACACTTACTAAACAATTATTGGTTGTCTAAGCAAATTTATAAGATAAAGAAAAGTAGCCATTATGGATTGAATTCAATTTGTATAAAGGATTTTTCTTTTTTTCAAAAAAAAGATACGAAATATATTAAGAAAGAGGCTTGCAAATGGCAAGCGAATCCCGAAGTCTTTACAAGAAGGAATGCCAATTAGAAACAAAATGCCATCGAGGCCACAATGTGGCATCGAACCAAATTATCATCAAGATATGGAGAATTAACTTGATGATAAGATATTTTGAAGAAAAATTAAAAATCATGAAAAATAGTTTGCATTAAACAATTTACAAAAACACATTTAGATTAAAAAAGAAAAACAATCCCAGAAAAATAACTTCGAATAACAAGCACAAAAGGGATGCAATATTCAAATGGAGGGGTCCAGCTCAGCTCCACATCAGCGTTGGGTTATGGGCGATTTTGTGTGAGTTGCTATTTTAAAATGAAGAAGAAATACAATTTCTCCAACAATTCTCTCCCACTCAAAATTGAGAAGAATACAGAGCAAGAGAAAATGGAGAAGAATTGTTAATTAGCTTTTTACGAGGAATGTCCCGATGTAGGAGATGGAATCTGCCAATTTCAAATGCGTTTTATAATTAAAATTGCATGTCGTCGTTTTGTGTGGTTTGCAGTAGCTGTTAAGAGTGCACATTAATAGAGATATTTTTGTAAAAATGAGTCGTTAAAAGTTGATGTAATTGCTATAAATAGAAATCAATTTGTTAGAATTGTTAATTAGTTTTTTATGAAGAATGTACAGATGTAGGAGATGGAATCTACCAATTTCAAATGCGTTTTATAATTAAAATTGACTGTCGTCTTTTTGTATGGTTTGGCGGTAGCTGTTAAGAGTGCACATTAATAGAGATATTTTTGTAAAAATGAGTCGTTAAAAGTTGATGTTATTGCTATAAATAGAAATCAATTTGTTAGAATTGTTAATTAGTTTTTTATGAAGAATGTACAGATGTAGGAGATGGAATCTACCAATTTCAAATGCGTTTTATAATTAAAATTGACTGTCGTCTTTTTGTATGGTTTGGCGGTAGCTGTTAAGAGTGCACATTAATAGAGATATTTTTGTAAAAATGAGTCGTTAAAAGTTGATGTTATTGCTATAAATAGAAATCAATTTGTTAGAATTGTTAATTAGTTTTTTATGAGGAATGTCCAGATGTAGGAGATGGAATCTGCCAATTTCAAATGCGTTTTATAATTAAAATGGCATGTCGTTTTGTGTGGTTTGACGGTAGCTATTAAGACTGCACATTAATAGAGATATTTTTGTAAAAAGGAGTCGTTAAAAGTTGATGTAATTGCTATAAATAGAAATCAATTTGTTAGAATTGTTAATTAGTCTTTTATGAGGAATGTCCAGATGTAGGAGATGGAATCTGCCAATTTCAAATGCGTTTTATAATTAAAATTGTATGTCGTCGTTTTGTGTGGTTTGGTAGTAGCTGTTAGCAATTAATAGAGATATTTTTGTAAAAATGAGTCGTTAAAAGTTGATGTAATTGCTATAAATAGAAATCAATTTGTTAGAATTGTTAATTAGTTTTTTATGAGAAATGTCCAGATGTAGGAGATGGAATCTGCCAATTTCAAATGCACTTTATAATTAAAATTGCCTGTCGTCGTTTTGTGTGGTTTGGCGGTAGCTGTTAAGAGTGCACATTAATAAAGATATTTTTGTAAAAAGGAGTCGTTAAAAGTTGATGTAATTGCTATAAATAGAAATCAATTTGTTATAATTGTTAATTAGTTTTTTACGAGGAATGTCCAGATGTAGGAGATGGAATCTGCCAATTTCAAATGCGTTTTATAATTAAAATTGCCTGTAGTCGTTTTGTGTGGTTTGGCGGTAGCTGTTAAGAGTGCACATTAATAGAGATATTTTTGTAAAAAGGAGTCTTAAAAGTTGATGTAATTTCTATAAATAGAAATCAATTTGTTAGAATTGTTAATTAGTTTTTTATGAGAAATGTCTAGATGTAGGAGATGGAATCTGCCAATTTCAAATGCACTTTATAATTAAAATTGCCTGTCGTCGTTTTGTGTGGTTTGACGGTAGCTGTTAAGAGTGCACATTAATAGAGATATTTTTGTAAAAAGAAGTCGTTAAAAGTTGATGTAATTGCTTAATAAGTTTTCTTAAAAAGTTAGTGTTGTATTCTAAAAAGGCTGAGCCTGTATAAGGAGGCTGCTGCACTTGTACTTTTTTTAATCAATCAATCACATTACTCATTTTCCTTCTCTTCTTAAACACGCTTCTAAAAACTTCTTTTTCTCTCTATTCTAATATTATTGGTGTTTGTTTAATTTTCATTCGCTAATAATTAGTATGAGTGGGAGCACTGTCTGTTTGAGTACAGGACGAGATTATCGGCCATTCTAAACTGCAGAGAGGTATGTTAGATGAGTTTAGGGGTTGTTTGTTTGACATATTTAGGTAGTTTTTGGATGAAGGAATTATATTGAGGAGTTGTATTGAGTAGTTAAAAATTGAGATTTGTGTTAAAAATTCGTTTGGATGTAGTTTTTGCGTAGAGAAGTTAGAGTCAAAATCTTGTTTGGATGTAGATTTAAAAATGAGTAGTTATTTTTAGTAGTTAAATAAAAAATGATTAAAAAAGAGTTATTTTGATTGAT
Organism: Sicyos edulis; assembly: GCA_036507275.1. Lineage (NCBI taxonomy): Eukaryota > Viridiplantae > Streptophyta > Magnoliopsida > Cucurbitales > Cucurbitaceae > Sicyos > Sicyos edulis. The sequence goes on along the minus strand of CM071849.1, from coordinate 47,060,498 downwards.
TTGATAGGAATAATTAAAAATAAGTTGTTAAAAATGATCGAATAATTAAAAATGAGTGAAAAAAATAAAAGTTATTTTTAAAAGTATAAATGAGGAAGAGTTAATAAAAACTCGTTTGGGAGTAAGTTGTTTTTGGAATATTATTGTCAGTTGAGTGAACTTATGTGGGCAAGACTGGTGTTTAAGATCTTCTAGCTCTTTTAAACGTGTCTGCCAGTTTTTTATGACTATAATTATTGGTCATTGATATGAATAATCTTGTTTTTTTTTTTTTTTTTTTTGTGTTCTTAAAATTTTTGGATGAAATTCTGCAAATTTGGTCTATGTTTAGGGACCAAATAACTTATTGAATAGCTGTAATTTGCACAAATTATATGACTTCCAAGTTTTCAATGGAAAAGTTTTCTTGTGAAGAGGCCTTATTACTAAGGCTGAAAAAATCATAATCAGTATGGTGCAGCTGATGAACAGTAAACACCTCAATATAGGCTCCAAGTGAATAACTTTTAGTTCTACAACTTGAGAAGATTCAATCTTGTGACATATTTTAGTATCTCTGCTCGATTCTTAACATTCAATTGCATTGACTTTTTGATATTATGTAGGATGAAGTAGATGAATTTATGGAGGCTCTTGTGTTTATGGCTGGAGGTCGGACCCAAAGAAGGAGAAGTGATATCTCACCAGGAGTAGAAAGATTTTTGAAGCCTTCGTCTTCTACCGGGAGCCGTCCCTCAAATATTGTTCCAGCATTGAATCTTAAGATCGGGACGTGGGAGGTGAGAATATATTTAAGTAATTCTCATTTTCATTATTTTATTGTGATTTTCTAATCAAGTTATTATGCAGTTCATACCCCCAATAAAGGGAGATTTAGTTTTGAAGTTCGAATGGAACGCAAAAATTATTGCGTGGGAGATGGTAGGGCCAAATGTGGGGGAGGGAAGCAGACCTTCCTATCAAAGAGTTGAGATTCCCTTCGCTGAAATCAAAGAGTTCGGAGCTGCTAATGCGGCTGTATCGACACTCAATATTCAGGTAATTCAGGCTCGTTTGATAACCATTTTGTTTTTTGTTTTTGGTTTTTTAAATTTAAGCCCTTACTCTATTCTTTACTTGGGTTCCACCTTTCCTACAATGGATCCATATATCTTTAAAAAAATATGTGAATGATAACCAATTTAAAAAAACAAAAACAAACTTTTGGAAGCTATTTTTTGTTGTTTTCAAATTTTGGTTTGGTTTGGTTTCTACAAATATATCCAAGTAGTACATTAATTTTTGTTTTTGCATATTTCAGCTTGAAAAGCCAGCGAGGGTTCTCAAAGGAAGGAAGGGACCCACAAAGATGAGTTGGTCATCTGACCCTCACTTCTGTGCTTCAAGTTTGGATCATGTGGCTACATTTGATCTGGGAGCGATCGACAAAAACAGTGAACGGTTTTTGAAGATTTTGGATGAAATGAAGGCTCAGAATTGATTGTGAACTCAATTGCTTGAGTTGAATAAATCTCTACCACCAGTTCCAGCGAAACAAAATTTTAATTGCATTAAATAGCTATGTCTGTTACATTTTGGTACTCCTGAGACTTCGTTTTTTGTTTATTGCATGAAACAATAGACAATTAAGTTGAAACTTTTTGTCAACTTATCATATGATTGATTTCAGAGCAAGGAGAAATATTTTGATGTTTGCATCATATCTCCATGTTGTAGTAGCACTTATTTCTTTTCTATTACATCAGTTTTGTTTTTCAATACTCGATCCATTCTTCGTCTGGATACTTGTCTATTTTGCAGGCTGAAGTAGTCGAAATCCGGTCGACATTGCATTAAATCCCTCAATTTTTAAGCAATAAGAGAGGGATTGTTCTTGGACTTCAATTTTCAGCTAAGAAAGAAGTGTGATTCACGAATACATTGTTTCTGCAGGGAATTGTGAGGCTCCCCATTGGATGATCATATCCAAATTCTTCCTCTGTTTTGTTGTGCAACTTTTGGAGCGATGGCTCGTTTAAGTAAGATATCTCGGTACTGCATATCGCTTCTTTGGCTCCTCTAAACATAGGCTGGAATGCACCCTCTAGGAACACTGTTGGATACAGAAGAAGATTCAACAGCATTTGCAGCTACGCGACCAAAATTTTGTTCAACATGCATAACACAAGGTAGTCTGATAATCACATCTTTCCTCTCTTGGTTTTGAATAGTGTAAGAAGATTTAAACTTCACAAAAAAAATGATTTCATTGCAAAGAATATGAAGATTTGATATGCATATAGAATCACATAATATATGTATATATAGATGATAAAAATGGAGAAAAGTCTTAAAAAATGTGCTATACTAATGTGGGTGCCATGCAGAATGAACAGTGGAAACATATGCCAAGAGTCATCACATGGGTAACTGATTAACAGTGAATTTGGTAGTTACAACTTAATGTTACAATATTTTTTTTGGCATACATATTGTTCACATCTATTCCAGAATGAACATCCCCAAAAAGGACCCTACTTTCTAGTAAATCAAAGAAAAAAAGTGGCAATCTATCTAATACAATCATTAATGGATGGCACATGATTCTGTTTTCTGACTTATCATCAACAACATGGTTTTCATGTGTAGTGTATGTTGGTTGATGAACAATTTCAGCTATCACTACTTGATGAAGAGCCCTACAAGGATCCCACTTAAATATGTGGTAGATTTATGAGTATTAGCTTCTGTTAAATCAAGTGCATAATCTAATATCAGTTCAATTTCTTGATAACATTAAAATGATAATCATAGTGATTAGTCTCTTAAATAAAAATCCAATGATTCAAAACTAATTGAGTTTCATGTTCATGATAACATTAAAATGACAAGTTCTTGATTTTGTCTTCATCTTTTTCTACCTTGCTGAGATTTTGAGTAAACCATCTAAATGATTCTGCATTATAGGATAGTTTCTTCCTGATTCAGTTTTGAACTTCCATGTGAGCTTCCACTTCAAATGCAAAGGGCATATATGTATTGAAACAAATTTCAAATTTGTGCTCAAAGTAATACAATTTTTTTTGCAAGTGTTTGCATTATATTGGAGATCATGGTGTTAAATCAAATCATAGAGATGAAATAAAAGAAAACTTGAATGGCTTTCTTCCCTAGACAAAAGTTTCAATTCAAAGAATCATATTCTATCATTTAAAAAATGTTTACAGACTACATTCTTTCTGTACTATTCTAACTCTTTTTTCTTTACTATCAATTTCCAGGTTCTAATCCCTGTATTGATCATGAATCATTCAAACTCCGAACGAGATCGAGGAAAAGGTCTTCACTGGAAGGAATTGTGATGCCACCCATTGGATGATCATAACCAAATTCTTCTTCTGCTTGACTCAACAAATCTTGAAAAGAGGGTTCATTCAAGTAAGATAGTGGGATGACAAAACGTTTCTTTTGCCCCTCGCCAACGTAAACTGTAAAGTACCCCTTCGGAACATCAACTGCCGGTGCTCCACTTCCCGATGATGAAGATCGTCTAAGACTTTTCTTAGGGTGAACAATCCTAGGCAAACGGAAACCCATGTTACAGTATCTTTCAAAGAGAACTAATGAGACTCTTAGAGGAGTGCAAAAGTTGGAAACTTTTTATGATAATCAGAAGAATGGAAGACACTTGATGATTGTGAACCAAGTTACTTGTCCCTTATATAGATGAAAGACTTAAGTTGCTCAAAGGTCACACTCAAAGGTAGAAAGATGAGACATTCAATGTTCATGGCCTATCACATGGGTGGGCCATTCAAGGCTATATGAGAATTTCAAATTCATGTGCTACATGGTCATTCTGTATACTTTGTCCAGCAACATCATGGCCCAAAGTTTTAATGAGATTATGGACATATTAGAGGCATTCAAGCCCCTGTTGTTCTCCTGCTAAAACAGAAATTTATTTGCATTTAATAGCTGTCTTTTACTACTTCATGCTTTATAAGAAGAGATCACAGCTAAGAAACTTCATTGGTTGTAAGTTTTAGTACAGAACTCCGAAAAATGTTAAGCACGGATACCGTGGTACTGCCGAAACATATAGGTACAGAGAATACTATAGTACATGATGTAATAGAAAAGGGGAACAACTTTGAATAGATGCTATAAATTTATATCTGCACAACTTTGAGTATCTATTTTTTCATTGAATTTGCACATCCCAGGTGACTGCACAGCAAGAAGAAGAAACATTGGCTTTGCTTGTGTTCTTGTGATTCTACAAGAAAGAGCCTTCGGCTCATTGTTAAGAATAACTTCAAGTCGTTAATACGAATGATTCTGTCCGGTTCATAGCACAATAGTGAAGAACTACTTCCATAACTGTTGATCATTGATCAAATAAGAGTATGTGTTAATATTGGACATTATACCATAGGCATGAATGCCTTTGACTGTTGAAGAAAAACTTTCAATCCAATGAGGCTTTGCCTATATTGAATGTATAATCAAAAGTTTGTTGATCTATGCATCTTCTTTTTGCTATACATATTGTGTATGATCAATAAAGATAATGTCTGAACTACAGAAACAGTATATCATCAAGAACTGGTTCTGCTTGTATAATCAGAATTACCATTTTATGGTGAACAATTTACAAGGATCCCACATAAATATCAGCAATACACTGTTAATCATATTAATGGAAGTTGATTGTGTCTAAACTAATTAATATCCATTTCTTGAAATTTCAGTTTGAGAGATTCCTAAATGAGCTGCCACTCCATAACAGAGCAGAAGGGATGAGTGCTGGTATAAAATCACAAATTTTGCCTTCAAAATTCAAAATCTTGATTGAATACTGCTTCATTAACAGTCTTTGTACTGAAAAGTGCTTTGAAAATCATAAGGTCAATCAAGTCATCAAAGATAGATTGAATGTGAAACTTGCATTCCTTTCTTGATTATCAAGTTTAATCAAATAAAAAAGAGAGAAATGTCTCTCTATCAAGTTATGCTGGTTAATTTCCTATTTATATGGAACTTTTTGTATTTTGTTATTATCAGTGAAATAACATCACTTTCACAAAATTGTGGAAGAGCTTATTTTTCTTATTGTTTCTTTGCTTATGGATTCCCCTATTGCCTCGTCTTCTTCTTCAGCTGAGAAGGACTTAGACTCACCAATCTTTCTATTGTCTAATATCTGCAACCTAATTTCGACAAAACTTGACTCGACGAACTTTGTTCTTTGGAAATACCAGTTGACGACGCTTTTGAAAGCTCATAAGCTTTTTGGCTTTATCGACGGTACTCAGCCATGTCCTGTTTCGACGATGGCACCTTCTACCTCAATTTTTCCTCCTCAATCGGATCCTTTGTATGATGATTGGATTGCTAAGGATCAGGCTCTTATGACAGTCATAAATGCTACACTTTCTCCTGAGGCTTTGGCATATGTTGTTGGCAGCACTTCTTCTAAACAGGTTTGGGATGTTCTTGCAAAGCTTTATTCTTCTACTTCTCGGTCTAATGTCGTGAATTTGAAGTCTGATCTACAAACTATTTCGAAGAAGTCTGATGAATCAATTGATGCTTATATTAAACGGATTAAGGAGATCAAGGACAAACTTGCTAATGTTTCTTCTATTGTCAATGAGGAGGATCTTCTTATCTATGCTCTAAATGGCCTTCCATCTGAGTTTAATACATTTCGAACGTCCATGCGTACGCGTTCTCAACCTGTTACTTTCGAAGAACTTCATATTCTTCTAAGAGCAGAGGAATCTGCTCTTGCAAAACAGTCTAAGCGTGATGATTTGTTCAATCAGCCAACCGTTTTACTCGCTTCTTCTCAATCTCTTTTGTCTTGTGCTTCTACTTTCAATAACAACTATGTTCAAGGCCATGGCCATGGACGATTCTCATTAGATACTCAAGGTCGTGGCCGCGGTCGTGGTTCTGCCCAACAACAGCAGCCTGTTGTCTCTGATAATCCTCTATCTTGTCAGATTTGTTTCCGTCATGGCCACATTGCGCTCGATTGTTTCAATCGTATGAACTATAATTTTCAAGGATGTCACCCTCCACATCACCTCGCTGCAATGGTTGCGGCGCAGAATAATGCTTTTCTGTCTATTGTTAATTCTTCTTCTCCAATATGGTTGAATAATTCAGGTTGCAACACTCATGTCACTTCAGATTTGAATTATCTTTCTCTTGCATCTGAATATAATAATGGTGAAGAACAGGTTGGTGTTCGTAGGGGACAGCCTTTGCATACTTCTCACACAGGTTGTTTTCTTTTGAAACTTTGTTTTTCTTTTTCTCTTTTCAATCTCCTTTGGGTTCCTAATATTGCCTCTAATCTTCTTTTTTTTCAATCCACTTTGTGTTGACTAAATAATTGTCTTATTTCTTTTTCTTTCAGGACAAGTCTTGGAGCAAAATTGTGTTCCAAAGAACTAGCATTGATGTTCTAAGGTTGGGATGTGACTGCTTTCAATTAGCCTCCACAACTCATAGCTATTCTACTTAATTGGTTCATGTTGCTATCAAGTCCTCTTTTACTATGACATAATCGTTTGTTGTTCTGAAGTTTGTTATTTGGCTTGTTGAATTTGATATGTACAAATAATCGAGTATGTGATTATTGAATATATTATAAAAATAAGGAAGCTTTTTCTCCTCCATCAAAGATTGTTTCTTTGTATTTTTAGAACTTTGTCCTACGCGATAAAGTATCATTTTGATTCCTGTATTATTTTATTTTTTCCCCTGTAGTTTCAAATATCTAATTTTAATCGATATATTTTCACTGAAACATAAAAACTATGTATTTCACTAAAACTTAAAATTAGTTTTTATGATAAGTTTGAAATTGATTTCATTGTTTGGTTGTAAACCAGTTCAACACCAGCATCACAGGTTTGAGCCCAATAATTTATATTTGTCCCTCTCCTCCCCCAATATATACTCAAAAAAAAAAATTGTGTATATTTTTAAGAATGTACTATAATTAAAATAGACAACCAATAAGTTGTCACCTCCCACAAATATTTTAAATTTAATACAAGAAATTATATAATATCCACATATTTTTAAAATATTTCGAAGGAAAGCTCCTCAACAGCACTACCCATTTCGAGAATGGCGAAGATAGTCACCTATTCCATCCAACGAAATGCTAGGGATTTAATCCATTGACAACAGGTTTTTTCAATTGGAAGTGATGCATATTGTCGTATTCAATCTTTCTCCCTATCGGTTGAGTAGCTAAAGAACATATTTAACTCTTAAAGCATTCCCTTTTTGTGAAAATTTTACAATTTTTTGGATAGGAAACACAAACTTTCATTGATAAATGAAAGGAGATGTACAATGAAATCCAAAATATCAGCTTTAGCTACTCGATAGAGGGAGGAGAAGGATTGAATTCAATCATTCAGAACTTTTTCGATATCCCTTTCCTTAACTGGAAAAGGACTAGGGCAGGAAAGTCGGGTCAAGCCGGACAAAAGCAAGCAACCTCTTTGCAAGCTCGAAACACTGCACACCCTTATCATCATGTTCTTCAACCTGAAGTGTCAACTACTTGTGTGCATGTCTTTCTATTAGAGCATTAATATAATTTTAAATTTACTAAAGTTTTTGAGTTGGTTATCAAATACTTTTAGAAGAGATGGCGGACGTTACATTGTGACATTCAACTTTTCCACCAAAGGAAGAAATGTATTTCAAATTTCAATTTATTGCTTATTAATAGGTGAGATAAGAAATTTGAAATGTTACCAACCAGACACCTTGAGCGCCTCAAATTTCATTTCGATTTATTAAAGGATGACATGCACCTTTTTACTCGAGGCGCTCAAGGTGCAAGCGCTATACTTGCGCCTTGAGCCTATGAGGCGCAAGCCTTTTAAAACACTGAAGAGATATTAAACTACCATACTTCCATGGGGAATGAGATGAGAAAAGTGGCAAGATAAGATACAAAGGTATCAACTTTATAATCAATCTGTATTTTCATGTACATATAATTGTACCTTGGTTAGGTCAAGAGGGCAAAAAGAGGTGATAGATTGTTCAAGTAATAGGGTATTTTACAACAATCTTATTATAGTCATAAACCCATTTACAAAATTTTCATCTCCTTTTGAACATCAACAAATAATTGTTACCTCATTCTCCTCCTACTCGCAACGATGCACTAGATTTGCTCTTGGGAACTTTCCGAAGCCATGGTTAGTTGTGGGTCGCTCATTACATCCTGCAACGAACATTTTTAATATGAAAAGTTAGCATTTTTAATTCAAAATTTAAGAGAGTAAAAAACAAAAGATGACTATCAAACGTGTTTATGCTAATTAAGAAAAGAAACAATTGAATTTCAAAAAGGGGGCAATTGTCAAACGTAATTCTAGTTTTCAAACGAGGAAACAAGAACGTTGCCAAATGAGGTCCAAGTTTTCATAAACCGAACAAAAACCTATACCCTACCCAAAACTATTACATAGTGTCTTACTTACAAACCTGCTCTATTGAGGCCTGGCTAAAATCGCTCCCACTGCTCTCGTTTGACAACATGGCCTCCATTTTCTCCTTACCAAATTCTTTCAATTTGTTAAGTTCTGGCAACACAACAGTGCCAAGATCTGGTCTGTCTTTTCGTCTAAGTTCGGCGCATTGAAGTGCTAATTTTGCGAAGAAAAGTGTTTCTTCCATCGGCCAATTATCCACAGCTGGGTCCAGAAGCTCCCCAAGATTCCCGTTCTCAATAGCTCGAGCAACGTGGTGAGTCAACCCCATGGGTGGCTTCGCTGTAATTATTTGAAGCAACATGATACCTAGTGAATACACATCAGATTTAACCCCAAGTATTCCACTTTGTTGATACTCAGGATCTATATAGCAGAAAGTTCCAGCGGCCGAAGTCACGCAGCATTGTGTTACATTTTCAGCCACAGCAGGTACAAGTCTAGCCAAACCAACATCGCTTATCTTGCTAACATAATTGTGGTCTAGCAGTATGTTAGCTGGCTTGAGGTCACGGTGCACCAATGGCTCTGGCTTTGTCTGATGAAGAAACAGAAGGCCAGTAGCAATCTCAGCAGCAATTCGGAACCTATATTGCCAAGGAATAACAGGGGTGTTCCCTTTTCGGAAGAGTCGATCCTCCAAACTTCCGTTGGACATGTGCTCGTACACTAGAATTCCATATTCTGGGCATGCTCCTAGAAGAAGTACCATGTTGGGATGCCTTATGCAACTCAGTATATCAATCTGCATTTACAATATCAAGCTAAATCATTTGCGCTTAGAATGATCCAAAAGTTCTAAGTTTCTCACCTCTCGCTGAAACTGTGACCTTCCTTGAGTTGCATCGGGACGCAAAACCTTGACCGCAACCGATGTGTGATCGAGACGACAACGAAAGACTGGCCCATAACCTCCTTCCCCAATTTTTCGAGATTTTGTAAAACGTTCTGTTGCTGATTCAATCTCCTGAATTGTATATCTCCTGTATCTGATGTTGCTTTGTGCAAGATTTTTCAGTGCTTTCTGCATTTCCTCTGCTTCTTTAAGTGATTTCACCTCCAGATTTGCTCTTTTATGTGATTCTAACTCCGCAATTCTCTTTGCTGCATCAGCTGCTTCCATTGCTGCTTGGCATCTCGCTCTCTCCTGCTCCGCCAAAGCCATTGCTGCTTCTTGTGCGAGTCGTGCCTCTTCTAGTTTCTGTTCATCTTCGCGTCTCCAATTGTGTAGTTCCACTGCCTACGTTGAAAACTTAACTAATAACCCCAGGTTCAATCTTGACAATGGACAAATGACTTAAATCTGTACATATATATAGATACCTTCTTCTGTGCTGTTAGTGCTTCTTTACATGCTGTACTGTACATCTCCATAGTTTGTTTAAGCTCTAGCTTAAGCCTCCTCATTTCAACCTCTGCATCATCATGCTGTGATACATAAATTTTGACCTCATTTAGATCATATCTTCATCAATACATCTGTGAAAATCGAAGTTTTATCCACAACCATTCATAATATATACTGACCAAATTCTGAGATGACAAGGAAAATGATGTCCTGCAGCTCTCATCTGAAATTGATGAGAAATCATTGAAATTACTCATGTCTGCCCATTTTGTTTTAGATGGTAGAGATACAAAGCTTTGATCTGAGCTGGTCGAAAATCGCGGTGGGGAAGAATCAGAGTAGTCAAATGCAATAGAACGCTCCGAGCTTGGCCTGCCAGAGCTAATGAAGGACACGTCGGATTCTGACTCAGAGAACCCCCCACATTTGAAAATAGAAGTTCTTTCCCCTCTCTGAGAGGAGGGTGACCTGATTCTGATCGCGATGCAAAGTCAATTTAGAAAGAAATTTTATACGTCTTCCAACTTCCAAAATCTAACCGTGAGTTAGTATAACTTACCTGTTGCTTAATTCATCATTAAAACTGCGAGGCTTGAATGATGGCCTATCTGCAGACAGAAAAATTAATACAAGTTTTATTTTCCAAAGCTCCATAAAATGTGTAAATAATTTTCATAGCTTAAAATTTAAACCGATCATCTGATCTAGTCCTTCAATTAGCTTCATCCTTGAATAAATGGTGTTTTGTCAAGACACAGAATAATCCAAAATTAGCAGTTAGATGGCGGTTGTGTTGATGGAAAAAAAAAACTCAATTTATCATACAGAACAATTAAAAGAACAAACCCAAAAGCTTGCCATAATATAACTATTTCACATACCATATGAAATTTAGTTCATTAAGAAGAACAAACCTTTTAAAATAAACTTATGTCGAGGAGTGATTGATCCCTTTGGGATCGGCTTCGATAACTTTTGCATATGGTCTAGTAGAGGAGAAGAAAAGGGCACTGAGCAAGTGGCACTTCTCATCGATGATACCTTCCCCTTCGAAATGACATATACATTGCAGAAATCTGGTGCCCCTTTCGACACACTACCTCCGGTGCTCGATGTCTTAAACCTTCTTCAAAAACAACAAACGCCCATCATAAGAAATTGGACAAAATGGAGATGAGAATTTACATTCTTCCCTAATGATTCTTGAGGAATGAAAAAACACACAACAAATGATGAATCAATCAAAATAACCACCTAATAAATCCATGTTTCGACGGAGCCCCAAGCACCAAGTTTTCGATTGCAGCGTGGGAGACGTATTCCGTGAATGCTTTCACCACATCGTTATCTTCCAATATAACATCAAGGCATTGAATCTTCACAACCCAAAACAACAATCAACAACAAAAAAATCCCTCCGATTAATTTCAAGCTCATTTCCTAACATTCCTGATTCTAGTTTCCTAATTCTCGTTCAACAATCCAAAACATAACCAAATGGGGCTTTTCAGATCTCTAAAAAAAACACAATCAGAACCAAAAACAAAACGTAAAAAACACAATGAAAAAACAGAACTCACATCCTTACGAGTGCAATAGCAATGGAACGAGAGAAAAAGATCCCTAGTCTGCAACTCGAGCTGCTGTTTATGAGGAGAATCAGCGGTGAAACTGCCATCGCCATTACAAACAATAGCTCCGCCAATTAGAGAATCAGACGAACTTGAAGATCTCTGAACTACATGGATAAGAACCACAGTTTTGCCCTTAACAAGCAAATGCTCAACGGCCCATCGAAGAGCATTTTGGCTTCCTTTTTCCCGATCAACGCCAACCGCCACCAACCCACTTGCAGTCGCTACCGGCGGTACCTTTTTGCCGCCATTGGTATTGTTTCCTTTCTGCAGCCACATGGTTGAGAAATCGTAAGCAACCAAATTGCTTATATATACAATGATGGGTTTTTGTATGCATATTTACCTGAAGGATTTGTGCTGGTTTCAATCTTTATTTCTTCAAACTATCTTGGGATTTGCCTGAAATTTGATGGGCCGGCCGCAAATTTAGGGTTTCTCTGAATTCAAGGAATTTAAGGGAGATTTTGGTGAATTCCAGTCGACCCAAAAATGGATGAAACTCAACTTTGCTATTTTTGGTTTTTGCCATGGAAATTGAAGGTGGGGTTTGAAAAGATGGTTGGAAGAAGAAGAAGAAGAACATTGTGTGGTGTGATCCTTGTGTCTGTTGACTCCTTTGACCAAATGCATATTTTAGAGGTAAGAGAAAAGTTCAATTATACAAATCTCAATGTTATAACAAATTAACAATTATAATAAAGGTTTTTTTTTTTTTTTTTTGAGATTACAACAATTAGAGAGTGGGGGGAAGACTCGAACCTAAGACCTTAAAATCATTAGGTTTACAACAATGTCGTTTGAGCTACGCTCTATTGGCTAATAAAGGGTTGTTTGTTCTAAGAAAACAAAAGGTTATTGTTGATCTTTATAAAATAATAATAAGGGTTGTTTCAAAATTAAAAATAAAAGGATCGCTTTTATCTTTAAAAAATTCAAAAAATATATTAAATTAAGTTTATTGACTTTATCTTCAAATTTAAAGTTTTAGATGAAATTATATCACTTTTTTTAAAATGTGCTAAAAATTTATCAATATAATATAAATAATATATTTTTCGATTCGTCAAAGTAAAGGAACTACTTTAGAAAATAGCTCTAAGCTTGTTTACGTTTTTGTCTGAATGAGTAATTAACCTAGACATTTTTTTTAGTTTCAATAAAACACGCGCAGGTTCAAACATCATACCTCTTAATGAATAGAGGTTGTTAATTACTGTTCAGCTATGCTCACTTTTGGGACAATTAACTTAGACTTGTCGTCCTATTCGATGTACTACTTCCTTCATTTAATCTAATCTTACTCATAATTTGTGTAATCTAATTATAATGGAAACAAAATGTGGGATGTCTAAGGCTTGTCCTTAGGCTAAAACTGGTCCACACTTTCTAATATCCATTTTCATGTCTTTTCTTTAAGGGCTAAATGGGGTATTGTATAATGGATTCTTCATTGAATGTATTTAAAAACATCATTGGCTAGGTAATGGTAGTTAGAAGACAAAGCATGTGATACCTCATAAAGTTCATGTCTCTTACTAGGCCCCATCCAATAGCTATGAGAGTATCTTCTTTTCATTTATATAAATACATATTTGATGGTTTAGAAGCAATAACCACAAGTCTTCACATCCTCATTCACAAAGAAACTTTTCATCTCTCAAAACTTGTTGTATACAACATGGGAATTCGCCAACTTCTTAAAAGAAACCAAGGAGTTTCAACAATTCCCAAGGGCTATTGTGCTGTATATGTTGGAGAGAGCCAAAAGAAGCGGTTCGTGATTCCAATTACTTACTTGAATCAACCTTGTTTTCAAGAGTTGCTTTGTCAGACTGAAGAAGAATTCGGCTACCGTCATCCCATGGGCGGTCTTACTATTCACTGCAGAGACGACATCTTCACCGATATCATCTCACAGTTGAATGAGATGCATTGACATTTGTAGCATACATTAATATTGTAGAATAGAGGCATAGATACAATTGTACATGTTTGTTCATTTCTTCAATTTTTTGTTTCCTTCATTTGGGAGTAAATATGTTTCCCTACATGAGGAAATTATGAAGGATGAAAATGAAATGGCTACAGCTTTACTGGAAATGGAAGAGGTTCAATCTTTCCTTCAATTAGTGTTCTCTTTATTGTTATCTAAAAAAAGTATTCTCTTTATTGTATGCTTTTGCTTCTCTTCTCTATGTATGCAAGCAAATCAAATGGATGAATCTGAAATAAGACAGAGTTGCTACTATAAAGATGCTAAACCATTTGCATTCACTCTTTTCTGTTTGGTTGCATACAAAAAATGATACAAGTAATAAAAAAATCATGTAAGATTTCATAGTTTCAAATTCTGTTGAAATTTTGAAGGTCATTTTGTCTCTGCACAAGGAAATAACTTCTCTTGTTCATAATTTCTTTGGCATATCAACTTGTATTTCCAGATTTATTGTGAAGTATTTGCCTTTGTTTTTCATTGCCTATTTAGTTGGCATCTCCTTCCCTTTTTCTCAATCTTTCCCCTTTCTCTCCCCTTATCTATCTTCTATATAACTTTCCAAATTAAGGCAGAATGGCTAAATATGCTTTTCAATTCAAAGACTGAACAAGGAGTTAAATTTATTGTATACTATTCCAATTTACAGAACTTTAGCTGTCAATGTATAATTCAACATTGATTCAAAGAGTTTCTTCCGCTTAGCTATCTCAGCCGGTAGACGGTTTTATTCTGTTCGAGATAGTTATATTAGTTGCTTTCACTTTTGATAAAGTTATTGCGTAGCACTAGACATCTTTGAATCATGTTGACTTGTCAGCAAAAATCTTAAGTAAAATTCTGTTTATGTTTTTGTTGGTTAAGCAGTTAGCTTAGGCTTTACCCTTAATCTTCATATTCTTCAAGATGCACTATTTCCTCTATTTAGTGAAAGCACACCCATAAATTATGTAATCTAAGCTAAGTGTAAACAAAATGTGGGATGTCCAAGGCTTGTCTTTGGCTATAACTGGCCCACAGTTTCTGATAGCCATTTACAAAAGTCTTTTCCTCATTAGCTGTATTGGTTTAGTCATTGAAAAATGATAGACATTATATTACCAACATCACTAGCTGATTTGTAATAGTTGGAAGACAAAGCATGTGAGCCCTATAAGCTCATGTCTCCTACTAGGCCCCATCCAATAGCTTTGAGTAGTTTTCTTTATCATCTATATAAGTAAACATTTCATATAGTTCATAAGCAACCACAAGTTTTTGCATTCTAAGTCGAAACAAACTTCCTTCTCTCCCGTTTTACGATCTTCTTGTTGCTCTAAAACATGGGGCTTTTCCATCTTCTCAAAAGAAGTCAAGGAGTTTCAGCAATTCCCAAGGGCTATTGTGCAGTCTATGTCGGAGAGGGCCAAAAGAAGCGGTTCGTGATCCCGATTACTCACTTGAATCAACCGTGTTTTCAAGAGTTGCTTTGTCAGACTGAGGAAGAATTCGGTTACCATCATCCGATGGGCGGTCTTACTATTCATTGCAGAGATGATATCTTCATTGATCTCATCTCCCGTTTGAATGATCAATGAGAGATGTTAACAGTTATAGTATACAACCAATCTAATAGAATATAGACATTAGAAATAACCAAAACCATGTACATTTTTTTCATTTTCCTCACTTTTTTTGTTTCCTTTAGTGGGGAGTAAAATAATGTTCCCCTGCTAGAGGAAGTTACCCAATGATGAAAATGAAATGGCCACACTTTTACAGGAAATTTAAGAGGTTCATTCCTTAAAAAAGTATTCTAGTTAATTAATGCTATAATTTTGTTCTTTATCTATGCCAACCTATAATATGGATGAATCTTCATGAGAAAATATGCTACAGCATTAGTGTATTGTCTTCTTTTGGTTTGGTTGCATCAAACAAACATTTGTTTAAATAATAATAATAATAAAAGTGTATGTATCCATGTATATATATATATGAAGAGGGAGAGATATATGATGAATTCTGCTTCCTAAAGTTTTTCTTACCTTCAGTTATCAATGAAAAACACAAGAATTCAGTAGTTATTCCTCCTTGAAATTTAAAGTCTTTATTTTGATATTCATTCACAGAAAACTGAGCTGCTTTAAAATGTGAGTTTTTTTTTCTTCCAAGGACTGGTTTAAAGTTCATGTTAGAAGGACAAGCTATGTTCATTATTGCTCCCACATTATTGCTAGAAATAGTCTACCTTTCAAGACTTGTCAACATATCAATTTCATAAAACAGAATAGTGAATCAGTGATGACAGCCTTACTATTTCAATTAAGAGAAGTTAAGAGCTATCATTGCAAATTATACTATCAATTCAAAGGGCCTATCTGTTTAGCCATCTCAGACGGCGAATGGTTTTACTTCGTTGCGGATAAATATATTAGTTGCTATCACTATTGGGATTGTTATTGAATAATATTGGAAATTTTTTAATCATGTTGACTTGTCAACATCAGAAATCCAGTATTTCTTTCATTTAATGCAATCTTATAATTTGTGTAATCTAAGCAAAGTGGAAGCAAAATGAGTGATGTCTAAGGCTGTCCTTAGGCTAAAACTGGTCAACAATTTCTAATCACCACTTTCTTATGTCTTTTCTTTAAGAGCTACATGGGGTATTGTATAATGAATTCTTCACTGAAAATGGAAGACAATGTATTTAAGACATCACTGGCTAGGCAATGGTAGTTGGAAGACAAAACATGTGATGCCTCATAAGTTCATGTCTCCTTCTAGGCCACATCCAATAGTTATGACAGCATTTTCTTTTCATTTATATAAATACATATTTGATAGAGAAGAAACCATAAGTCTTCACATTCTTAGTCAAAAGAAACTTTCCTCTTTCAAAACTTGTTGTATACAACATGGGAATTCGCCATCTTCTTAAAAGAAACCAAGGAGTTTCAACGATTCCCAAGGGCTATTGTGCTGTCTATGTTGGAGAGAGCCAAAAGAAGCGGTTCGTGATTCCAGTTTCTTACTTGAATGAACCTTGTTTTCAAGAGTTACTTTGTCAGACTGAGGAAGAATTCGGTTACCATCATCCGATGGGTGGTCTTACTATTCATTGCCGAGACGACATCTTCACCGATATCATCTCTCATTTGAATGATTTATGAGAGATACATTGACATTTATAGCATACAAATCTTGTAGAATAGACAATAGAGATATAGATACAACCAGAACATTGTATATTTCTGTTCATTTTCTTCAATTTTTTTGTTTTCTTCATTAGGGAGTAAAAATGTTTCCCTACATGAAGAAATTATGAATGATGAAAATGAAATGACTACAACTTTTCTGGAAATTTAAGAGGTTCAATCATTCCTTACAAGTATTCTCTTTATTTTATGATTATGCTTCTCTTCTTATGTTCGCTAGCCAATCAAATGAATTAGTCTGAATTAAGGATGAGCTGTTACTAACAAGATGCTAAACCATTTGCATTCACTATTTTTGGTTTGGTTGCATAAAAAAATGATATAAGTAATAAAAAAATAATTGTGAGATTTCATAGTTCCAATTTTGGTGAAATTTTGAAGATCATTTTGTCTCTGCATAGGGAAATAACTTCTCCTGTTCATTATATCTTCGATGTATCAACTTGTATTTCCGGATTTATTCTAAAGTATTTGCCTCTTTTTTTCGTCTGCCTATTTAGTTGGCATCTATGGCCAAAAAGTCATATGCTTTTCAATTCAAAGACTAAACTAGGAGTTAATTGATTTTCCATTTGTGGAAGTTAAGCTGTGAATGTATAGTTCACCATTGATTCAAAGAGTCTCTTACGCTTAGCTATCTCAGTCGGTAAACGGTTTCATTTGTTCAGGATAGTTATATTAGTTGCTTTCTCTTTTGATAAACTTATTGAGTAACATGATACATCTTTGAATCATGTTGACCTGTCAAAGCAGAAACCTTATCTCAAATTCTGTTTATGTTTTTCTTGGTTAAACAGTTAGCTTAGGCTTTACCCTTTATCTTCATATTCTCAAGATGCATTATTCCCTCCATTTACTGAAAGCACATCCAAAACTCATGTAATCTAAGCAAATTGTGAGCAAAATGTGGGATGTCCAAGGCTTGTCTTTGGTTATAACTGGCCCACAGTTTCTGACAACCTTTTTCAAAAGTCTTTTTCTCATTAGCTAAATGGGGTTTTTTGTATTGGTTTAGTCATTGAATAATGATAGACATTGCATTTACCAACATCTCTAGCTGGCTTGTAATAGTTGGAAGACAAAGCATGTTAGCCCTCATAAGTTCATGTCTCCTTCTAGGCCCCATCCAATAGCTTTGAGAAGTTTTCTTTATCATCTATATAAGTACACATTTCATATAGTTCAGAAGCAACCACAATTCTTTACATTCTAATTTGAAACAAACTTTCTTCTCTCGCGTTTTACGATCTTCTTGTTGCTCTACTACATGGGGCTTTTCCATCTTCTCAAAAGAAGTCAAGGAGTTTCAGCAATTCCCAAGGGCTATTGTGCAGTCTATGTCGGAGAGGGCCAAAAGAAGCGGTTCGTGATCCCGATTACTCACTTGAATCAACCGTGTTTTCAAGAGTTGCTTTGTCAGACTGAGGAAGAATTCGGTTACCATCATCCGATGGGCGGTCTTACTATTCATTGCAGAGATGATATCTTCAGTGATCTCATCTCCCGTTTGAATGATCAATGAGAGATGTAGACAGTTATAGTATACAACCAATCTAATAGAATATAGACATTAGAAATAACCAAAACCATGTACATTTTTTTCATTTTCCTCACTTTTTTTGTTTCCTTTAGTGGGGAGTAAAATAATGTTCCCCTGCTAGAGGAAGTTACCCAATGATGAAAATGAAATGGCCACACTTTTACAGGAAATTTAAGAGGTTCATTCCTTAAAAAAGTATTCTAGTTAATTAATGCTATAATTTTGTTCTTTATCTATGCGAACCTATAATGTGGATGAATCTTCATGAGAAAATATGCTACAGCATTAGTGTATTGTCTTCTTTTGGTTTGGTTGCATCAAACAAACATCTGTGATGAATTATAAAAGAATTCACTAGTTAGTCCTCCTTGAAATTTAAAGCCTTTATTTTGATCTTCATTCACAGAAAACTGAGCAGCTTTGAAAGTGTGCATTTTTCCAATGACTGATTAAAAGTTCATGTTAGAAGGACAAAAGAAGTCATTTATTGCTCTTACATCATTACTATTAACAATCTACCTTTCAAGATTTGGCAACATATCAATTTCACAAAACATAAACAGTGATAACAGCCTTACCATTTCAATTAACAGAAGTTAAGAGCTATCAGTGTAGATTTTACTATCAATTCAGAGGGTCTCCTCTGTTTAGCCATCTCAGTCAGCGAATCGTTTTACTTCGTTGCGGATAAATATATTAGCCGGTATCACTATTTAGATAGTTAATGAATAACATTAGAAATCCTTGAATCATGTTGACTTGTCATGACAATAACTGCTCCAGCAAATGGGTCCCTAAAGTTTCATTTATGTTTTTGTTGATTCAGCAGTAAGCTTAAACTTATCACAAGATGTATTATTTCTTCCATTTAATGATACTATATCTATAAACTGTGTAATCCAAGCAAAATACAAGCAGAATGTGGGGTGTTCAAGACATGTCCTTGGCTACAAATGGTCCACAGTTTCAAATCACAGTTTTCATAAGTCTTTTCTTAAGAGTTAAATGGGATCTTGTACTTGTTTCATCATGAAAATGCATTTTCAAACATCACTAGCTGGATTGAAATAATTGTAAGGCAAAGCATGTGATGCATCATAAGCTCATGTCTTCTACTGATCTGTCCCATCCAATAGTTTCTAAGGACTCTTTATCATATATATAAATACACATTGGATATGGTTCAAAAGCAACCACAAGTCTTTCACATCCTCCTTCAAAAAAACTCTCTTTCTCTCCAAAACGGATTTGACGATTCGTGTTGGTCGAAGTGTGTGAATTATATCGTACAAACATGGGGCTTCGCCAACTTCTCAAAAGAAACCAAGGAGTTTCAGCCATTCCCAAGGGCCATTGTGCAGTCTATGTAGGAGAGAGCCAAAAGAAGCGATTTTTTATCCTGATAGCGTACTTGAATCAACCATGTTTTCAAGAGCTGCTTTGTCAGACTGAAGAAGAATTTGGTTACCATCATCCTATGGGTGGCCTTACTATTCATTGCAGAAATGACATTTTCATTGATCTCATCACTCATTTAAATGATCTATGAGTGATGTTACAACATTTTAGTAAACAATCAATCTTGTAGGATAGGAACATTAGAAATAGCCAAAACCATGTACATTTTTTTCATTTCCCTTCTTTTTTTGTTTCCTTGAGTGGGGAGTAATAGAATGTTTCCCTGCATAAGGAAATTACCAATGATGGAAATGAAATGGCTACAACTTTACTGGAAATTTAAGAGCTTCCTTAAAAAATACTCTTTATTTGATGTTTATGCTTCTCTTCTCTGTTTATGCAAACAAATTATATAGATGAATCTTAACTTTCAAGAATCTGAGCATTACAGAAAAGATTCTAAACCATTTATGCTAACTCTTTTTGGCTTGTTTGCATCACACAAGGATTAGTAAGGATATAATAACAAAAAATAAACTCAAAAGTTTTCATAATTTAAATTTGGATCAAAATTTGATGAATGATTTTTCTTTGCATAAGATATATATTTCTTATTCTGTATAGGTCGGGGTAAATTTAGTTATATCAACCAATATTCTCCTTCACTTCTGGACTTGAAAATTTGAAAAAGGCCCAACAAATAGAAATCATTATGAATTGAAGATGAAACAACTTGACAAGAGTTTGAATTCAAAATCTCCTGCTGTGATGCCGTGCCCAAAAGCTTAAGTAGATAGGTTGAGGTAAATTTAATTAAATCAACAAACAAAACATTGAATCTCAAGTAAACAAAGTGTTCCCAACTCCCAAGAACTCACAAACAAAAGGGAACTTCCTTGATCTACTTCTAAAGTACCATGGTTAAGCAAAGCCTTTGTTTACCTTCATTGACAGGAAACATAATAGATTTGAAGAATGAGTTTTTTACAAGGGCTTCCTTGCAATTCCTGTTGGGAAAGGATAAAGGAAACTATTTGTTTTCCCTACTAAAAACAGAATGCCTGCCTTTCATGATGTAACAGCATAACAACTTCAAAAACTAAAAAATGTGCTAAAATGTGGTCTTGAACTGATGTGTTCATTAAAAAATGCCAGACAATGTATTTACCAACATGATTCCCTGGAATTTAGTAATTGGAAGACAAATCATGCGATGTCATAAGTTCATGTCTCGTCGTCTTGCACGCAGTCCCATCAAAGCTTCTAAGAATGCCTCTTTATCAACTATATATAGATTTACACATTTGATATGGTTCAGAAGCAACCACAAGCCTTTACTTCCCCACTCAAAAGAAACTTTCTTCTCTCTAAAACGCATTTTGCGATCTTCGTGTGCTCTAAGTGTACGATTTTATCGGAAAAGCATGGGAATTCGCCATCTTCTTAAAATAATCCAAGGAGTTAAAGCAGTTCCCAAGGGATTCTGCGCAGTCTATGTCGGAGAAAGCGAAAAGAAACAGTTCGTGATCCCGATAACTTATTTGAATCAACCATGTTTCCAAGCGTTGTTGTGTCAGACTGAAGAAGAATTTGGTTACCATCATCCAATGGGTGGTCTTACTATTCATTGCAGAGATGAAATTTTCACCAATCTCATCTTTCATCTGAACGGTCTATGAGAGATGCAATGAATTCTATAGAATACAACCAATTTGTAGAATAGAGTTATTAGATTTAACCAAAACCATGTACATTTTTTTTCATTTCCTCATTTTTGTATCCCTGCATAAGGAAATTACCAATGATGGAATGAAATGACCTTAACTTTACTGGAAATTTGAAAAGGTTCATTGCTTCAAAAAAATCTTCTATTTTTCTTATGGCTATGCTTCTCTTCTTTATTTAAGAAAACCAGCAACATGGATGAGTTTTAATTTTTAGTTGATGCAGAAAGATGCTAAAACATCCTCATAATCTCATTTTGGTTGCATCAAACATTCATTTGTAAATTGTAATTGAATTAATAACTTCACAACTAATATTATACTTAAGAAATAATTGAAAAAGTTATCATCAACTCCTTCATTTCCTTAGCTTCACTGGTTGATCAATTATTAGCTCTGCTAAGTTGCTGCCAAAATATTTTGAGGGTTCTAGTGTATAATAGTAAATACATGTTGTATATAATAGACACTTCTTCATATACCTATTGACACTTATTTAAGTATGGGTCCTCGATAATAAACACGGCATATAATAGTAAATACATGTTGTATACACAATATTATATACATGTATATAAGTATGTAAAGTGTTAGAAGCTGACACTACAGAAGTAAATACCAGGGTTTTTTCTATCAATCTGGTTGCAAAATGTAACTTTTGCAAAATAAATCATTACATTTCTCTGTTGTGCTCTGCCGTTTCCATCAAGATTAATTCAAAACTCATTCTTTAATTTTTCTAGAAAATTCTCCAGTATGAAGATGATTTTAAGCAATAAAGATCAGAGTTGATCACTTTGACAAGTGGAGATCAGATGTAAAATAATTTAACAAGGACCAAAATGATTACTAATAAAGTTCACTAAAATATACATGTTGAAAGGTTTAGGGACCAAATGAAACAAGCTTAAACGTTTAGGGACAAAACCGAAATCTTGAAAGTTTCAAAATAAACCAATTTAAAAGTTCAGGTGACCAGAATCAAACAAGGTTGAAAGTTTAGAGACCAAAATACCATTTGAACATCTTTTTTTATTACTAGTAAGAATAGCTTATTATAAGAAAAGGTTAAAGTATCCTTGCATTTAAATGATTGTTTTGAGAGCTACTATGAAATGGCTACTTTCTGCTTTTATTTTCAACCCAGCTTTAAGAGCAATTTCCAGATGGTCTGCATTTTTTATGACTGTGGATTGATTTTTATGGTCACCATTACCATAAGAACTAAAAACCAAGAGTCTAGAAGTTTATAGTCAAATCCATTATCCATATCCAATTGGATATCAAAAGAGTTAAACAAAACAGTAGAACACATTTTGTCTCTTTTATGTCCCAAACTTGTAAGCTCCATCACTTCACTGAATATATTGCATATCTATGTTTTTTCATTTAGAAATCTGATAGAAGTTAGTGAAAATTAGTCAAGTTGTACTTTTCTTCTACCTGTTAAGCATGAAACTGGAAGCAGAAAATGAATATGCTCAACTATCTCGAAAACTTCGCTTCCATCGAAAATTGAATGGAGTTCTCATGTACTCCAACCATAGTCTTTAAGAGAGACATTACTGTCAAGATTCTAATGGAATTATAATGTCTCCGACTGGATGATCATATCCAAATTCTTCTTCCAGCAAGTTTTGAAATAACTGCTGGTTCAAATTAGATAGCGGAATGACGAACCGCTTTTCGTCCCTCTCCAATAAAGACTGTAAGGTAGCTCTTTGGAACATCTTCGGCCTTCAAAGCTGCTCGGTTTCCTTTCAATCAAGATTTCCAATGAACTTGCTTAGCATGAGTAAAACTAGGCAACATACTTTCATGGTATAGTAATTTTCAAAGGATTTCAAGATCTAGGGAAAAAATTGGAAGACTTGCAATTGTGGGAACTCATTGACATGTTTCTTTTAGAACTTCCTAAAGATGAAGGACAGTGACTAGACAGAAGGATTACAGTCAATAAAGGCATTAGCTCAATACCAACCACATGGAAATGTCTTCCGTTCCTTGCCAACATAAGAATGTGAAATCATTGTGTTCATTAGCAGAAACATTATGGCCTACTTAAAAAGCAAATAATATGCAAGAATGTATGCTTAAAGATAAGCCAAGGCCACTTGAGGCCTCAGCCTTCGATATAACCAGATGACGCTGGCGGACCACTCGGTTGGTAGTGAAGTTTATCAGCAATATACAGTACCATCTGCTAGAATATCAGGAGAGAACAGAGAAATGTTACATGCCTTATTAGTGAATCGTTGTGTTTAGAAATGCAGATATGTAAAGCAAAAGACAGTCGAAATTCCAACTCTGAGAGGTTGTACTTTAGCTTCTAGAATGTAGCTTTCGAGTTTTTGCCCTCTCAGCAAAGAAATGACTATCGGCCTTCAGTGTATATAGTTTCTTTAATCAAGCATGACTATAAGAATGGAAATCAAAATATTTACAAAAGAAGAAGCGTGAGAGGGTCGAAAACATGGACAATAAATACAAACAAGATTTACAATAGAATGGAAATTTCTGAATCATTTCAGATATACGACAATGAGCAGTGAACAATATGTCATTAGGTTGTCTTAATATCACATCCTATATCTGTTTGCTATTCTCAGAGTTCCATTCATTTTTAGAAACACTAACACTGAGGCTAGACATGGTATGTAAGTTTGCCTGTATTACACAAGCCAATTACAGTGTTTATGTTACTTCTTCCTTCAAGAAACCAAGTTTTCTTTTGAAGATATCATAGAATTCAACTAAAGCATGAGCTTACCACTTTTTCATCATCAGTTCTCACAGAAATGACAATGAGAATTTAAAACATTAGAAAAACTAGATTGACTGTAAACCAAACTCATTGGTTCATGTCGTATTAAATGTCAAAAAGACATATTTGCTTTTCGATATTCGAGGACACTCATGCCTCTGGTGACACACCTATTCATATGCAGAAAGATGCTGCAGAAAAAGGGGAAATGGACAGAGTTCCAAGTTAAGTTTTGGAAGTTTGAAGTTTTAACATAAGATAAGTTTTCTAATACATATGGATTTGTTATTTCTTACATCTAAATGTGTCCTCCATTAGCTACCAGTCTTCTTCTGAAGCTCCATAACGTGACTTTGCACGCTCCATCTCTTGTTTCGATTCGTTATAGATGAACTTGAATGAACTAATATGAAACTATTATCACTTAGAAGTTAGATTATGTCACTCCTGCTCATAGATATGAAATTTTGGCAATAAATTCTTCTGTACACAAAGAAATATACATTAAGATAAGAGACTTTTACATGCAATTTCATAACTCTATCGATTGAAAAACAGTACATGCTATGTGTTCTCGGTGCAAAAAATAGTAACCGAGTCAGTGGTGTTAGCAAGCATCTACGACGACCGACCTCTATTCGAGGCCGTGTTTTCAAAAAATCCTAACTGTCTCTAGCCAAATGCCTGAAGAAAATCTCTTCAGTACAAGAGAAAGTAAGGCCACCCATTGGATGATCATATCCAAACTCTTCTTCACCCTGACTCAACAAGCTATGGAATGAAGGATTCCTCAAATAGGCAAGAGGCACTAAAAATCTCTTCTTTTCAGTCTCTCCAACATACACAGCCAAGTGGCCTTTCGGCACATCTGCAGTTCTCGAAAACCAACGAATTCGCCTCAGAAAGTGCTTCGCATTGGCCACTCTTGGCAAAGGGATGATGGCCATTTTGAAAATGACTCTCAAGGATTTGAAAATGGTAGCTCCTGTGATGGAAATGGAATTATTTGAATTGTGTGGTATATATAAAGAAAAGAAATTGAGTTTGCAAGTTCCAAGCTGAAAACAATGGCCTTTTTGTAGTGAAAGAACAATCACAAATGGATTGAGTTTTGGGCCATATAATGCATAAGGATCACATGGCTCTGTCCCCCAACAAAAATCCATGGTGAACTTAATTTCCTATTGTTAATTTTTTTGTTCATCACAAACCATGAGGACCTACACTTCTCAGTCAAACAAATTATTTTTGGCCATCATTACATTCATACATTGTGGATCATTTAAAAAGAATAATCATACCAAGAGACCAATAAGCAAAGTCATATGGCAGATAATCTTTTTAAAAAGGTAAATCAAAACGATCGATTCTCGATGTTCGTTCTCGACCATACGTGCATGTGAATGCTACAAGATCTTGCACCTTTGGAGGCTAGCCAACAGATACATTATCATCAAATGTCACAATGTTTATACATAATTCATTGGTCATATGACTTGTGACTAAACTAAAAAGAAACAAACTGATGAAATTATAGGGAGGAGAAGTGTTAAATTTCTCACCACACATTGTGCTTCAAAAAAGAAACAAATTGATTCTTGATGAATCAAGGATTTTAAAGATTAAAATTCATGATCTTATCTAAAGTTCATTTCACCTGATTGTCTTTGTGTAGGTGATATGAATGTTTTTGGTCCATAATCATCTATGCTTTATTTCTTGAAAGAGATTTCCATAATCACCTGATTTCTTGAAAGTGTTAGCTTTATAGAAAAAAGTTTTAGTAATAGCTTTATGTTAGCTTGTAGAGCCTAATCATAAAAAATAAATGAAAAAAAAAAAACTATATATAGTCTAAAAAGGAGGAGGATTAAAGGGTTATAGCATAAATTTGTGAAAATAAAATGATAAAGTTTATGGAAGTTGGGCTTTTTATTTTTTTTTACAAAAGGATTGGCATTGTTGCATAGGTAGTAATTGGGCATTTGATTGGGGCTTCGATAGGAGAGCTAAAATATTTTAAACCTAGTTTTTCTTTTCCGAAAAGGTGAGAGATTTTTTTAATTTTACATAGTAACCGATGTTTTATCTACTAAGATATATTCAAATTGACAATAGACTTTGAATTGAGGATTTTAAAAAAAGAAAAACTATGATAAAGAGTCTAAATAATTTTTCCCCCTTTAACTCTTAATGCTGTTGAGTTATTTAAAATTTATATATATAAAATTTAAAAAAGGAACTTAAAAGTTCTTTTAATTGAATTCTAAACTTAAACATGTGCGTTCTTGTCCCAGGTTCAATTTCTGTTAAATTCAAAATGTTAAGTTAAGATCTTACTCGCTGATTAAATAGTAATAATAATAATAATAAGCGAATCGTCCACCCAATTAAGCTTGATTAACGCAGAAGATCAACGATCGAAGAAATCTTTCAAAACCCATAAATTCCGACAAAAAATTAGCTCAATGAACAGAAATATTTTATCGAAGATTTTTAAATTGAAGTCTTCAAAGGGTAAACATTGCAATTGCTATTTGAGTGTAAGGTCAAGACTGCAACCATTATCAAATTTTGAGTTAAAAATTAATTTTTCTTCACACAAAAATCAAAACAAAACAAAAGGTTTCCCAATTTAGATAAAAAAAATATAAATTTTGAACTTTAATAAGCTTATTGAACTATGTAACTCTTACAGAGTGATTACAAAAATAACAAATGTCAAAGACCTAGCTTTATTTTGAGCTACTATTCAGTGGCTAACTTTATGTTTGTCTCTATCGATGGGTGTATTTTACAATTTAGTATCTATTATTTGAAAATTTTCAATTTAATTCTAAACATTACCGAATGTTTTTTTTTTTTTTTTTTTTTTGAGAAATCACGGCCGTATGTTAAGATTGGCTGAACTTGGTAGAAATTTAGAGAAAAATATATATATATATATATATATATATATATATATATTATTTATAATGGGAATTAAATTAAGTTTTTTTTTTTGAGAAAGAATTAAATTAAGCTTTGGGAGAAAGGAATAGGCTTGCCTTCTTACGGGATGATTCCCAAATTTATGAGGGTCCCACCATTTGATTTCATTCAAAAAATTAAAACAAATCACAGGAAATGAAAAATTCCATTCTCATTCTTTGATTCTATCTCTAGAAGTGAAAAGGTCAAAAGATTTAACATGTGAGCTGTTCATCAACAAGTTTAAACATTAGATCAAATTCTTCTAAACAAACTAGATTAATTGTCATTTTCCAGCTGATTTTTATCCCACTAAAAACTGTACTGACGATAAAATACAAAAGATCACATCATTAATAAATAATTAATTAATTCATCAACAATTACGAACAACATGGACTATTTATAAAGTATTATCAATCCATCAGGACTATACTCTAACTTTTATCCACTCAACTTCGAACTCCCACTATCAACAAAAAATCACCTCATTGACAAATAAATAGTTAATCGTCATGTACATTCACCCACGATTATAAATAACAGAGACTATTAATGACGTATTATCCATCTATAGCACCAAATTTATAATTTAACTATAAACCAATGAAGTAGGTGCAAAAGTAGTAGCAGTAGTTATACACTTCACTTTAAGTCAAGACAAGTCAGGATGGATTGAATGAGCCAG
This sequence comes from Sicyos edulis, assembly GCA_036507275.1. NCBI lineage: Eukaryota > Viridiplantae > Streptophyta > Magnoliopsida > Cucurbitales > Cucurbitaceae > Sicyos > Sicyos edulis. The sequence continues at coordinate 47,032,720 of CM071849.1, read as the reverse complement.
TAACGCAATGATTTCATTGTTTGGTTGTGAACTAGTTCAACACCAACATCACATGTTCGATCCTGAGAATCGGTATTTGTCCCCCTCTCCCCCAATATGTACTAAAAAAAAAGACAAGGACCGATAAATTTAATGTAACTTTCTTCCTCACAAAATTTCTTCCTTTGTTTATAGGTCCTGTAAAGAGAAGTTAAGATTCATAGCCCTTCCATCTCAACAATTCACACATTGAAAAGAAAATCATAAAATTCAAATATACACACTGAAAAGAAGATCTTAAAAGCATGCGATCCCATTGGATTCATTGATTTGAAGAAAGTGGTAGGTCTCATTATTTTCTGCATTATCGTACACAAAGCCAATCAATATAAAGAAAATGACTCAGAAGACAACGGCATGTGACTTCCAAAGCTTTCATCTTCACTCACTAAAAAGTGGTAAATTTTGTGATGTATGCTTATATCATATGCTTCCCCCACCTTATCACTACACACATTTTCTTGTTCACTAAAACTTTTTCACCTCTAATACTTCTTCTGCATCAAACTCCCATAAGTTTAGCAAATTAGACCGTCAATTGATCTATAAATAGGAATTAGGGGCAATCAAGCCTGATTTTCTTATAGCAGAAATTGAAGATCGTTGTCAAACAAGACCTTCGTTATCCAAAAATTTGTAGTAGTTTACTTTTCTCGGGGTCGACTAATGAACTTTGTGCCTGGACTTTATAACACTAAGTATTTCTTCCAACTGTCTGAGGTGGAAAGTTGACAGCCTTTGGGATTATGCATTTGGAGATAACATTTGATAATCACAGAGAATATTCAAAAGGATCTGCTAATCCTATAGTAAGATTCTCAATCATGAACTAGCTACCCTCACCAACAGAGAAAGAAAGCTCGTAATCACTCCCTAAGCTCACATGATCATGATTTTGGAATTTACACACCAATGTACAGATAAAAATGCTGAAGTATGCATTCTAGTACTTGACATTGTAAGGCCATACAGACTTCGTAGATGGCTCAATAATTAGAAGGATACGAGTTGTAGCTTACAAATTATACTTCAAAAAAACTCCCAAAGTTCGCGTGGAATGATAGCGATGCCATTGTGTAATAGGCATTGCCAACCTGGTGGATCTGGACGGTCCTGTGATCCTATGATCCTATCTCTAAGTTGACAAATAAGATATTTTTTCGCACCTAGTTTCGAGGGAAGTTTCGACTCTGCTTCGGAAATCCACGTGATATAAATTCCTCTCAGAAAAGTCCACACAGGACGAGAGCCGTGTGGACACCAGCATTTATTATATGTCCTGAAAGCATAAATTCTTGATGAAGCCATATGACAATTCATTATCAAAGCACTTAGTGGCAGAGTTCACAGAGTGTTACAAAAGTGAAGGCCATTAAATTGATAGAAAGAACAAAATTTCACACTGAGGCATCCAACTCTAGCAAAAAGTTCTGAATATAATGATGAGTACTATTCATGACTCTTCATGGAGATACTGTCTGCAGATGCATAATTTAGTTGAGAGCAAGAAGGAAATAATCAAAAGTTAGGGAACTGTCTTTTTCAAATTGGGGGACCCTTAAGTCAACCATATGAACCCACAGAGGCAGGTTGGCTAGTTGGCAAAGGAGATAAAAGAAGAACAAAAACAAACCCAAAAAAGCAAGCAACTAATAAAGCAGTCCAAGTTCAGTGCTTAAGCAAGTAAACTGTTATAAAAAAAATTGTAAACAACAATCAAGAATAAAGAAAAACACAAAGCAAATAACACACAGATTTACGTAGTTCACTAATATTGTGTTAGCTATGTCCACAAGCAGCAAAACCCCAACACTGAGTATTCATAGTGCAACACAATTAGTTCAAGGCATTTAAGCATAAACTAAAAATGAAAACTTAAGGCCCCATTTGATAACCATTTTAATTTTAGTTTTTAGTTTTTGAAATTTAAGCCTACAACAACTACCTTCCCATACGTTTTTTCTTACTTGTATATCTACATCTTACCTATCTTTTTAGAAACCAAACCAAAATTTGGAAACAAAAAAAAGTAACTTCCAAAAGCTTGTTTTTGTTTTTGAAATTTGGTTAGCATTCACTTCATTCTTAAGAAAAGCTTGTAAAAAAGATGGAACATAATGTAGGAAATTTGAGTAAAATTAAGTTTAAATTTCAAAAAACCAAATGGCTATCAAACAGACCTGAATATTTCCTTTGATCGAAAACATACTGAATATTCCCAAACACATGCCCAACATCTATTAATTTAATTCTTTATTTGATTAGAGGCTCGAGGATTCCCTAGTTGTCATACCTTTTTTCCATTTTTTTCCCCTTTTTCTACACATTTGTGCAAGCAAATGGTAGGGCATAATGTCTTACACTAAAACAAGGCAAACCATGTGAGATCTTGCCAATTTCCTTCACCTGATATGTTTTCACCCTTCTAAACATTTCTACTTATCCATAATCCAAACCTTCACAAAAATTCCTCTATATATATAAACACACACTCACTCAAAGCAAAGCACACTATCAATCAAATCCATTCAAACCTAGGTCAAATTCAAAAACAGAGCCTAATCCTTCTTCCTTGCTCTAAAATCAAACAGAGATGGGAATCCATTTGACAGGAATCGCAAATGCGAGGCAAAAGCTACAGAGAACATTCTCGGCGAGAAACGGGATCGGATCGGCGGCGACGAATGTTCCGAAAGGGCATTTCGCAGTATATGTAGGGGAAAAACAGAAGAAGAGATTTGTGATTCCGATAACGTACCTGAATCATCCATTGTTCAAGGATTTGTTGAACCTTGCGGAACAGGAATTTGGATTCGATCATCCAATGGGCGGCCTCACCATTCCTTGCAGCGAAGATTACTTCATCACCTTAACTTCTGCCCTAAATTGTTCTTGAATTTTCAATCATCTTCTTTAGCCTGACTTCTTTTTTTTTCCTGTTAAGAATCAAAATCTAGAGATTCCATTGTCGAAGCTGGTCTCTGTGAATTTTGTATGGTTATTCATTGTTCTTCATGATAATTATTATTAATATGATTGTTTGTTTAACAAAATATATATATATATATATATATATATATATAAACCAAATATCGATTTAAAATTAGATTATCTGATTATTTTAGTACAAGTTGGAAAGGGGCCGATTTCAGAGATCGAATTCGTTGGAAATGGATTAACACCAAACCAGATAACTAATTACATGCCAATGATCTATTCGGTTAGATTAACTGAATTGAACCAACAGATTATCCATCATAAATGTGTGAAATTCTAAACCTAATAACATCTTCATTTTCAAGCCATCATGCTAGTTAAACTCAATTTTGATTAATAAAAAACAAATCAAATTTTATTATTGAAACGTTTAGCTTACTACAACAATCTTTTTAAAATATATTACAAAAGATTAGAGGATGAAACTAGACACCATAAATATTGATACATTAATATGTCAATTAAAATGTTGGTAGCCTACAACTACAAGTTATTGAAAATGCATTTATTTTATCATTATTGTTATTATAACATGCTTTTAAGTTAATGTATTAATACTAAAGTACTATGAAGTAAAAAAAAAAAAAGTAAGAATAATGAGTTTGGAGTGAAAAAAAAAAGTTTTAAGTGTTTCTCTTGAAAGTAAGCACAACATTTTTTAAATTTCTAAATTTATTTGTGTTTATCGTCGTATTGGTTTATTTGAAAAGTGATACTTTGAATTAGCTAACAAAAAAATAATTGGCTACAAAATTAAAAAAAGCATTCATTTTAAAAGATTTTGTTGTAGTATTTTAGAAATTTCAAAATTATTCTAGATTATCCAACCAACATAAATCACAATTTGGAAAGCGATTTAGAATTTTATTACAAAGTTGAAAATATTTTTACTCTCAAAATAATCTTACCTCATCTGTAACTTGATTAGTTGAATTACATCCTTAGGATGAGATTTAGAAATTGAATTCTTGTGAAAGAATTTTTTATTTTATAATTTTTCATTCTCGGATGTAATTGAGAGATTAAGAAAAGTATAAATTTTCTTCAAAAGGTTGAAAACAAAAGATAATAAATTTTCCGAATGACTCCAAAATGGTTGCAAAATGTCACTATTTTCATGTATTTTGAAACTATTATTGAAGTTGAAAGACAGCGACAGCAAAAAATAACTATTTAATATTAGTTTTAAAAAAATTGTATCTTTCAATTATTTGTACATTTTATCTCATCACATCAAGTCATAAAAGTTACTATATATTTTTTACATTTAAATTCAAGCAATATTGTTGAGGAATAGAAAAATTGGAACTTTTAATCTCTTAATTATTAAGTTATACTAAAAATATTTTTTTTTACTGTATTCAGATGTTATAACTTGGTGATGAACTTTTTTGTAATAATTTATTATGTTTTATGATTTGAAAGATATAAAAACATTTGCTAGTAGTAAGTGGTTTTATTGATTAATGGTAATATTACTTGACAATAGTACTACTTTGAAGTAAAAAAATACATTAATTATGATTTTTTTTTTAAATACAACACAACAATAATATTTGACGTGGAAGAATTTGAAGGGTAAAAACTATCTTTTAGATTTTATCAAAATATAAAGATTAAATTTTAGTTTTTAAAATTATAGGAATTGAATTTTATATTTTTTCAAATCATAAAAACTAAATTCTAATTTTTGAAATACTAAACCTTAATTTTGTTCAAATGATTAAACTTTTACTTTATCCTTTTTAAAAAAAAATATGAACAAAATAATTATTTTATTAGTATTAACGAATAAAATGCATAGGGCATAAACGTAGATTTAACATAAAAGTTATGTGTACATTTAATTTTAAAAACTTATCTCCTGTAAAAAAATATGTTTTGAATTTAAAATTTCGGACAAGAAAATAATATACTAATTTGTATATATTTTTATATTTAAAATAAATTTTTATTTTAAAAAACAACTTTTTTTTAAATATTAAGAGAGTAGTTTATTGAAGCTAATAGTTCAATTAAGAAATCATAAATTTAAATCTTTTCGCTTACAAATAAAAAAATTTTATAAAAAAAATATATTTATAACTAAAACCATGTCTTACTCTTTGAAGAAATAAAACAGGTTGAATAAACTAAATTTAATTGAATTAGATAAACTCTAGACAAACAAAAGAAAACATTTTTTCGCAAATGTACCTACAAATTTATAATAATTGTGTTCAAATAAGAGACAAGGACAAGACCAAAAAACCTCAATTGAAAATATTAAGGAAATTTACAAATTTCATTAGTCAAGATCATGTCTTTTGTTAACCATCCACTACCCACTACATTTATATGCTACATTGCTACTTTCCTATTTTATTCACATACCAAGAAACCACTAAACTCAATCTTATTATTATTATTATTATTTTATTTTTAAGAAAATGTACTAAGACTTTTCCTACTTTAGCTAGTGATTGTACTATTGATTTGTCTAGTTTCTCCTGTTTTGTGTGTCAAATTATAGATTTTTTGTTTTGTACTTGGGTACCAAAAAAGTTAAGTTATTTTGTTGGCAATTTCAAATGATGACGAAAAAGAAGTAATTATGAAAATTAAAAGGACCTTGTAGTAAAGATTTGAATCCCTAACTTTTAATATTTTGATATATACTATTTTTAAACCATCGTAGAATTATAACCTTTTGATTATCCAATCATAAAATATATTAGTTGAACTTAACTTTTGTAGTTTAAATTTAAGTTCATCCATAGAAAAATTTATTTAACTCGTAAATTTGTGGTGAATAAATAAATGATACAATATCAACTAAAATATCTTATGTTGGTACGAGTAAAACAAAAACTCATTATTATCTATGTATATAGTTTCGAATTTTTGTGAACTCAACATTGTTCATACATAGATTATATATTAAGACAAAAATGCAATCAATTTACAAGTCAACTTCAATTAATTCATTTGTAAGATAAGATCAATGCGATCGTCTACTTTGTTTGAATATCGATATCGAGTGGATTGGTTCTTGTACGACTTACTCCTATCTTTTTATGATAAGAGTAGACCATTCTCTTCTTTTAGTTCAATGAAATGGCCTACATAACCTTTAAAACAAAATAAATTTTTATATAATATAGTCAAAGGTTATCTCATCACTTCAAACCTTATGAGATAGGGAAATTGTGGATATGGCTTAACCTAGCAAAAAGATCAAGCCCTTTTTGTAACATCTTGATGGTTAGAAATCACTATCAAAATGTCGTTTTATAGGACACATACTAATAAATTTGGAATTTCTTGACATTTTTTCATAAGTATTTTATTTATTATTGTTACTTTATTTGTATATGTGGTATTTGAATTAATCTATGTTTTTAGTTCTATGATTTTGAAAGTTTTAATACAATTTTAGTTTGGTTTGTATTTCTGGATTTTTGAAAATTCTATAAGTTTATAAACATGATTTCTATTTTTGAGTTTCTTTGTTTGTTGTCTATCCTTCCTTTGAAGATTTTCGAGTGAAAAAATCCATGTAAAACGTTTTTAAAAAAAAGAAAAATAAGAAACCATGCACAATTTTAAAGATATTTTCATTATCTTTAGACTAATATAATTAGTCTATTTTGGCGATTTAATATAGATTCAATATCACTTCTTTCTTCTTTTCTTTTTTTTTTTAGAAAGAGACTTAATATCACATTTGCACTTTATAGAGCGATTGTCAAATTTAATAGGTGGGTTTATGTTTAAATTTAGTTATATTAGTATTTTAGGTTTTAATTTCTTTTTCTTTCATGATTAGGGTTAGATAATAGATTTTCACGTAGTCTATTTAACTAAATATTAGATTCATTATTGAATAAGAATTTCGTGTGACTATTGGTCCTTCAAATTTAGATCGGACTCATGTGAGTGATTTCAACTTTATCCAAGCTGATAAAAACTTAAGCTGTTATTGGATCTCAAAAATTTGAAATCCATCCGAAGTATTTTGGTCTACAAATTTAAATCTAATCCAAAATATTCTTCTTGTATGACATCATTCTATAGGAACATGTTGGAAAATACTCATCTTATCCCATGTTGAAAAAATGAGAACTCAACATTATGTATTACTACTCTTAATTAGTTTTTAAGGTAAAAATGGACATATTATCGAATAAAAAATATATGAACAAATCAAGTACTAAATAATTATTCCGTAAGATTCATGAAAATATGCATAAACTGAACCGAACACTCGTCATATCAACTATCTGAACACGGATTACGAGAGTAGTGAAGTACTAGGAACACCGCCGTGTGTGGCAGAGGATTGTCGGAGATTTTAATGAAAGGGGCCGTCGCAGGCTGTCGTCTCACGAGCAACTCGATTGAGTACTGAGAAGTTTCATATACAAAGAATTAAACAACAAAATCTACAAGTTTTTTTTTTTCTTAGCCCATTATTGGGTAATGAATCTGCAATAATAATCCTCTTTCTTCTTTTTGTCACATTCTTTATCTCTGTAGCAATTGAAGATCAATCGCATTCATTCAACCATACAACTTGTTTTTGTACAATTATTTAATTTTCGTACCCTCTGCTCCATACCCTCCAATTATTTCCCTGCCTGCCTAAGTAGACGCGGATCCCATCTTTCAAATTTTATCGTTTCACACGGTATATGAGTAAGGACAATATCTCTATTGCTACAAAGTTCAATGATTGATGGTAAAACGAGAAAGCGTTGAAGATTTTACGTTGGAAATATGAGAAAAATCTACCATCTTATAAGATGCATGATTGTGATAAAATTTTCTGTCAAACCTATCAAACCGGCTAGTATTCAATAAAAAAAATTGAGATTAATAAAAAAATTGGTAAATTAGAAGAGATATCATCTTAAGAGAATATGTGGAAGACTTTGAACGATAATAATAAGACAGATTCTTTCCTAGCACTCTAGAAATATTTTAGGAAAAAGATGCCAATTATGATATGAGTGATACTATAGGCTGGTTGTAACTATATATATGCAATTTTTAAATAATTTTAAATTCTAATTAGATAATGTCATCTAGCAACTAGTTATTAAATTGATTTCACTATATAAATTGAAATCATGATATGGTTAAAACACATACCTATCTACTAAAATATTAAAAATTTGACACTTACATTATTAATCATTAAGACTTAAGTCAAACATTTTTAGAGAGAACAAATCTGAATGCATGGATTTTAGACACATGCAGATACTATATAACATTGTCACATCAAGAGTGTTTGATTCCAAAGTTTAGAATATGAAATTATGCCTGATAAAAGAAAATGTAATTTTGTTTGGTTATTAATAACTAAAATTAGAAAATCTAGGTCTTAGATTATTTTTTGTTAACGTTTTTCACACATGTATTTTTTTATCATAATCATTTTTTTAGAATATTTTATAATGCAATATATTTTCTGTCTTATTTGATAATTATTTCGTTCATTTTTTATAATTTAAAAAGTTAATTCTATAACACCAATTCTACCCATGTATACATTGTGCAGTTAGTAGTCATAGTTAATTAAAGTAAGTGGAAAAAAGAAAACTTTGAAGCAATGGGTTTTTTCTTTTTTCATTAGCAAGTGATATTGAAAGAAATATGTATCAACCAATGTAACAATATTATTTAGATTAGTAAATGACTGGATTAGAATACTAGTTTTATATCGAAAAATTGATGTAAACACTCATGAATTATTACAAAGTTGATAATAGACGAAGAAGGAAACTAAAAGCACGAACGAGAACCGTACCGCATCGTACATGGCGGAGATTGTTGGAGCTTTTAATGGAAAGGGGGTCGTCGTAGGCTGTCGCCTTACGAGCATTTTAGTACTGAGGAAGTTCATAATACAAAGAATGTGGCTTAATTACATCAAAAGGGGAAATAAGGGTTTTGTGGTTGTGGTTTCTAGGGCTAGGGTTTCAGTACAGACAATTTCTGATCCTTATTTTTATTACATTTTATTTTCTGAGAAAATGAAGATGAGTCACATTTATTCCACAACTTATTTTTTTACATCATCCAATAATTTCTCTGCCACCTTAGCGTACGCGCATCGAATTTATTTTGGGGTCCCGCTTGTTATTTTTATTATTACTTTTTTGATAACTCGAAAATTTGGAATTTTAGAATTATTTACGATCACATAAATGGATCTCGAACTTGAAACTTTGAGGAAAATATATTCTCACAATCTAAACTTTTGATTAACTGTGCCACCTTTGAAAGATGGATTTATTATTTTGGAAGGTCACTTTCTTTTCCTTTTTCCTTTTCTTTTTTTTTTCAACCACAACTTCTAAGAATGGAAGGATTGCATTTACATGAATGACATTAAAAAGAAATATGGATGCGATTTCTTGTATATTTTTTTAATTTTAGGAGTTTCTCCAATTATATATATATATATATATATATATCATAAATAATAGAGTAAAAGTACTATTTTGGTTTATAAATTTTGACATTTGTTTTTATTTTTGTTTAAAATCAAATTTTAGTCTAAACTTTCACATTTTTTTAATTTTAGTTTACGTACTTTCAAAAGTTTAATTTTAAGTCTTACAATTAATAAATAAATAAATATATATACACACATATATATATACACACATATATATATATATATATATTTCAACAATATTTGAAACTCAAATTTGTAAATTAGTCGGTTATTATATGACATGTTGCTAGAATATTGCTATTTTTTATATTTAAGCAAAAAAAAAAAAATTATTCCTACAATAAATTTGAAGAAATATTGATTGAAATATGTCTAATAATGTTAATATTTTTAATACAATAAAAATAAAAATGTGAATAAAATTATAGAGAAAATGGCAATTTATTAAAGAAAAATAAATAAATAATCTCTTTTTTCTTTGAGCTTTTTCTCATTTACCTTTGTATTATATCTGATCTCTTTCCTGCTTAAAAAAAAAATAAAAAAAAAATAAAAGACTGTAACTTTCAATATACTGTATTTCAACTAAAATCTTCCGCAACTCAAAACTTTAAACTTGTAAAAATTAGATATAGAACAATCAATCTTTAATAATCGACTTTTTTTTATAACTTTAATAATTGAATATAGATGCATTTGGACGCAGGATGCCTAAACGAATATAGATGCATTCCCTCCGATGGATTGGTTTGTAATTTGAAAAAATTTAAAACATTGGATCGATTCCAATTTTCATTTTGAAAAACCAATAATAACCGATACAAATCGAAATATATATGCATATATTTTTTGAGATTACAAATAAATATATGTTTTGTCGATAAATTATATAAAGTCATCTTCCTTTCATTATTTTAAAGATTTAAAGTGTCGAAGATTTTCTTAATTTCCTCCTATTTCAAGTAAAAACATTGTTAAATAGTTTTTAATAAATTCAAAAATACTTTCGACCTTTAAAAATATTGGTGTTTGTGAGATTTTTTTTATGAAAAATGTTATTGATATATTAAACAAAATTAGATATCGAATCGAACCAATTTTTTGAAAACCGAAAATATTAGTTCGGTTGTCGGTTTAGTACAAAACCGACAAAAACCGAACCAAAATCATCCTTAGAAAATAATGTGAATATCATCTTTTCATCCCTCCTAGCCTATTAATGGAAAAACCAAGAGTGTCTCCCAAAGCGGCTTTGAAGCTCACGTGGGTCCATTCTCGTCCAAGATGAGTGCTTTGGATAATACCGCTTTATACTAAAACCCACAATCCAAAACCCCCCAAAAAGTTCCATATAAATTCAACACAAGTTTCATCCAACACCCATCAAAATTCAAGCCCTCAAAACCCAAAAATCTCTTTCAAAGTTCTCTCGGACATTTCGTCGAACACTTCGCGTAATGGGTATCCGCCGTCTACCGGAGATCATTCTTCACGCCAAGAAAATCACTCACCGGCAAGTCGGCTTTGAAGCGGCGAAGCACCGATCGCCGTCGTCGGATGTTCCGAAAGGCCATTTCGTGGTCTACGTTGGGGAAGAAGAAGAACGAGAGAAGAAGCGATTTGTGGTGCCATTGTCGTACTTGAAGAATCCTCTGTTTCAAGAGCTGCTGAGTAAGGCTGCTGAAGAGTTTGGATTCGAACATAAGCTTGGTGGGATTACGATTCCTTGCGCTCAGGATCATTTCTTGGGGTTAACTTCTCGATTGAGCAGACCCATAAGCTGAAATTGATCAAAAGTGAGAACCCATTTGTTGATTGAAATTTGGTAGAGATCTGTAAATTAATCGATGATTTTCTTATTATATTAGGGTTCGTCTAGAAAGGTGTTGTGATTGTACTGTAGGGGAAACCCATTGATCTGTTTAATTCATATTTTGAATGGAATGATTGTTTGTGAATCGTTGCCATGTTTCGTTGATCTTCAATCGCCATGTTTGCATCTCACACCGTTTTACGTTTAGAAAACGGAACAGAATAGAAATTTTGTCTTTCTTGATATGAACAAGAACAAACTTTTGAAGTTTCATTCTCAGTTGCAAATTAGAAAGTTGTTCAAACTTGAAATTGTGATTAAACTTTCTGAATTGTTTTTGGGACTGGAAATTATGGGTTCGTTTATATCAAGAGCTCTTATGTATGTTAATTCTCTGTTCTTTTGTTTGGTTTTTTGGTTTTTTTTTCTTTGTTTCTTTTGGCTTGACTTTCAGTTTATATTTGATTTCCAGAATGGCTTTTGGGTATGTTTATCCTGCTTATGAATGCTACAAGATTGTGGAGAGGAGTCCACTAGAGATATTCCAACTTTTGTTTTGGTGCCATTTTTGGTGTGTAATGGCTGTTCTGATCTATCATCTTGCTGTTTATTTTGATTTTGGCTAAATAACAGTGTCTAAATGTTTCCTTTTCAATGGCTGTAGGATCATAGTTGCTTTGCTTACAGTGTTGGAGAAAGTGGGAGACCCTTTGATTTCATGGTATGCAGCTGCCATTCAAGTTCATATCTGAATTCTTCCAAGTTTATTTTTTCTCTCCAAACAAAAGTTAAAGACCCGTTTGATAGTCATTTGATTTTTTTTTTTTTTAAATATAACATGCAGATTGCAAAGCTAAAAAAATATATTTCTAAATACTTGTTTTGGTTTATGGTATTTGATTAGGATTTACTTGTTTCCTTTGCTTAAATTTCAAAAATAAAAAACCAAATAGTTATAAAGAAGGGTCTAAATATATGATTATTAATACTCGCTTCTCGTATTATGCTCATAGCCCACCCTTCTGACTTGGAAGGCTTTGCCCACCTTAAGGCTGGAATAACAAAGTCTTAATTTATTATGGTTTTCTTTATAACAAACAAGAGGAATAATTCAGGGACATTAGTGACTCGTGAATCAAAAGGTCACGAGTTTGAATCTCCCACACCACTTATCGAATTTAAAAAATAAGGCTTCATTTGATAACCATAGCCATAACCATTTTATTTATGGTTTTAAGTTATCAAGTTGGGGTTGGGGTTGGGGTAGGGGTATTCTTATGTGATTTTAATCATTCTAACTTTGTTTGTGAAGGCTGCCACTGTACAATGAAGCAAAGCTAGCGTTCTTTATATATCTTTGGCATCCTAAAACAAAAGTGAGGAATCATCATCTCTAGCTCATAGAAACCTCTTTATTCATTCCAACAGATGATCTCTAACTGAAGTTTGTTTTCAGGGAGCAGCATCTATGTTTGGTTTTGTTCTTCGACCATTGATAGCGAAACACGAAACAAATATCGATCATTACCTGGTTGAACTAAGGCTCAAGGCAGCAGATATTGCATCCTTGTTTTGGCGTAAAACAAGTAATCGCAGCCGAACGGCATTACTCGACTTGCTGCATAACGCTTCGTCTCTGTCCCAGTCACATACTTGTTGGAATCAGGTACGTAAAGGAGACGACTATACCTTCGTTTAGTTGACAATCCTTAATGAAAAGAATATGTTTTGAAGTCCTATTCTATTTCCTAGAGGCTTAACTATGTGTGTTATGCTCTGGCAGAATCTCAAGAAGGATGAAACAGAATCACCAGCAAAGGGAGCAGAACTTGGATCAACTATGGGAAACAAAGTTGCAGATGATTCAAAGAAGGTAAGTTTTGATGAACAATCGCCAAAACTGAAACGTCGAAAATGGCAATTTTCCAGATTGTTTTGTGCCAAGTAAGTTTCAGGCTAAAGTTTTAGGGAAGAATGGAATGCAGTTTTATATGGACCTTCAAGAGGCCAAGGGTTTAAATATATCAACCCTTGTATCTGTAAAATTGAGGCTTCGGCATTGAAATATTAGGAGACAATTGTCATTTTCGATATTGGTATAAACTTTAAACATTCAATTTTATGTTTAATGAAGCTGGCCTTAAAGGTCTATATGACAAAGGTTCTTTAGATACAATTAAAATTATTCATTGTCTTCATATACGTTTGACATTGAAGTCCAATAATCACAATAGAGTAGAGGGGTTTGAATTTAACTTATCTCATTATATATAAAATATTTCTTTTGCAATTAAAATGGATAGATACTCGATAACATGTTGTAATGTGTATTATTTTTTTTTTAGTACAAATTTTGGGGAGAGAGGCTAACAAACCCTCCAATTCCATAGATAGTCGATGAAGCTTCTCCTTCTTGGCGAACTGATGATTAGTCATTTTGTTACTTTTCGTATATCTTTATATCTATTTGAGCCGGATCTACATCTTTCCTGTCGCTGGGAGTTAGTGTGGGAGTGTGGGGGTGGGGCATATGAGAGATAAATATTAATTTACGCAATTGAACTTGCAATCGTGGAGCTAAAATAGTTTAACCACTAAATAAGATAACACTACATATTAACGCTAGATTGGGTTGGGTTAAATACACTTTTGAGTTGGGTTGAGTAAGGGTTGACCTAAAATAAACTCAATCCAACTTGACCAACCTGAATTGATTATTAAGTTTATTTTTTTTGTTTACATATAACATAAATTATATATGTATAATAGACTTTTTTATTTTCCAATAGAAGTCTAAAGTCTATCAGTTCAACTAATAGACTTCTATTAGTTCATCAGTTGAATTGATAGATGTCCAATAATGTTATAATATATAAATTTTGGACAAAATGTGCTATGAGTAAAATTATTTTTAAAAATGTTCTACAATTGTAATGGAAAGTCACAAATATGCTATGGAGGACAAATTCCCTTAAATAAATTATTTGATTTTTATGTTAGTTTAATTATCTATTTATTTTATAGGAAGTCTAATTATATTATATAGGGGCTATTTGTTTGACATATTTAAGTAGGATTTAGTTTTAGGATTTATCAATTCCTCCTCGAAAACCTACATCCGAACGAGTTTCTATTAACTCCTCCTCATTTTTACTTTTAAAAATAACTTTCATTTCTAACCATTCATTTTTAATCATTCATTTCAAATCAATCAAAATAACTCATTTTTAACCATTTCTTTTTTAACTATTAAAAATAACTACTCATTTTTAAATCTACACCCAAACAAGATTTTGACTCTAATTCATCTACACAAAAACTACATTCAAACGAGTTTTTGACTACAACTTTATACAAAAATTGCATTCAAATGAGTTTTAGGTTAAATCCTACCTAAATATGTAAAACACACTCCCTAGACCACAACTTGGAATGGATGGCTACATAAGTCTATGCTCCAACATCAGTTTCTCACAAGCAAGACCTATAGAATGAGCTCAGATTCATCCATACCGTTTCCAACCTACCTTGGTTGGTGCATCCCTTGCTTTGTCTTCTCCGTGATGTCAGGCCCATAGTTTTGTTATATTAATTGTCTATTTGTTTTGTGTTTTATAGTCGGGATCTTCTATATAAATTATCATTGTAAAATTAATGGAAGATGACTTTTGATTTGAATATTTTGCTTATTTAATATTTATATTAATTTCATTACCTTAATATGATAATGATTGGAGATTGTATTTTGTTTATGTATAATCTAAGAAAAATATGATAAAATATATTTATATTTGTTGATGAACCCGATAACCCGTCCCGAAAATATAGGATTGAGTTGGATTATCCTTCTAATTGGGTCGAATTGAGTTGGAAAAGTAATCTGAAAAATTGGGTTGGGTTGAAAATCTCCTCAACCCAACCATGTTTAGCCCTAATTAAGGCATCATCTCTGAAGCTAAGCCAGCACAAAAATTTGAGAAAAGAAAAAGAGAAAGAAAAAGAAAAGGCGTTTTGGAGTATGAAAGCAAACAACATGGGTTTTCAATTAGGTCCTTGCAATCCAATAATGAACCAACAACTTCATCGCCATTGCCAGCAATCACAAGATTCTCGGCCAAAAAGCTCTGCAGAGTTCACAAGACACTTCAATGGCTCCAATACTTAAGTTCTTAGTGGGTGTTTGTTATATGGTTCATGTTATGTCCAAACGTGCAATTGGAAGAATCTTTTCTGGTTTTCTGGATATTTAATGGGGTTTATTTAATGTGTGGGGAGCTGTGGATTTTGAGTACTTTAATGGTTGTTTATTGTATTATAATATGGTTTAATGCATGATTGCTGTTTCGTTTTATTTTCTTCTAGGGCTTTCTTTCATAGAGATTACTTTTGATTTGGTGAAGCTCTAAGTGGATGATGTTGATATTTTATTTCCCTTCTTGGTTAAGAGAATTTTAATACAAATTATAGTTTTCCATTTACTTTGAGAGACATCCAACCTCTGGTCCAACATGGCCAGTGGGTTCATTACAACTTTCTTGTTTCTTTTCTACTTCATTTTGTCTTTAACCTTTTATCATTAACATTGTTAGAATTGTTAACATCTGACATCATGGTACATCCGGATGCAGTCACTCAGGACGACAGTTCAGAGTGTCTTAAAAGATAAAACTGGGAAATTGTCAAAGGAACATCTGTAGTTAGCACTAGATCTGGTTGCTCCATTAGCTGGTTTACCGCTGCTAAGTGCGTTCGACCAGGTTATTGAACAATGAAATCAACAATCATCGATAACATTAACATTAAGCGAACAATTAGCACAACTGTAACTGATGTTTGGTCTATATAATCTAATCTACAGATGGACAAGTGGCTCATTGACGTATTCAAGATGATAGACGCCAACAATGGGAAAGCGGTTGAAGAAGACGAGTTCAAGAAACTATTGACTGAGATTCTAGGAGCAGTGATGTTGCACTTGGAAGGCAATCCAGTCTCAGTTTCTTCAAATTCTGTTGATGCCTCTGGCCTGCTCTTCTACACTCTTTGACTCCAAGTTATTATAATATGGAGCTTACTTTTATCTGCAATAGAGAAAAGGACATTACAAATATTTTTTAAAAATCAATTATAACTATTTACCTAAAATTTTTAATGTATGAATTAGGTTAAATGACCAATCAATTTGCTGGATGAAGGTAAATTTAAATTATATCAACACTAAGTTTTCCAAAGATTTCTTGGCTAAAGCATGGCAGTAAAAAACCAAGGTAGCATAGCAAATAACTGTACATTGAACAGAGCTTGTGTCTGCCTTTCTGATGGAAGGATTGTAAAATGTTCAACGTATTAAAGAAACCCCATTCAATATTAGAAAATACTAGAAAAGATTCTTCCAAATGCAACCAATTAAACAAAAACCCACTTCATTACTTGTTTTATGTTAAAAGATGGAGTTCAAATTTTCTAATTCTTCAATACAATAATGAACCTAAAGTTGGGTTTAAATACAATAGAAATGATTATAAAGGGGAAAAATAATATCTAATTATAAAAAGAAAAAATATTATCTAATCATAAAATGAGAAGATGATTTAGATGTCTAATCATAAAAGGAAAATATAATTAAAAGGATAAAAATACTACTATACTAAAAATTAATATAAACCAACACTTCCCTTTTACTTGATTTTATATGGAATACAAGTCAAGCTTGAAGTTAAAGAGAAATACTAAAAATTTGTGGCACATGCACAAGCATCGCACGAAAGTATTTCTCGAAGTTAAATTTATCAGAATTGGTCATTATGATGATGTGTCAATTGGATGACTTCGACCAATGAATGGGCCATGAGCCAATTGAATGAGGGCTGCCAGGCCAATTGAATGAGTTATGTCAAGGTCGATGTGGAGTGATGTCAAGGCCAATGGGATGAGTGCTGCCAAAGCCAATTTGATAAGTGCTGCCAAGACCAATTAGATGAGTATTGCAAGGCCAATTGGATGAGTATTGCAAGGCCAATTGGACGAGTACTGCCAAGGTCAATTGGATTAGTTCTGCCAAAGTCAATTGGATTAGTTCTGCCAAGGCCAATTGGATTAGTGCTGGGCTAATTTTTTGCCAAGGCAGTGCTGGGCCAATTTGGGAAAGTTGGTCCTAATGCCTCAGAAGCAGTGCCAGTCGTCACCTCCAGAGCAGTCCCAATAGCCGGCTCAAAAGCCGAGCCAGTCTTCTCTTCAATGACAAACAAATGTACATTTCTTCCTTCTTCACTTAAGTCACACATATATTAGATATTAGACCAGTTCCATTTCCATTGCACTTGCACGCCTTAAATGTATCCTTTGATTTCTCCTTCTGCCTATCCCCTCAAAGACTTGCATTGCACGATTCATCTCTTTAGAGAGGGACTTTGCAATGTCGAGATTGGTCTCGATTAAGTTTGTGACGAATTTGAAAATTTCAACCAAATTGTCAAGACAAGTAAATGAGCTCAAATCAACAACAGAATCCATGACAGATGTAGAGAGCGCGTTTTGGGTGTAGAAGTGAGTTGAAGATTGGAGAACAAGTAACTAACAACAATTTATATCCTGCCTGAGCCTGGGCCTTGGCCGACCTGGACTTGGCCAACCCACATGATAATTTGAACATATAAATTTTTTTATTTTTGTTCCCAAGTTAATTTATTTCAACCATTTATAATTTTTCTTATTTTTAGATTTAATTCATTGCTCTTTCTTCTAAATTCAAGGACATTACAATTTTTTTTAGTATTGGGGGAGGGGACCAACAAATTCTATATAAGGAGAGAGCCAAATACCAATTTTCGAGCTTGAACATGTGATTATGGAGTTGAAATGGATTAACATCAAACAAGATAATCAATCACACTACCGACCCATTCAGTAGGACGTTACAATAGTTAGTTGCCAAGTTAATTTGTAAGTAGATGACCTTCATAAATTACTCATAATATCTCAACCATTTGTAATTTTTCAAGACCTTCACTTTACATTTGGTCAACCCACATGATCATTTGAATTTGATGAATCATGTAAATTTTTTGTAGAAATTATAATGTCTAAATTATTTAAACTAAGCTTAAATCCGTTCTAAACATCATTATGCCTTGTTTTAAGGCCTAAGTCTTGATGGACAAGGCTTGGTTAAGGGCCACCGACTAATCTTGCAACCTCTGTCAATTGATATAGGGGGTGTTTGTTTGACATATTTAGGTAGTTTTTAGGTTAAGGAGTTATATTGTTGAATTATATTGAGTAGTTAAAAATTGAGAGTTGTACCAAAAACTAGTTTGAGTGTAGTTTTGGTACAGAGGAGTTACAGTCAAAACCTTGTTTGGATGTAGATTTAAAATGAGTAATTATTTTTAGTAGTTAAAAAAGAAATGATTAATAATGAATGGTCAAAAATAAGTTATTTTTATTGACTTGAAAGAAATGATTAAAAATGAATGGTTAGAAATGATTGAGTAGTTATAAATGAATTATTAAAAATGAATTGTTAGAAATGAGAGTTATTTTTAAAAATAAAATTGAGGAGGAGTTGGTAAAAATTCATTTGGATGTAGATTTTTTAGGAGAAGTTAATAAATCTTAAACCTAACTCCTAACTAAAAACGTCAAACAAACAGCCTCATAGTGTGTTACCAAGCACATTCAAATTAAACATTTTTTTGTAGTTCAATAATAATTGAGAGCGAGAGTTTCCAACGTATACACTCTTGGTCATAAAAATATAAGATATGTTTGAGCTCCAATTAAAAAAACATGCAGTTATATTATCTTAACCTAACCTGTGTTTGTGAGTCCTTTATTTAAACGGACGTTGAAGCCTCAATTTACGAGCCTAGTTGTAACCCTCCTGCCATAACCAACGCCGAACCGCGCCAACTTCTCATCTTCGGCAAAATGAGAAAAAAAAACACTGGATTACAATGATTTAAATTAGAGTTGCTTGCAAAGCAAATAAGTAAGTCATGGCTGCACCCCACCCATGAAGTCAACATATGTGACACCTTTGATGTCACGCATCTCAGCCCACTTTTCTCTTCTTCTTTTTTTAATAAAAAAATATTAAAATGTGTGTATGACTTTATGGGTGGTGGCTTCACCCAAATTGCCCTCATAAATAAATAATTATCGAATGGGATACAATATTCAAATTTGAAATTTAATTTGTATTTGATCCTTTGAAGTGGAATAAATAGAAGTTAAAGAAAAAAGATATTTAAAATCCGGCCATCATCCTAGAGAAATGGAATCACAAGAGGGTTTTCTTCAACCAACTTGATCGCCATTGCCAACAATCACAAGATTGTCGGCCAAAAAGCTTTGTTGCAGAGTTCACAAGAAAGACTTCATATATGGAGTTGGTTGGCAATAAGTTTTCATTTGAATGATATCTTTTCTGATTTTCTATCATATTGAATGGGGTTTATTTAATGTGGAGCTGTGGATTTTGAATGCTTTAATGGGGTTTATTTAAAGGTCCCATTTCATTTTACTTCAAAAGCTATGGACCTGACCGTTCATAGAGATTACTTTTGATTTGAATTGTTTGAATTGTCAACATCTGACATCATTAGTAATCTAGCAAATGAAGTGGATGATCTATCTATTGATAATAGTGAACACTTTGTTTTTCTTGCTTCCTTGAGTTTAATGTCAAATATCACTGCTCATTGATTTCTGATCATTTCTGCTCTGGATGATATGTAGGTATTGATTGAATTTACTCATGATCAACACAAAAGGTAAGCAAGACTGAGTTTAAAGAAGTTCTCTCTGATCTTCTGCTCGGCATGGCTACCGGGTTGAAGCGAGATCCTATCATTATACTTCGCATCGATGGAGAAGACCTCCTTGAATTCATCAATGGCCCTGCTTACGAGCCCGAGATGGTTGACGCCTTTTCACAAATCGAGCGATCCGGAGGATCTCTTCGTGATTACATTGTTAAAGCTTTTGAAAATCTTACTGTGGAACAAGGGATGCCTCCTCCTTCAGACCCTTGGGTAATTATTTGAATAGAACCAATAAAACTTTGTTTAGCAATTTTACTCTATTCATGATTAGTAATATTTCTAGTAGTTTTATGTTTGAACTTGTTCCATCTTCTTGTTAGGTTATGAGCGATATTGTTGAACCAGCTCTCGAGTGGTGTGCGGCAAAGGAGAATTGGGACAGACCCGTCTCGCAAGAGACATTCATGTTGGAATTCAAAAGAGCTGCAGAGTGGGTAGCTCGACGCCTAAAAGAAAAGCCTGTTATTGTCGCTCATAGTGAAAACACCTTTGATGGCAGTGGCATTCGAAGACTGTTATCCAACAAATTCGAACTCGACAAGGTTATATAGCATCATAGTACTGTTTCTCAACAGTCTTTGCTTGATTAATATTGTTCTTGCATCATGTTTTGTGCTTCATCTGTCATAATTTGATCCGGGTGCAGTCACTGAAGACGGCAGTTCAGAGTGTCCCAAAAGATAAAACTGGGAAATTGTCAAAGGAACATCTGCAGTTGGCATTGGATCTGGTTGCTCCGTTAGCTGGTTTACCGCCGCTAGATTCCCTCGATCAGGTTACCGAACAATTAAATCAACAATCATCAATAACTTTAACATCAAGCGAACAATTAGCATAAACTTATGTTTGCCTTGTATAATTTAATCTACAGATGGGCAAGCGGCTCGTCGACGTATTCAAGATGGTTGATGCCAACGATGGGAAAGCAGTTGAAGAAGACGAGTTCAAGAAACTATTGACTGAGATTCTGGGAGCAGTGATGTTGCAGTTGGAAAGCAATCCAATCTCAGTTTCTTCAAATTCTGTTGTGCATGAGCCTCTTGCCTGCTCTTCTACGCTCTTGACTCCATTCTCTTAGTAATCATGTGAAACAGAGCTATTCTAAGGTAAAAAAAATGACATTTGTATAAGTTATCCTAATATTTGGAGCTTATTAACTGCAATAGAGAAAAGGACATGCAGCCTAGGCTTGTCATTTCAAATTAGCTTAGAGTTGGCTGTTCCTTATTACAGGCTGAAAAATGATGCTCCCTTGAATTAATATATGTATCAGATTTGTTGTATTATGTTAATAAAATAAACTTTATATGTATGAGGACATTTTGAATAGATTATGTTCGGTCACTAACTGCCTTGATTGGCCTAGTAACTCACAAGGGTCAAAAGGTCTATGACTATCCAATCATCATGGTTATAAGGGTTTGCGAATCATCTTGCAGAATTTTGAGAAGTCAAAAAAAATATGTATTTAATGGTAATCACCAGTTTTGTGAAATCGAAAAATTATGTATTTAATGATAATGATCATTCAAATGTTGTAATTTGTAGGGTCAAACGGATTGTTATGTGAAAGTAATTGAGTTGTACATAATTTAGTCAAGCTATATATAAATATTTTTATAACTATTCACTTAAGTTAGTGGGTTGGTTCAAACTCAAATCTTTTGGTGGGATACCATTTTGGATTATGTTAAAACACCAATCAATTCAAATGTTTAAATTAGTGAAAATTTAATTATACCAACCAAACAATGTGGTCAACTGGCACTTGTGGTTTGTCAATGAGTTGCCAGTGCATATATTTGTGTGTGTATATATATATATATACATACATATTATTTTATTTTTTATTTTTTCTCAATAAGCTGGCTCTATGTTTGGGAGCAAGATCATCTCATAGAGGGCGTAGAAGTAGAAGTCGTTAACAGAGTAACAACATGTGACTGAATGGCCTAAGTTCACTTCCAATCATTATTTTTTTACATTTATGTTTTTTTTAATTTCCTTTCTCTCAAATTATAAAATTAGCTCTATAAACTCTTACATTATATCTACCATTTGCTTTAACTTACTTTAATATAAAACCAAGACAATTAAGCTAGGAAGGGTTGTTAGGTTATCAATGGATAGACTTTAAATGCATAACTTCTTGGTTAGATTAAAATTATCACCTCTTAATTCTTCAAGTCTTTTTTTTTCCGTAGGTCACTCCACGACTAAATGAGTTCAGTCTATAAACAAATACATATTTTAACATTTTTCTTGAGAACTAAATGTAGTCACAACTCACACCATTGTCAAAATTAGTGTAGAAGCGGTAAGTTGATTCGAACACACGTATATCTAAGAAAAATCAAGTACATTCATAATGAACAACTCGATCATTTACCTTAGAAGAGGATTGCAAGATCTTTCCTCTCTTTGCAAGCCCCAACACAATCCGATGAAACCAATTGAGAGTAGAGAACGGCAAGAGAGCTTCAAGAATAGTCATTATTGCAGCAATCCAAGCAGAGCTCCATTTTGCTGGATTCAGGTCCATTAACCTTGATTTTGGCAATAGTTGATTTATGAAGACCCGTTTGATAGCCATTTCGATTTTTGTTTTTAATTAAAGTGAGTCTTGCCTTTAATTTCATTCCTAATCTATATTCCTTTCTTTCTTAATATTCAAACAACTCAAGAGCAGGTCCGTCTAAAAAGCGAAATTAAAGGCAAGACAAAGGAAATATTTGAAACATTTCCAACTGTGCACTTCACAAAATTTGAAATAGCTTTCAAGGAATTTTTGGAAGTGCCTTAAGACATACCTACAAACCAAGGCTCACTTTCAAGGTGAGTATCATACCATGACTCCAATGAAAAATGCGACGACCATTGAGTCGATAAAGCCTCATTACAATGTGTCAAGCTACCTAGCCTCCAACGTCAACCTTGAAAGAACAACAACAACAACAACAATATAATTTTACAAATTAAAAGTACTCATTACAAGTGAGTAGAGGTCTTCCATTCAATTACTAAAAGCAGACTACATGAACATGCGACTTGCGAGCAAAGTTGCTGATTTTATAATTTAAGGGAGAGTGAAACAGGAAAAACATAAACCTAAAAATACAAAGGAAAGAAGGATTTCAGTGGCTTCCAGCCAGAATCTTTTGGAGAGAACCAAAATGGAAGGCTTCTAGGTGAACAACGGCTTCAATTACTTTCTCCCTTGGATTGAATAATGTCTTCAACCTGGTCTTCTTCCCATTCTTACCAGAGCAAAATAAGTCATTACCGACAAGAAAATATATATCTCCTTCATCTTCAAAGGCTTTAATGTGGTAAAACCTATGAAGACCCACCCTTGGTAAATCAATAACAAATTCTTTAATCCATGAATGTTTTGCTCTCATGACCCATACTTCCAGCTTGAGGGGATAGAATACAATTAGACAAATAGTGTGATTGAATGGTTGAAATTTGGCGGCAGAATAAGGGCCTAGGTCCAAGATAGCAATGGTTTCAAATGTTTCGGTTTCAACGTCGAGAGCATAAATGACAGACTCATTTGTTGAATCATATCCGAACCAATAAATGAGTGCGCGGAAGTAAATACCATGGTGAGGGATGATAAAAGGGCGACACCCAAGGTGCTCCCATTGGTGGCTAATTCCAAACCTCCAAACCTCTATTGTGCTAATGAATTCATCGTCATCGACGTCGTCCTCATATGTAATCTTGAACAATTTGTAGTGGTTGGTCTTGGGATTGAAACCGAAACCGATGCGGTACATATCCTCCTCCCGCTCTGATCCGGGAATTTTGAAGAACTCATTGGTCATGGGATTCCATATGCCTTTAGACCAAAGGCGCACAGACATTTGTTTGAGAATATAAAGCAAGCCATTGCAGGAAGCGTAAATTAAAAGAGTATTACAGTGGGGGTCAAGGGTGAGTGTGGCAAGGGAAGTGGCCGTATCAAAATGGATACAACTCATCTTGGGATTTAAGTGTTGCATCTGAGCATTAGGGAGAGGTTGGATGGTAACATCAGAGCTATAGACAAGGAAAGCGTTAGGGATGTGGAATTTAGAAGAGGAAGCAGTGTAATCCAGGACCACACGGTTCCAAGCTTTACACACGATCCTGCAATTCGGCAAATCCGAGAAAGGAAGTTTCGAGAAGATTACCTTAACAATATCCTCCGGGAGCTTCCGGTTTATGTTCATAATCATCCTCCTTCTCTTTCTTTTCTGCTTCATCGTTCTCTTTCTTTTCCAAGCCATCGTTTCAAAGCAAAGATCCAATTTTGGGGACAAACAAGCAAAAGGGAATTCAAGTAAATAGCAAAGATTCAGTTTTGAGGGACAACCCCAATATCAGAACAACCACCACAACTGGGGTCAAGAAAAGTTTTTGTTTTTTTCATAAGTACCAAGTAATAGGGTTAGATCTTTCTTCTTCTTCTTCTTTTTTAAAAATCAAATCCATTCCAATTGGGCTTCAGCTTTATCGTAGAAAAACGTTGCCAAAAATAAAATATATGTATTTCCTTATATATTTCCTTTTCCTTATAAACTATTGTTAAGTAAATTTAGAAAAACAAATCATATCATATCATATCATATATCATATATCATATCATATCATATCATATCATACTATTTAAAGTGTGGCTTAAGAGAGAAATCATTTTTAGACGATTTTACCCCTTAAGTCATACCTTAAATTACAAAAATGTCATTTACTGGAATATTAAAAAAAATCAAATAAGGTAGAAGATATTTACAATATCATTTAGATTTTCATCCGTAGAAGATAAGATATTTTTATCAAATCTCATAAATTTTATGACTAAGTTAGAAGACAAGAGATTTCGACAGTTATTTACAATATCATTTAAATTTAAATTTTCATGTAGAAAATAAGATATTTTTACCAAATCTCATAGATTTTATTTGACATTTTATATTCTAATTAAAATAATAAATTGAATTTTTCAATCCTATAAATAGTTGTTGCATTTTGTTTACAAGAACACATTCTGTTTGCTTGGATTTATTTTTTTTATAATAAGTTATGTTGGATTATTTGCCTTTAACTTTCATCTAATTTTTCTTTTGTGCAATAATTTTTGTAGAAATTTTTTTTTGCATAATTGTTGCCTTTCAAAAAAATACTTAGAGATCTCGAAAAAAAGTTTGAAGAATTATAAGATTATCATCTGAGGTTAGTACATGAATTCTTCAATTCCAAAAGTTTGGTAACAATGATTTCCTACTATATATATGTATAGTTCTTTATATTTTGTTTACGAACACATTTGAAACTTTCTTTTTGCTTGGGGTTACTTTCTTGTTTTTTTTTTTTATAATACAAAATTTAGTTATCTTATTTTTGTTGGATTATTTACCTTAACTTTCATCTAACTTTTCTTTTGTTACAATAATTTTTGTAGGGATCTTTTTGTTGCTTAATTGTTGACTTGGAGATGAGGGAATTGTTTTTTTAGATGTATACTAATAAATATTTAGGTTATTTATATTTATAATTATAATAATGATATAACTCTTATAAATTTTATAATTCAAGAGTAATAGGTCTATTAATAGATAAATTGAGAAAAAATTAAAGAGCGTCCATTTTTAAAAATCAAAGATAAAATTTAATTTTAATTCAATAAATTTTACTATTTTTTTTAAATAATAACACCTATTATTTTTTAAGCTCAAAATAAATAATTAACTGCGTTTTAACATAAGCGTGAATTTTAATAAATTTAACTCACGTGAAAAAATAGTTATAAAATTCAATGTTATATTAAAATTATTATTTGATGATTTAAAATTAGCCTAAAAATGTAAGAAACAATTTACAATGATATATATATATATATAATTTATTATTTAAGAATTTATCACGTGCAATGCTGTGCTAAAAATTTAGTAACTTTAAAGTCAGCAAAGAAAATAAATAATAGTTTAATCAATATAAAATACATGTTTATGATCACGAGACCAAATTCAAAATCTCCTACCTCAAATTAACTAAAACATGTGTTACAATCGAGAGATTTACTTAAACTCTTGCTACAAGAGTGAAAATTGATGCCATTCAATTCTTTGTATTTATGAGTGAGGGTCGGGACAAAAGTTAAATTATGCCAAAAACTTGGTATGCTGTTTCCGATGCAATTATATTTAGATAATGAATGAATTCTGAGCTTAACCTTGAAATCGCTCTCGCAAGTATACGCGTTGTCAAAATGCAACAAGTGATAAGTATTTATTTTATCCTTCTCCACTGGGATTGCAGAATATGATTACCATGCGACTTGATAATTAGGGTTTCATGCCTCCATAATCTAACAATTGCTTCCGCATTCGATGATTTATGTTAAACTGAGCTTTGCTGGGTCTTCCACTAGATCCTTCTTCCGAGTTCACTGATGATTTGCATACGTGGGTAGCTAATCGACACACATTGCATGATAATGCAACATTGTAAAATCTAATTATCTGCGATCCTATCAACTATTCCGCATGCAATTTTCACGGAAGCTAATGCATCATAGATAGGTATAACAAATGATCATGTCGTTTATTCAATGGCATTACGAAAGTTACTACTCATCTACTCCCAATATTCTTCGTAAATGTTGGATATTCTGATTGTTGCTATTCTCCCGATGCGGACTCCTTGTAAGATGTGACAAATCTCTTCCTTCTTCTTTGGAGTGCTTCTTTTTATTTCGCCTTTGCATTCAGAGATATTAGCGCAAATTTTATCTTCTTTTTCTGCTGAAATGGGATGGCTTGCTTTTCCTAGTGCTTCTATGCAGATCTATGCGATTGCTATTCATTTTACTCTAATGTATGCTCCTGACTACTCAGTTAAGTCAAGAAATCTTAGAATAATGCTATGTAAATCATCCTAATTTATGCTCTATTTGGGAGCTATCAGCTCACTCCTTGGCAGCTTGGACACTTGCAAATTGTTCTTCACAATCCTCCTCTGTGGTTGAGAAAAATATTACATAATAATATAGTGACAATTGGTGATTGTAGGCGTGTAGGGATATAATATTCAAATTTGAAATTTAATTTGTATTTGATCCCTTTGAAGTGGAATAAATAGAAGTTCAAGAAAAACATATTTAAAATCCGGCCATCATCTGTGAAGGTAGAACAAAAATTAGAGTGAGAAGTGAGAAGAAAACAAAGAGAAATGGAATCACAAGAGGGGTTTCTTCAACCAACAATCACAAGATTCTTGGCCAAAAAGCTTTGCAGAGTTCACAAGAAAGACTTCATATATGGAGTTGGTTGGCAATAAGGTTTTCATTTGAATGATATATCTTTTCTGATTTTCCATAATATTTAATGGGGTTTATTTAATGTGTGGAGCTGTGGATTTTGAATACTTTAATGGGGTTTATTTAAAGGTCCCATTTCATTTTTCTTCAAAAGCTTTGGACCTGACCCTCCAAATATTATAATATGGTAATACATGATTAGTGTTTTGTTTTATTTTCTTCAAAAGCTTTGATGATTGGGATGATGATCTAAGCTTTTACTCGATACCTCTGGTCCAACATGGCAACCATATTATTCCTTTTATCATTAACATTGTTTGAATTGTCAACATCTGACATCATTAATAATAATCTAGCAAATGAAGTGGATGATCTATCTATTAATAATAGTAAACACTTTGTTGTTCTTGCTTCCTTGAGTTTAATGTCAAATATCACTTATTTAGTGCAGCTCATTGATTTCTGGTAATTTCTGTTCTGGATGATATGTAGGTATTGATTGAATTTACTCATGATCAACACAAAAGGTAAGCAAGACTGAGTTTAAAGAAGTTCTCTCTGATCTTCTGCTCGGCATGGCTACCGGGTTGAAGCGAGATCCTATCATTATACTTCGCATCGATGGAGAAGACCTCCTTGAATTCATCAATGGCCCTGCTTACGAGCCCGAGATGGTTGACGCCTTTTCACAAATCGAGCGATCCGGAGGATCTCTTCGTGATTACATTGTTAAAGCTTTTGAAAATCTTACTGTGGAACAAGGGATGCCTCCTCCTTCAGACCCCTGGGTAATTATTTGAATAGAACCAATAAAACTATGTTTAGCAATTTTACTTCATTGATGATTAGTGATATTTTTAGTAGTTTTATGATTGAATTTGCTCCATGTTCTTGTTAGGTTATGAGCGATATTGTCGAACGAGCTCTCGAGTGGTGTGCGGTAGGGGAGAATTGGGACAAACCAGTTTTGCAAGAGACATTCATGTTGGAATTCAAAAGAGCTGCAGAGCAGGTGGCTCGACGCCTAAAAGAAAAGCCTGTTATTGTTGCTCAAAGTGAAAATACCTTTGATGGAAGTGGCATTCGAAGACTGTTATCCAACAAATTCGAACTGGACAAGGTTATATAGCATCATAGTACTGTTTCTCAACAGTCTTTACTTGATTAAGATTGTTCTTGCATCATGTTCTATACTTCATCTGTCATAATTTGATCCGAGTGCAGTCACTTAAGACGGCAGTTCAGAGTGTCCCAAAAGATAAAACTGGGAAATTGTCAAAGGAACATCTGCAGTTGGCACTGGATCTGGTTGCTCCGTTAGCTGGTTTACCGCCGCTAGGTTCCCTCGATCAGGTTACCGAACAATGAAATCAACAATCGTCAATTACTTTAACATCAAGCGAACAATTAGCGTAAACTGATGTTTGGTCCATATAATTTAAACTGCAGATGGACAAGCTGCTCGTCGACGTATTCAAGATGGCTGATGCCAATGACGGGAAAGCGGTTGAAGAAGATGAGTTCGAGAAACTATTGAATGAGATTCTGGGAGCAGTGATGTTGCAGTTGGAAAGCAATCCAATCTCAGTTTCTTCAAATTCTGTAGTGCATGAGCCTCTTGCCTGCTCTTCTACACTCTTGACTCCATTCTCTTAGTAATCATATGAAACAGAGCTATTCTGAGGTAAAGGAAAATGACATTTGTATAAGTTATCCTAATATTTGGATGTTCCTTAGTACAGGCTGAAAAATGATGCTCCCTTGAATTAAAGTATGTATCAGATTTGTTGTATTATGTTGATAAAAGAAACTTTATATGTATGAGGACATTTTGAATAGATTATGTTCGGTCACTAACTGCCTTGATTGGCCTAGTAGCTCACAAGGGTCATAAGGTCTATTATGACTATCCAATCGTCATGGTTATAAGGGTTTGCCAATCATCATGGAGAATTTTGAGAAGTAAAAAAAATATGTATTTAATGATAATCACCATTCAAATGATAGAGTTTTGTGAAATCGAAAAATTATGTATTTAATGATAATCATCATTCAAATATTGTAATTTGTAGGGTCAAATAGATTGTTATGTAAAAGTAGTTGTCTTGTACATAATTTAGTCTAACTATTTATAAATATGTTTATAACTATTCACCTAAGTAAGTGGGTTGAATCGAATTCAAAATTTCTTGATGAGATACCATTTTGAATTACGTTAAAACATCAATTAATTTAAAAGTTTAAATTAGTGAAATTTTAATTATATCAACGGACAATGTGATCAAGTGGCACTTGTGCTTTCCTAATGAGTTGCCTGTTCATATATATATATATATCTTTCAATAAGCTAGCTCTATGTTGGGGAGCAAGATCATCTCATAGAGGGCGTAGAAGTAGAAGTCGTTAACAGAGTAACAACATGTGACTGAATGGCCTAAGTTCACTTCCAATCATTATTTTTTTATCTTTATTTTATTTTGACAATACTTCCAATCATTCACCTTGCAATGATCATCAAAACCCACCATTTTTATTTCTCATCCTCATTCAAATCCCCATTATTCATTTCTCCCAAAACTTAGGGTTCTTCCAAACTTCCAATTTTCTAACATTCCCTTGCAAGTTTGTTTATTCTATAATTCTAAACAACCAATCCCAACCAGCAGCTGTAGCAGAAACACACGACGACAAGCATTACCTTTCAAACATCTTCAAAGGTAAGACCAATCGATGTTTCCTAGATTATCTTGTTTGATTATGAACTGGATAAGATGAGGATGGAATTTTCTAGATTCTGAAACCCTTTTGGGTAGGTTTCTTCTCTTAAAATATGAACTGGGTCTGGCTTTGATTTGACTTCAGTTGCTTGGTTTAATGTGCTGTGGGTTATGGAAGCAAGCTCTTCTCCTGCATTTGTTTCTTTGTTTTTGGTAGCTTTGTGGTGTTGTTTGGCAGGCACTGTTCTTGCCTTTTTTTGGATTCAGTTTTCTGGGATTATATCATATGCCTTAAATTTGCTGTTTGTTTGATAGTTGTTAAGTGTTGGTTCCATGTGTATGTGCATGTGTTGCAGATTGTTATGATCCCTTGGATCCAAATGGGAACATTACGATTACTTATGATATTCAAACTTGGACGACTCGTGGATATGTGGTGAGTTTGTGCCTGTGCTTAGCCAGAATGCAGAAATCACCCTTCTTCATTCACACCTTTTATATATATAAACATTCATCGGACATCTCAACTATTATCATGAGACAAAACGCCCCTATAGCATTTGGTTGTCAAGAAAATTATCTATTAGTATTCTTTTTCTTTACTACTATTCTGACTTTTTGGGTGAATTTTGGTAAAAATGTACCATTCCATCTACATTCTTGAGAGTAAGGTTCAGTGTGCTTTTAGTTTTTTCTCAAATAGGTAGTTTTCCACTAGAAATCAGTAGAGCCTAATCAACTAAAATATCAAGTCTCGCCTCTTGCACATCTTAGGTACCTTGGCTTGGCTTTTCAATTAAATGATAATATTCACTTCACTTATTCTATGTAAGTATGTAACTAGTTATAATGCCTCATTCGTCTCTAAGATTCATACATAAATCTCTTCTTTCACATCACTGTCCATAGAGTAAGATGGGAGAGCAATGAACTTTGTGGCCAATTTTTCATTTTCAGGGGAAGGTTACTGTTCAAAACTACTATCTGTTCCGGCATGTGGAGAAGCCTGGCTGGCAGCTGGGATGGACATGGACAAGGGGTGAAGTCATCTGGTCCATGAGCGGAGCCTTTGCAACCGAGCAGGGGAATTGCTCGTTGTTCAAGTTTGACACTCCACACTCCTGTGAGAAGAGCCCTGTCATTCTTGATCTTATGCCAGAGGCATTCCCGGAAAACCGTTCAGAGGGTTGCTGCCACGGCGGGGTTCTTTCTGCTTGGGCTGTGGACCCTTCCAAGTCTTTCTCTTCATTTGAAATCTATGTGGGGAGCGTGGTTGGAGATGGCAAGGAGCAATCGCCGGCCAATATTACTCTCATGGCGCCTGGTCCTGGCTACACTTGCAGCTCATTTTTGGATGCTCATCCAACAGTTTCTTCTGTCATTGATGGCAAAAGAGAGGTTCAAGTTTTCAGTAAGTGTTTTAAATGCCAATTGCAATGTAGCTCTAGAAATGGCCTAAAAAATTGCCATTATATGCTGATTCTAGCCTTCATGGTGAGCATAGCAATGCTCGATTTTTTGAAACCTTACTCGCAAGCTACAGTTAACTCTTTCAAATTTGTAGCTATTGGCTTTTCATTTCTGTTCGCCAGCCAAGCACATGGGCCCGAACTTTAAGTTCCCTCGTGCTAGCCTACACAAATTTAGGCTTAATAAAACCGATTGAGTCAACCACCATTTGGGTTGGTCTTGTGGTCAACAAGGATAATGTATAATAGAGGACTTGAAGGGAATGGGTTTAAGCCTTGTTGACCACCTGCTTAGGATTTAATATCCTACAAGTTACCTTAGCAACCAATTGTAGTAGAGTTTGGTAGTTGTCCGTTTTGGTACGCACAAGTTGGTCTAAACACTTGAAGTAGAGACCTCGACAATTTTAGACTTCTATCCAGCCATCTATTCCAAAAATCCCCCCTCCCTTTTTCCTTATGTGCCAGTTCCGATGGAGTTTCCTCGGCATACGAGTTCGCCCTTCAAAATGTGTAGCTGATTCATGAGATAATCTTTCGAATGTGCGAGCATTCTTCTCTTTGGATAAGTTGGAAGTGCAACTTCCCGAGAGTACATATTTGTATTTATTGTATTATCTCATTCTATAAAAGGTCCAAAACCTTGTAACACTTTTATCTTTATAAATGAAAAATGTTTTTGCTTTTTATAAATAAAAAACATTCATTGCAATGACATCAGGTAAGATCCAGTAACTAAGAGGTTAGAGGTTCAAATTCCCCATCCCAGGTGTTGTTAAATTTAAAATAAAATATTTAAAAAAAAAAACAACTTAACTACTGTCATTTGCAGGAACTTGGAAGGCAACATGTACTTACTCTATATTTGTGGAGAACAAGACACCACTCTGTTGTGTTTCACTCTCAACATTTTACAATCCTTCCATCACACCTTGCCCTACATGCAGCTGTGGATGCAGAAAAGCAGACGCAAGCTCTGTTCAATGTACAAGGTATTTGCTACCTTGGTTTTTCACTGTCATGCTTTTTCGACAAGCGGTTTTTCGTAAACCTGTGATATTCATTAATCAGTAGCATCAATTTTTATTTACCATATATTATCAAAGCCTATGGTACAACTTTTATAGAGAATCTTTGAGAACATGTTTCGCAGTGGGTGCAAGGCTGAAGTCATGGACTCAGGGCAGCATAGTATATCGGTAGACTGTAGTATGTTACGGTTTGTACACGTGTCGTTGTGTGCCGTATCGTATATTGGTTTATTTTTGTCCTTTTCCTATGTTTTCTTGTAACAAATATATCATGTTTCTCTCTAACACCAGAGACGAATACCAGTTGTCGACCAGGGACTCTGCTAATAATCTTGCCTCGATACAGTGCTCAAAACACATGTGTCCGGTTCGGGTGCATTGGCATGTGAAGACGAACTATGTCAACCATTGGAGGGTGAAACTCACAGTTTCGAACTACAACTATTACAGAAATTACTCAAACTGGAACATCCTAGTGCAGCATCCAGGTTTTAGCCAATCAGCTGAAGCATATAGTTTCAACAGCTCACAATTTCCATCCTTCAGATTTGGAGGTACATTACATGGTTCATTTTGACGTAACGTCTTGGCCCGGTTGAACTATGACGCCATCAAATCGTGTCGAGTAATATGGAGTGAATTTGTTGTTTATTTGCAGATGAGTTGGCTCTCTTTTGGGGCATTGAGTACTACAACACAGAGCTTGTGCAATCTAGTGAGAGCAATGTGGGGTTTGTGACAACAGATATTGTTCTTGAGAAAGAATTAGAATCATTCACATTAAGCCATGGTTGGGCCTTTCCAAGAAGAGTTTATTTCAATGGAGATAACTGTGAAATGCCTTTGCCAGACACTTATCCAATGCTACCAAGTGGGAGTTCTAAGCAATGCCTCTCACTTTCCCTCTTCATTCTCCTCTTTTTCACTTGTTTGTTTTGGTGAAAGTGTACACTACTTGTTTTTTTGTATTTTGTTTTTTGTTTTTGTTTTTTTTGTGCAATGTAGAAATAGAGATTCAAACATTTAATAATAGTATTATTATCCACACAAATGTGGTAGGAGGCACCTCCTAGACAAAAAATTTCTCTAAAAACAAGTACTAAACAATGTTTGTGTTTGGCTCAAGTCTTGATAACTTGTTTCTCAAAAAAAAAAGTCTTAATAACTTAAATATAGTTTTAGTTGTGAAACATTATATGTTTTGAATTTCTACTCATTATTTGCAATGAAATATTTTACAAAATAATAATAATATAAATAATAAATAAATAAAACCATAATTGTTATAAACTAAGAACAAAAAATAAATTGAAAGGGTTTATTTGTGTATTCCAACTTGACTTCTTCACTATACCCGCTAAGGAAAATCTTGGATTTAAGAATGGAATCAATCATTCTAAGAAATCTATAAGAATATGTTCAAAAATATATTTTTTAATCGAAGGATGTATTCTTTTAGCTTGCTAAGGAAGTTGGGTGGATATTCTTAGTCAACCATCTCTCAGCATTGACCTTCAAAGCTTTTCATTTGGACTAATCTCAACAAAAAGGGAGATCCAACCAGCTCAATTCTCATCAACAAAATCAGCCTACACATTATGGGAAAACATCACAACCTCTTGTGTCTACCATTTTCATCCTTGTAGATTGGGAAACTTTCTTGTAATTTTTTGGATAATACTTCTCAAAAATAAAAGTTGGGTATTAAAAAAAAATGGTCACATCCTCCACCTAGAAGTTGATTGGATGGTGAGTATGCTTTGATTTGAGCATTAAATCTGAGGTGGTTGTTGTTTTGACTTTTGAAATATTTTGGACTTTTTTCACTTAATTCCTTATCAACAACAATTTTCTAACTACAAAATTAAACCAAGTCTCCACTAATTAACAAAGAGATAAATCTATGATATTTAAGAAGGGAGACAAATACCATATTCAAACCTGCGACGCTAGCGATGAATTGATTTATAATCAAACAATGAAATTATTACTTCACTAACTAATTCGATACAAAATATGATAATTAATTTCAAGTATAAGCAAAACTGCTAACAAAATGTAGAGTATGAAATTTAAAATTTTAAAGATAAGATACTCATTAATCTTTAAAAAAAAATGTAGATGGATAGAAACAAAATTATAAATTTAGGGGGTTTTTTTTTTTTACCTCTAGAACAACCAAAAAGAATTAAAACCAGGTTGATATTAAAATTCCAATTTTTCAACCAACCAAACCCCTAGCAAAGGTGAAAGAACAAAAGGTTATTTTCTTTTGAAACAGCCGCCGTTGAGCTTGTTCTTGTTGCCACTGCTCTCTACCATTTTTTTTTTCTCAAAATCTCTTCACTTTTAGTCGCTCCAAACCCCATCGATTTTTCCTTTACATTGCTAAAAAAATCTTGGCCATTGATAGCCAAGATCACCATATAGCTCTTCCAATCAACATTCCGAGCTCTGCAGAAGGAATCCATGGATTCTCAGCTTCTCAAACAGCGCCCAATTTCGTCTATTCTCATCATAATCGGTAACCCATCTTTGTTTTTCGTCATTTTTTAAAAATATTCTTTCTTAGTTTGGGATTTTGAATGTTGGGTTGTGATTTTGGCAAATTCAGCTATGCAGACTGAAGCGCTACCTTTGGTGGACAAGTTTCAACTTAGGGAAGAGCTTAGCTCTCTGTGAGTTTTTTTTATCTGTTGATATTGTTCTATCCATTTTGGCACTTCATTTTAGAGCTGGAATATTACTGGGATTTTGATTTTGATTTCTTTTTTCCTGTTTGGGTGTTGCATTTTGTGGTTTTCTCTGATTTTGGGTTGAGTTTGTATTCTTTTTCTTGTTTTTGGAATGGGTTTTTAGTTTATGTGAAATGCTTGATTGTGCAGGTTTCCAAAGGAGGTTCCATGGGTTCGTTATTATGGGATTTACAAAAATCTTGAAATCAATTTGATTTGGCCTGGAAAGGATTTGACCTTAGGTATGGATAATTCATGTTTTGTTATCTTGTTTTCTTTGATTCAAGTCTTTTAGTGGATAATCTCCATGGATTACTAATGTTAATGATTTGTAAAGCATTTTAGAAACTGACCTCTAACATTCCCATTGGTCTTGTTCAAGCTATGATATTTGTTCTTAGACACATTTTTTAGTTCTCTTGATTATCTCACTGTTGATCTGGTTGTAACCTGTTGTAACTTGTAACTATACTCATGCTTGTCTTTCTTTTGATAGTTGAACCAGTTTTCTTTTTGTCCCTTTAGTCACTTTCTCATAAACTAAACGTGGCTTCTTAAATATTGATATTACATGATCTCGTTCATATTGGCTAGCTTGGCTGCAATTGGGGTGTTTATTATGATTTTGCTTCTGAAATATAGATTCCAAGCATAATTTTTGCCATGTATTTGTTTCCTCAAATCTATAGTACTAGACATTCTTTATTTTTTATTTTTTATTGACATGTCAGTTGTGAATAATTTGAAATGTGTGAGAAACATAATGAATGGAAGTCATTAAATCTTTTCTTTTCTAAAGATCTTCTATTTATGATAAGATATTGAGCAGACTTGGTTATGAACCTTGTTAGACTCTGCTTGCCTTCACTACAATCACATAACCAACTTCGTTTCTTTCTTGATTTTTGAAAAAATAGACTCTTGATATGTCCTTGTGCTCTGTCTATTTTTGTTGGTTCCTTGTTCTTATTCAGCATTTTGTAGATAGACATTTTTGCACTCCACTGTTCAGTGTTCTTTGCTTTGTACTTCTATGATAGTGTGTTCAAAACATAAGTTACAAAGTAAGCTATTTGTTCCTAAAGACCTCCAACTATCTCTCAGGGGTCGATAGTGTGGGCACGATTTCGGCATCGCTTGTAACCTATGCTTCTATCCAAGCATTGCAACCAGACCTGATCATAAATGCAGGCACTGCTGGTGGTTTTAAGGTATATGTCTTGTATAGCAAGCTATTTTTAGGTTTGACTGTTATATTAACCTATTTTTCTTCATCGTGTATAGATTATTTCCTTTCCATTCACAGATTTATTCTTATAACATTGATCCTAAATTAAAAAAAGACCATCAAACTCTTGAATATTATTTTTTACAATTGGCCTCAATCTTAGTGATGTTCTCTCCCTCTCCTCTCCTATGTTTGTCAGATTTGTAAGTAGTGGCTGTATTCCTCTATCCATCAGTTATAGAATCTTTTTAAAATTCAGGGATTTATTTTGTAGTTTAACCTACTAACAATTATGAAGGATCAAGAGCATTGCTCATTTGTGTTTGACTGATGGTTGGGTTGCATGGTACCAGGCGAAAGGAGCTAGCATTGGCGATGTGTTTCTGGTATCCGAGTGCGCTTTCCATGACAGACGTATACCTATTCCAGTAAGTATTACTTTCTAGAGTTGAAGATGCAAAATATTCACTTCAGTTTTCCATTGATCTAACCCTAACGGGTCGATCATCTTGTTTTGTACGCTGTAGTCACACGTTTTTATGTACAAGTTGAGTATTTTGTGGTGTGGTGTGTGATAGTTTGTTAGTAGTAAGGAGGATTTTGTGTGGTAGATGGAGAAGCATGTCTTCTCCTAAGTGATGGTCTGCGTCAGTTGAAAGTTAACAGCTTCAATTTTTCCTGCTCCTTAATTCTGCCTCAAAGAATTCTGTCATCAGTATTAAATTGTGTACTTTTCACAGGTTTTTGATTTATATGGAGTCGGATTGAAGCAAGCAATGTCAACACCTAATCTCCTCAAGGAACTCGACCTAAAGGTGACTTCCCTTTAGAAAAAAGTCATTAGAATTAACATTATGGTACATTTGTTCCCTCTAAGTTTG
The DNA here is from genome assembly GCA_036507275.1 of Sicyos edulis. Classification (NCBI taxonomy): domain Eukaryota; kingdom Viridiplantae; phylum Streptophyta; class Magnoliopsida; order Cucurbitales; family Cucurbitaceae; genus Sicyos; species Sicyos edulis. The sequence goes on along the minus strand of CM071849.1, from coordinate 46,995,234 downwards.
ATCATGTACAGCATCAATTTGTTTTGGTACTTGTGATTTTTTAAAGCAGACAAGTTCACTTCTTACTTTCAATGTAATGTAAGGGCTCCTATTTTCCCGAACGTATATCAAGTTCCCGTTTTGAATAGCTTTCACACGCCCTCGATAAATCCCCAAATCCTTGAAACACTAGTGAAAATGTGCTACTAGGAGCAACAGGCTTGATATGTTGTTTTTGTAATAGATCTTGAGTTTTTTATGCTGTCCCACAACTGAAGCACTTGAAAACTCTCTTTTGATGCATGTAATAGAAATGTGAGTTCTGATTGTGGAGATATAGGATGCTTGAGTTTGCACATTAATGGATATTCGAACTGCTAAGTCGTTTCTTCCATCAGGTTGGGAAGTTATCAACCGGTGATTCACTGGACATGTCTGCACGGGATGAAGCATCGATTGTAGCCAACGGTGCCACAGTTAAAGACATGGAGGTAAAAGTCGAACTGTGTTGATGCAGCAATCTGGAGTTTCCAAATGCAGACACTGGCATGAAATTTATGTTTTACTTCTAAATTGCATCAAGTCCCTAACTCTTGGAAGTCTGAATTTCAGGGAGCAGCAGTTGCCTATGTGGCAGATATGTTCAAAGTTCCGGCAATATTTGTAAAAGCTGTAACTGATATCGTCGATGGCGAAAAACCAACGGCAGAGGAATTCTTGCAGAATTTGGCTGCAGTTTCTGCAGCATTGGATCAAGCGGTTACACGAATCGTAGACTTCATCAGTGGAAAGTGCATTCATGAACTTTGATGGCTTGCTACCCACCATTTTTTCCCCATACAATACAATGTATTGATGGGGGCAATATGTGATGATGTACAAGAGTCAATAATACCTAAGCATATACACTTTTGGAAATAATATTATGAACTCTCTATTTTTTTTGTATGTTAAATGTCAATCGGCTAGCCCGAGCAAATGATTTGAAGTAGCAAGTGAGATTTGCCTCTTGATATATGTTCTCTTGCTCTGGATATTTTGCAATGTGACTATGATGAGTCTCCATGTTAAGTCAACCAGCAAATGCACTAAGCACCCACTTTAACCAAATTTCCACCTTACTAATGTCCTAAATGAATGCCCTGCTTCTCAACTAATTACCACTCTAAAATTTATGCTTGTTTCCAAATCACATGCCTTCCATTGTAGAGTTTGAGCATTCAAACTGCCTTTCTAGGTGAAGAACAGGTAGTGCAACTTTTATATATAGCTTTGTTTTCCATACAAATTGCAAAAAATCATTTTGATTCCCAAGTTTGTTTGGAGAGTTTGAAAGGAAAGAGATGGAAAACAGAAATGGGGCACAAGAAGCTTCTAAGGGAAAGGCCAAACCTGGTAGAGCTACAATTTTGGCTCTTGGAAAGGCCTTCCCTCCTCAACTTGTCCTTCAAGACTACCTGGTTGATGGCTATTTCAAGGACACAAGCTGCGATGAACCTCAAGCATAAGCTTGCTCGACTCTGTAATTTTAAGCTTCTCTTTCTTCTCTTTCTCTTCTCCTCTTAACTGAATTAACTGTCATCCTCTAATCGAAAATCCACAGGCAAGACGACAACAGTCAAAACCAGATACGTGGTGATGTCAGAAGAGATCCTGAAGAAGTGCCCAGAGCTAGCAATGGAAGGCCAAGTAACCATAAAGCAGAGACTGGAGATTTGCAACAAAGCTGTGACAGACATGGCCATTGAAGCCTCTCAAGCTGCCATTAAGAACTGGGGAAGGTCAGTTTCAGACATTACTCACTTAGTCTATGTCTCTTCAAGTGAAGCTCGCCTACCTGGTGGCGATCTCTTCTTAGCAAGGGGCCTTGGACTCAGCCCTCACACCCAACGGCTCATGCTTTACTTCATGGGTTGCTCCAGAGGCGTCGCGGGCCTTAGAGTCGCCAAGGACTTGGCTGAAAACAACCCCGGAAGCCGAGTTCTACTTGTCACCTCCGAAACCACCATAATTGGGTAACTTTTCAGTCTTCAACACTCCCACAAACTCATATCCCAATTTGTTCTAACACAAAAATCAACTTCTCTTACAGCTACAAGCCACCAAGTGCACATCGTCCATATGATCTGGTAGGCGTGGCACTATTCGGGGACGGTGCAGGGGCAATGCTAGTCGGCACAGACCCAGTTTCAGGCATAGAACGGCCACTCTTCGAGCTACACACAGCAACCCAGAAATTCATTCCAAACACCCACAACATAATCGAGGGGAAACTATCAGAGGAGGGCATTAGCTTCACAATAGAAAGGGAACTTCCACAGATAATCGAAGACAACATAGAAAGTTTCTGTGAGACATTTCTACAAACAGTTGGGGTGCAAGAGAAAGAATACAACAAAATGTTCTGGGCAGTACATCCGGGAGGGCCGGCAATACTGAATAGGCTAGAGAAGAGACTGGAATTGTAACCGGAGAAGCTGGCGGCAAGCCGGCAGGCTCTCGTGGACTATGGAAATGCGAGCAGTAACACGATCGTGTACGTGCTGGAATACATGGTGGAAGAGAGGTTGAAGATGAAGATGGTTGAGGAATGGGGATTGATTTTGGCGTTTGGACCTGGGATTTCGTTTGAGGGGATTTTGGCTAGGAATCTTGTTGTCTGAAGAACATGTTTCTTGACTTAATTATCACTATGAAATTTCGAATTATGTTGTATGTTGCTCTGTTTTTGTTTTAGCAATCCCATAAAGAAACAGAAAACTGGAATTTGTTTGTTGTTTCTTCGTCCATCTCTTATCTTTTGCTGCGCCAAAACTTTGGAAATTTGGAATGTTTTAAATCCACTGATCTTATGAAAACTATGATTTCTATATAAATTTGAAGAAATTTGAATGTTCATATAATAAGTTGAATTGCGAATTTGATTCCTGCATAACTTATTGGCAAAGATTATGGAAGTCTGGTTATTCGGGATAGCATGCAACATTTAGGGGGGGCAAATACTAATTCTAGAAATCGAACCTGAGACACTGATGTTTAACAAGTTTACTATCAAACAATGAAACATTAAAAAAATAATTATAAATATAGTCACATTTAAAAAAAAAATTAACAAACATAATCATTAATATTAATGAGTATTTGTAATTATAGTATTAAAACGTATTAATAACTATAGAGTTAAATACTTTGAAAAGGGCTTTTTAGTACGATTTCTCTAAAATATCTATCTATATTTATTTTGATGAATCTTTTTCTCAAACGACTTTTATATTTTAGTCTATTAGTAAATATTTTGTTTTTTTTTTCTTTTGAACATTTAGTATATGAATAATAGTTTCACTCATGATTCTTTTTTTCTGTTTCTTTTTTTGCGCGTATACTTTCAAAATCCTAAGTTAAGTTTTGAAAATTAAAAATAAATAGTTAAAAGAACTTATTTCTATATTTTGGCTAGAAACCCTAATGTCTTATTTAAAAAAATGTAACTAAGAGCATAGAAAAATGGTTATCAATTTTATTATAAATGTGTATTGATCACAAAGTTGAACCCAAGAGTATAGTTCATTAGGCTCACATGGATCAATCCTTGTCTCATGTTGACTTAGATAATTATTTCATTTTTATAAATAAATCAGAATTTAAAAAAAAAATTAAATGCAAGCTAAATTTTAAAAAACTTGTAAACAATATTAAAATGGAGTATTTTGCTTTTGAAATTTAACTATCAGTCTAAAAGTGTTTAAATGAGTATGACTGAATAATTTTGTTTGATTTTCAATAAACAAAATTGCTATCAAATATAGCATATAGCATTTTCTGTATTAAAATGTACTAATGTCATAGAGATTTCTGTTAGCCAAAAATTCTCAAACAAATATCCCTCTCTAAAAACATAACAGATCAGAACTAAACATAGAATGAAAATTACCTGTGGGAAACAAGTGTAGACAAAAGTTCAACCGCTAAGCACTTACCAAAGAAAGAAGATAACAAGAATCAAAGCACTAACAAGTCCATGAATGTGACCTTTTCATCAAAGGCTTCATCTGCTTGTCTTCTTCCAAGGACACCATGCCTGAAAGAGACGGGTCTTCCATCATCATCTTTGCCACTAGATAACCAGCAATCGACCACGTCTGAAACTTCCGTGCCTGTTTCCCGATGTATCGGCCGAGCTTCCCATCGTAATATTCCGGCCAGTTGTCTTTCAGCAGCCTGGTTTCAGCCACTTCAAGTGCTCGTCTTGCAATCTGCGGTCTCCCGGTCTTGATACTTGCAGCTGTTAGAAGCCATAAGAGAACTGCAAGAATTGCAGCATTGTCAATCAATATCTGTTCTAGTGAAACTTCAGATGTCAGGGAATTCAAAATTATAACAATGAGCTGAAAAACTTTGGTACAGTCTACTTGTCACAAGGAACAGATCTACTAAACAAATGTGTATTACACAAGCTCAAGTCCAAAAACAGAAACAATGGGAACTAGCATTCGTATAAAGCTACCTAACCGAGAGTCAGTTGATTTTAAGTTGAAAACTTATATGATCTAATATGGTATCAAGAGATCATGCGTTCAAACCTAAGTAAAGTCATTACCTCCAAATTTACATTAATTTTTGTTTCAAAAAAGTACTTAGTCAAGACTCAAGAACCATGTTTTCTTTTTACCACGCCACAAAGACCAGATTTGTAATTTGAACCAACCATCTTTTAGAGAAAGTAAAGGGGCTTACCAGGCCAAGAACCACCATTGTGGTAACTCCATCTCGTATTTTTTGGATCACATCCAGTTACAATCCGCCATTCATGGCTTTCGATGGCTGGATAACAAACCTTAAGTGGCATTTCTCCGACCAGCTCTTCCCACCGCGATTCGATCAAATCCATAATAGCAGTGGACTGTTCTGGTGTTGCCAAGGCAGAGAGAATTGCAATGCAGTTTCCCAAGCAAAACCAACGGAAGTCCATTCTTGCAGGGCTGACATTTCCGATAAAGTAACCACCACGAGTTGGCATAAAGTCGAAAATCCATTCGGGAAGTGAATCGGGTATTACATTGAACTTGTTCAAAGCAGTGTGAGAGTATTCTTCAGTTTTATATCGGTATATATCATTTAGTTGCTTTAGATCTAGCCAAAAGTAAGTTCTCATGTGATAGCTCAAGGCCAGAAGCCGTTTTGTTATTCTTTCTACAAAGTCCTTCCCCTCGTGGTCTTGCTTAAGCAAAAGCAAAGCACACCTTAAAGCCATAAAGAACAGAGCTTGAATTTCAATTGGATAGCCATATACACCCTGAAACAAATAATAAAAGCAGTAAGAAATAAGAAATGAATAGATAACAATCATGATTTCAAGAATGGACAGTGCATACAGCTCAATATGTTAAGCAACCTATAGGACACACAATAAAACAAGACACTCATTGTCGATACTGTTAAGCCTGTTAAAATTGTCCTTAATGAAACCTTTTGTCTCCCACAAAGAAAGAAAAAGAAAAAGTACATATCATAATCGAGTCGGCTAGCCAATATATAATTTTCGGTTTAAATCTTATTTTAGTTTTTAAATTTTCAAAGTTATTCCATTTTGGTCCATAAACTTAGATTTATTTTCTTTATTCTAAACTTTCAGCATAACTATTTTAGTCTCTAAATTTTAAAAAATATTATTTAGTTCTTTCCTATATCTATATGTTGTTTTCAACAAATAGGTTGGTTAAGGCAAGTACTAAGTAGGAATATATTTGGTGAATAAATAATAGCAGTGACTTGAATAACTATCTTTTAAACCTCAAAGACTAAAATAGACATTTTAGATCAAGTTCATGCACTAAAATGATTACTTTTTGAAAAAACTACCATCTAAAATAAACATTTTGAGGGGCATGTTAGAGATACTCATCTTAAGCGGGTATTTCATCATTATTTCCGTAAAGAGCAAGGTCGAAAGAAACGCACCATTCGTCTATCAATCATGCAGCATCCATCGGCACAGAGAAGAGTTGGGAATGTGTCAAATCCTTCTGAAAGACAGAGACTCAAAATAAGGCGCATTCCCTTTTGGCATTCTGGCAGTTCAGCCAAGGAAGTGTCGCCGGTCGACTTCGTGTATGCTCGAAGCAGTATAATCCACCAAAATCCAGAGTCAACTGGAGCAACTCTTCCTATTGCACTCTCTCCAAAATCGGCTATCAAAGTCTCAGTGTTCTTCACTGGATCATGAAGCACTTTGAAACTAGCAGGCATCACCCCTTCTCCAAGCTGGAATCTGTCAATCTTTTTCTCCCATGACTGAAGCCGAAGTGTCTTTAATATAAAGTTTTTTACTATTTCAGGCTCCTCATTCATTAGAAACGCAAATGCGCTTGGGACAAAGTCTCTCACAAATACCTATGCAACACAACGAAAGCTTTTGTACTCAATTTAGCTCAAAACAGATACACAGATGTGAGAAGATATAGATCAATTCAAAAAGTTTTAGGACATGAACACAGTAAGTACACTTTTATTATAATATGTACTTTAAAATTAATATTATTGTTACACATTTCACTTGTTTTCACGCCAAAACTTTGTTTTAGTTTATGATGCAATGTTGTATCTCAAAAAATGTTCAACAAGTGCTACACTTTAGGCTTGTGTTCAATTTGTTGAGCAACTAATGTCTAACACATGGGGTTCATTTGGGGACAACGGTTGGATTATTATAAATGGTGAGTTATCATAACTGAGGAGGTTATAAATTTACAATAACGTGTATCTGGAGTGTAGGTTATTATAACAAGGGTTATGACAACTTAAGGTTGGAGTGCAAGTTATTATAATAAAAGATTATTATAACATGGCTTAGTTGGTATGAGAAATTGTAGACTAACTTACCCATTATTATAATTGGTGGCTCAAGCACAGATTAGATTATTATAACTCAACCTACACCACCCTTAAACGGTGGCCCAAACGGTCCCATATATGTAATTAGTGACACAAACGTTGGAGTATCAAATGCAAAAGTACTCCCATATCAGATAGAAGATATTAAAAGGAAAACCAAATGTCCTGAATCCCTATAACTACAAAAATACTCCCATATCACATTGTTATGAGAATCTACAGGGATTTCTTATTTTTAAAAATGACTACTTAGTTGTGAGATCCAAAGTTTTAACAGGTGAAATCTGAACCACATACAAGAACATTGGTTTTCAACTATATTATAATACTTCATAAACACAGCCAAACAGGAATTGAGAACTGAATGCAAGTAATTATTCAGACAGTGTTCTTACTTGATCATAGTTAAGATTTTCTTCAGTACTGTCCAAAGCAGCAATAGTACCAACTGGTTTGCCACGAAAATGGACCAACGAACGCCTCAAAGCCTCCCAAGCTTCAGTCATCATAGGATGCTGCTCGAATACACCCTGTAATCTTGGAGTATTGAAATCTGATTTTCTACCAGGAGATGGAATTTGATCATCCGCCAACCTAACAAAGTTCTCCGAAGAAACTCTCGACGATAACCGCGGTAAGACGCCAATCGCCAACTCCCCAAGAGATCTTTCATCAAATGATCTCTGTCTCTCCATGTTCAATGGCCTTGGCTTATTCAATAGATTCGAAAACTCACTTTCTTCAATCTCAGCCAACAAGGTTTCGTCGTCCTTAACAACATTCCCAGTCTCGATGGGGTTCAACGAAGGAGTTGACATTTCAAGAGAACCTAAACTCCCTGCAATTTTCCCATTCATCGAAACCTCAAATGATTATTTCCCTTAAAACAGAGCATCAAAATCAAAAACCCCACCAAGCTAAAAACAACCAAATGCAAATGGATTAAGAACAAACCCCATCAAAATAACAGTTGCATCATATTGCGCAAACAAACACAAGAATTCACCTGCTAATTTATGATAACCTCAAATGATTATTTCTCTTAAAAACAGAGCATCAAAATAATAAAAAAACCCTCCAAGAGAAAAAAAACAAAATGCAAACCGATTCAGAACAAACCCCATCAAAATAAAAGTTGCATTACATCAAACAAGCAAACACAAGAACACTCACCGGCTAATTTCTGGCAAACGCAAGCTCCATCCAAGGCTGAGTAAGAACGTAGAGAAAGAGCAACCGCCGCAATGGGGTTTTGGCGAATTGCTCTGCGAGAAACTTCCTACATGAAAATGGGAAGAAGGGGTTTATGAAGAACGAAAACAAGGAAGACCCATCAACAATGGCGGATGAAGAAACAGAAAAAACAGGTGAAAAGTGGAGAAGGGTGTGAAAATTGCAACAATATTGAAGGAGCGTTTGTTAGGGCACGTGTACGGTTGAAGGATCCAAGATGGGTTTTTCTAATCGTTTTCAACTTTTTTCCTTGTAAGTTCTTGACGGTTACAGAAATTTTGATGGGTTTTGTCCATTTTTGGTTTGGTTAGTAAAAATAGTAACGCCTCATTTGGATTAGAAAATATCGAATATTACTGATAAAGAGTTTAATAGCTCAAATCTATTTATATGATCCAAAGATTATAATTTCCAAACTTTCATCTTTTATTATTAGTTAGTTTAAAGGGAATTTTGTATATATAGCAAAAAATGGCAAAATATTTGCACCTATAGCACAAAATAAAAAATAATTCATTTATAGAAAAAAAAAATTCAAATTGAGTTCTATCATTCATTAGTGATAGATGTCAATCACTTATTAATGATATATGTCTATCACTGATTGAGTTCTATTACTAGTTATTGATAGATGTCTAATATGTTATATATTCAATTATTTTAAAAATTGTACTGCAAAACTAATACAAGAGGTAGAATTTACTGTTGAAGATAAATTTCTTAGTTTAAAAGGGTTGAAAGTTGAGAGTGTTGCAATACATGAAGTCAATGGACAATAAAATAATGCATGACTAGTCAAGTGGCTCTTAGCCAAGTCTTGTCTCTTAAACCTTAAAACAAGGCATAATGATGTGTGGATTAGCTTAAATAATAAAAACATTATGCCTTCAACCACAAATTTACATGATTAAATCATTACCTTTAAATTATCATGCATTATTTAATGATAAAATGAAGGATTTTGTGAATCATAAACGTTAAGATGTTATGAGTTTAATTTATGATGGTCATTTATTATTATTATTATTTTACATAATCTACCTACTAATTAACTTGACAACCAAGTCACGTTAATGTTATCAAAGTCTACAATTTAACTTAGTTAGGCTATAAATTCAATAATTATTTATTTTCTAAAATAAAAATTTTGGAAATTTGCTTACTAAATATTAAATTACACTTTTTTTTTTGTTTATTATTTTCATTGTTTGGTTGTAATTCATTAAAACCGAGATTTGATTTTAATTGATACCAATAGTACTGTTTATATAAGATTTGTGATATTCTTCTTCAATTTGTACTAAAAAATACATATTTTTTAAAATTTATTGTAGATGTGGTAAATTTTAACATCTATTAATTTTTTAAAAATATTTTATACATGGTATAATATCAAATATTTATTTGATTGAAATTTATCAACTTTTGATTATTTTTTTTTTTTTTGCCATTCCTGAAAAAAAAAATATCAAAAATAAAAACCCTTTTGATTGATGTAATTTGTTGTTTGTGTTAATTTTGTTGGTATGATTTTATTTATTTAAAATATTATCAATCGTCACTATCAGCAGTTAAAATATATATCCCCCATCAGTAGTGGTTAGAAAGTTCACGCGTTTTCAAACAAAAAAAAAGTTCACGATAATTTGCTAAATACAAAGTTCACGATAATTTGATGGTACAAATGTTATGTGTGTTTAAATCTTGTTTTTTTTCTCAAAAAAAAAATCCCATATCTCAGTTTTTTGTTGAATTAAAAAAAGGGGCAAACTACAACAATAATTATAATTATAATTATAATTAAAATTGATAATTGATGACCCATTTGATTTTAGAATTAAATTTCGAACACGTAGCAGCTTATTAGTGAGAAAATTGGAAAGTTATTTAAAAAAAAGTTGTATACTCACAACCATTACACAACGCGCCACAAAAATCTGTTTAATTGCATTATATTTTAAATTTAATATATTGATTCCCCCATCTGCAAGCTAACTCCATTTTTTCAATTATTTTATATATCTAAGGGCTGTTTGTATGACATATTTTAGTAGGATTTAGGTTAAGTAATTATATAGAGAAGTTATGTTGAGTAGTTAAAAATTAAAAGTTGTAGTAAAAAACTTGTTAAGATAAAGTTTTTATGTAAGAAGTTAAAGTAAAAAATATTGTTTGAATGTAAATTTAAAATGAGTAGTTATTTTTAGTAGTTAAAAAAGAAATGATTAAAACTGAGTGATTAAAAATGAATTATTCTAATTGATGCGAAATGAATGATTAAAAATGAGTGGTTATAAATAATTGAATAATTAGAAATGAGAGTTGTTTTTAAAAATAAAAATGAGGACTAGATAGTAAAAATTTGTTTTGAAGTAGATTTTTTTATGAAAAAATAATAAATCATAAAATTAAATCCTACCTAAGTATGCCAAACAAATAACCCCCTATGTATTAAGTATATGAGTTTGAATTTTTCAATTCTCAAATAATTATTAAACTAAACATATTATGTTTTTAGTTCAATATAATTTTATAGAAATCAAATACTAGGTCTTTAATGGGTGACATGATTGGTCGAAAGTTTATATTTTCATTAAGATCATGAGTTCAAGATTTACTTATAATACTAATTTGAGAATTCAAGATTTACTTATAATACTAATTTGAGAGAGATTTTCGAATTTACCCATCTCTTATGTAAACTTGAATCATGAAAATACATACAAAAGTATATAAACCAAAATGCTTGTGTATATATAATTACTACAACTTTAGCCGAACTTGAAAAAATAACCTTATTATAATAATTTATTAATTACATGACTGACTCCTCCGCTATTTTCTCGAAAGACCCCCCACATATTTTTTAAACTAAAAAAAAAAAAAAAAAAAACAAATCAAAACTAAACAAGCAAGCAATGGATTTAAAAATAAACCCCAAAATTAGAGTGATGCATTGAATTATGCATATGAGGCAGATAAAATAGGCAAGGAGTTTGTAATCTTACAGTAAAAAACAAACGGTCAAGATTTCCCCAATCACCGACCAGCACATGGCTCCCCGTACACCGGGCCACACCGAATCACAACCCGAGTCATCTTCCCGCTATAAAAGCACTGAACTAAATCGTCATTTCTCAAAGGCCAAACAGAAATCCCCAAATCGATGAGCCAATACAGAAGCAGAGCCGCCGGAGATTCAATTCTCGATTCTCTGTCCCTGAATCCGCCGCCGTATCCCGTCCTCCTCCTCCTCACCGTCGTCTTCCTCTTCCTCGGCGCCTCCTGGTGGCTCTCCTACGAGTCCGCCGTCGAGGCCGCCGAGGAACATATCAACTGGATTCTCTTCGCCACGCCTGTCCTCCTCATCTTCCTCGTCCGATTGCTCTCCTCCGTAGATCCGAGCTTCTTCTCCTCATCGCCGGCCGACCGCCGCCGCCGCACGCACGACCTCCCCGCCGACGGAACCTCGCCCTGGGGCGTCGCTGCGTTCATCGTCCTCTTGCTCGTTCTCGTCCAGTTCCAGTCCTCGTTCCGTGAGAGCTGGTCCATATAGGATCGTTGTCTGTACATAAATTGGCGCTGTGGTGGAGATCTGCGTTGCCTTTAGATTTGATTTGATTTTTGTAAAAGGTATATTTCTGTTTACTTTTCTTTTGAACTTTTTGGCAAATGAAATTCGTGTTATATAGTGGAAATTGGCGTGCGTTTTGATTTGATTTTTATTTTAGTTTATAAAAGGTATTTTTGATCTATTTTTGTGTGGATTATTATTTGATTTTATACTTATTAGTTAGTTTTGATTTTAGGGCTTGAATGAAGTTGATGATGAAGATGAACCATAGGGAACTGAAGAATTTGATTTTGAAAACAAATTTATATTCATAACTAGAATTTATTATTTTGAACCTGTTTTTGTTTATCAAATTACTCTTATCTTGATTTTGTTTTTTTAATTTTTGTTGTTTGTACATCACTTTGTAATTGTGAATGGAACATATCGTTTGTTTTCTCCACCATAGGGAACTGAAGAATTTGATTTTGAAAACAAATTTATATTCATAACTAGAATTCTCAAAAGTTGAAAAATAAGGCTAAGTTATTTCATACATTTAAATATAGTAGAAAGAATTGTTTTAGCAATATATAAATAACTAATCAATATTTATTGGGAATAGGTGAATGGGTCATGATGGATCTAATTTCTATGTTTTTTAAAAAACGAAAAAAAAGTATATGAAGTCAATGATGGGAAATATAAAAATAAAATAAATAAAGGAGATTAAGATATGATTTATTTTTGTGATGTTCAATTTTTAGTACAAATTGGAGGAGCGGGATGACAAAAAATGATTCTAGGAATCGAATCCGTACTAATTTACAACCAAATAATGAAACCACTGCGTCACTAGCACATTCGATTTCAATTTTTAGTATTAGTATTAGTATTTTCAATAAAGTTTAAAACTAGTGTTTAGAAAATAAGAATAAAGCTTTATTTTTAATTTTTTTTAGTATGGGGAATAAATCCCGATTCTTAGGATTGAACTTTTAACGTTGGAGTTGAACTGATTTATAACCAAACAATAAAATTGTTGTGTCATTGACTCAGGTCAAAGAATAAAGTTTTAAAAAATTGTATTTGGTGAACTTTTTTTCTAAAAAAAATTAGAAATGTAAATAAAATTTTAAGTATTATTATTCATTATATTAAAATATTTACGATAATAAAGTAGGGGAAATATGTATTAATAGTTTATATATATGTAACTGTTTTCTAATTTTGATTAATTTTTTATCTTTTTTTTTTTTGGACAATCTTTTATCTCTAAACAATTATTTTTCGTTCTATTTGAACTAAATTCTTTATGATACTAATTTTGATACTAGAAAGAATACAATATAAACATTAAAGTAAACATAGTTCCATTGATTTTTTTTTTTTAATATCAAATTCAATTGATATCCTAAATGTACTAAGAACTATGAAAACTATAATTGGATCTTAACTTCTATTATATTAATAAAAACACAATAGAAATTAATAAAGAGTTTTTTTTTAGAGAAAAGTTAACATGAAAGGACTATTTTTTTATTTTAACAATATTTTGAGAACATAATTTGAACCTAAAATGTGTTAATTTAAAATACTTATTGATTACCACTAAAAAGAATCCACTTTGGTAAGTGAAAATCAATTTAGACACTTAAAATAAAATAATTTCAAAAGTGTAGACTAAAATGGTATCTTAATCTATAAAATAAATAATAAATTCAATAAATTAAAGGTATTGCAAAGATTGGGAAAAGAAGAGGATGAAGTTGATCTTAAAATCCGGCCGTTGATTCCGGTTTGATTAATTACGTCTTATTTGTGGGACAAGTTATGACCAAACTTTGAATTATTCGATGGCGGTCACATTGATAACAAAATAATAAATAATAATATCCTCTTTTAGCTAAATGTGGACTAATCAAATAAAAAACAACATAAACAAAATTTAAAAAAAACACGTGAACCAATCACCGTTTGCCGAACTTAGGAGGGAAAACGAAATGATAATAAGGATTATTAGTATTTCTCTATTATGAGAAATGGTGATGAATTGAATTTTCTCATAAAATAATTAAAAATAGATAAATTCTAATATTATATTATAATTTTTTTTATCGAATAGATTGATAGTACAATTAATTATCTCATTTGATATTAATATATTTCTATTCTATTTCATAGATTATATCCTTGGAATCGGTATTTGATATCTCATTCTCTCAACTTGTACTAAAAATATATATATTTTAAAATTTTCTAAATAACTATATATATAATTATTTTCTAAATTTGATTAAGTTTTCTTATTGTTTTGTGTGTTAAATTTCATTTTCATTTTCTTCCCTTAATACTAGATGAAAAAAAATCACATCTTTTATACATTAATTTAATATATATATTCGTTCATTTTGACAAGTAGTATCATATTATCAGCAATGATCGATGTTAACAAAGAATTTAACGTGAAATCAAATTTTTAATTTTAACAAATTTAATTGTTGAAATGAAAATTCCTGTTGAGTTATTTGACAAAAAAAAAAATTGATTGATACATTAATTATTGTCCATCTGTGTTCACTCGGATTATGAGTAATGAAGTTGATAATAATTTTAAATGTAAAATTAAAATGGTAGTTGTTCTTTTTATTATTATTAATATTTAGCAGATTTCAACTTAATTTGTAAATAAATGTTTATCCTAGATTGAAATTTCATAATAATAATAATAATAAAACATGTGGTTGAAATTGTGATGAGATTGGGATTTGATAAGAAATTGAAATGTAAATTAATATAGTCCAAGGGTCTTGAAAAACAAGATAAAGTGATTCCAACACCATTATGATCAATCAATTGTATTAAATCAATGTGATGCACCAAAGTTGGATTTAATAATTAGGAGTGCTCATGTGAGGACAAGCTTTACATATGGGTGGGATTTTCTTTTGACATTCTAAATTATTATTTTTCATATTTTAAATCATGATACCAATTGCATATACAGCTTTAAAAAGAAAGAAATATAGGCTGTATCATTCTTTCTTTCTTCTTCTGATTTTTCGTTTATAAGTCTCATTATCGTGTTATTTACTATTTAGAGTTATTTTCAAAATCAAATCAAATTTTGAAGGAAAAAAAATTCAATCAAACAAGCACTTATTTTACTTTATCGAGAATCCAAGACGGTCAAGTCGTTTGTTTGGCTAGGATTTATTGAGTCATACTCCAAAATTTACATCTAAATGAGTTTTTATTAATTATTCATCATTTTTATTTTTAAAAATAATTCTAATTTATGACCATTTATTTTTAACCATTCATTTATAACTACTTAATCATTTATAACCATTCATTTCAAATCAATCAAAATAATTATTTTTTAATTATTTTTTTTAACCACTAAAAATAACTATTCACTTTAAATCTACATCCAAATAAAGTTTTGATTATAACTCCTCTACACAAAAACTACATCCAAATGAGTTTTTGACTACAACTCTCAATTTTTAATTATTCAACATAACTTCTGAGTATAATTTCTTAAACTCAATCCTACTTAAATATGTCAAACAGACCTCACCTCTAGAAGTCCAAAAAAAAAAACTGTTTCTAGAAGAAAAAAAAAAGTAGGGAAATGATGAAAAATCAAATCATTTAAAATAAAAAGTTCACATACTTCTTCAAGTTTTTTTTAGTGCATACTTCTTCGAGTATTGATAACGTTTACTTTTGATTTGTGACAATTTGGTTCAATTTATACAATTTTTCACATTTCTAGAAAGCTATTGTTATCCAATTTAAAAAGATAAAAAAGATGAGAACCATCCATTCAAACTGGACCTTATATTTTGGGCTTGAAAGCCCATATGTATTTAGGACCTCTTTTGTTTGATAAATGGACTTAGTTTCATTTGAATGCATAATGATAATGTCTCTCGAGGAAAATATTGTTGAAAACGATATTAAAATCTACACACTATATTTAATTAAAAAAAAACAATGTATATATATATATACTGCAATAATACAAAAAGTAGAGAAATAATAAAAAATAGTTAAGTTAGAGAAAGTTATTAGAAGAATGACTAAAATTAATAGTCTTTCTCTATCAATAATAAAAGTGAACTTAATTCAACAATAATTAAAAAAATATCCTCGATAAATAAAGTACATATTCAAACCTTTCAATTCAATATTTTCATTATATTTGTTATATGTGGGATTCATAGTCGAGGCCCTATCAAATTGAATGACCAGAAAAATAGTTTAGGTTAAAAAAAGTTTAACTCGGAGGAGGCAACAAGGACTAAGCCCTAACCCAAAAAGCATCATGCGAGGTTTTACCTTTAGTCAAGAAGGATCGGGCCCCTCGAAAGTCGAGTCATGCTTGGTCCAACATTTTTTAATATTGGGTCGAAACCCATCTGAATCTGTAGAGAGAAAATAAGGGATGCAGCTGCGAGTGACATCCTTATAAAAAGCCAAATGAGGAACACAATAGGTAAGTTCATAAAAACATATAAACTAACGCTCCCCCAAGCTCTTTTGCACACCATATTAATGTCTAGTTTATTATTTGTGTGCTGTACGTCCGTGCTAAAAAAAATTACAAACTTATCATTGATTTTGAATACCAAAATTCAACATCAACAATATCAGACAACATCTCCATTAATACTTAAGCATAAATAATCGATAGACACCATACTTCAATAAGAAAGTGAGATTACAAATACCAATTCCGAAGTTCGATCCTGTCAACCAGATAACCAATCACGTGACCGATTAAGTAAAAAAAATTAGCAATCGGGGGAACCGGGTTCTTTTTTGGATTCCCAAATAAACGTGGCCCATACTCATAGATCCCCAACCAACATTGACTCTGGGAATTCGAAGTTTGGTCGTCTTTCTCTCTAATCGGATTCTTCAGCTCTCAAATCTTCGCTTTCCCTTTGATTCGCCGCTTTGTCAGCCATGAACGCCTTCACAGTTTTCTTCCTAGCCCTAATTCTTTTCGCCTCTCCATTTCTCCCAGGTTCGCCCTTTTTTTCCAATCTCAGATCTACTTTTTTGGTCATCATTTCGGAATTCCGGACTCTTGTTTTGAAATTGCCCTGTTTGATTAGATTTTGCATCTTGTTGCGCATGCATGGTTTTCGATCGAGATTTTTCTGTTCTAATGGGTTCTGGGTGTTTGACTATTTTGGGGTTTGATTGTTGGGAGTTTAGATTTTTCATTTTGTATTGAATCGTGTCTTTCCCATTTGTATTTTGTTTTTCTTTGACTGATTTTGATGGTGAAGTGAGTTTAATTGATTAATTGATCATTCATTGAAGAAGTTTATTTTGGGGACTTCATTGTCAAATTGTTTGTCTATTGTCAATAATTGATTGTAGATTTCTAACCTCAATTCCTCGTCCTCTTTTGTGAATTAGCCAAATTTTTGTTTCATTGAATCTACTAGTAGAATGGTGAGGTGCAGCTAAAGGGGGAGGGATAAAAAATATGCAGTCACTTTTCTCGTTTGGAACATGCATGAAGTCTAGCTAGAGAATCGAAGAATGTGTTTTTGTTGTCTTTCGTTGAATGCATGTAATTTCATTGTTCTAGCTGCTTTTTTTACCTTGTTGTTTATTTGATTGATAGTTGCCACTTGTCAATCGAACTCCGATGGTGAAACGTCTGAGATTGTTGAAGAAGCTAGTGATCTTGGAATTGTGGGTGAAGAAGATTCTCAGGATTTTGGAGAAGTGAACTTCGGTACAGCTCCAGGAGTCGATACTGTCTGCATTTTCCCGAAAAATAGTGCACGCAGTAAGTGTTAAGCTAGATTCATTGGTAAATCATAAATGTTTGTTTTCTTTGATAGGCGTGGCATGCTTTTGTGGTATCGATTAATTGACATCGGATTCATGTCTTTTATTGCAGTAGTGCAAGCTGGAGAAGAGACCGAACTACTTGCAGGGGTGAAAAATGAGGGTAACTAACTCTAATCTGCTTAACCTTTTGGCCTTGTACATCCAAAAGATAATCACAGGCATCTTTGAACTTGAAAGTTGCCTCTTCTAGTTGATCTTGTCGCAGTTTCGATTAATCTGGAATTCTTTTATTGGCTGGGTTTTCATCTGAAATTACACTCCTCAGCATTACATTGGCTTCTTTGATTTTTTTTATAGGAAACAAAATCTTCATTGATGAATGAAAAGATTACAAATCCTATCAAAACGTTACAAAAAATTATGCCATTGAGATATCAAGGTAGATAAATCATAGTTAGAAAAGGGAGGGGATTTATGACACCTATACAACACCAAAAAACGGCAGAATCGACAAGTGTGCTAAAATCCTTTGGGGAATATTCCATCTCGAACAGTCTGCTATTACGTTCCGTCCAACAAGACCAAAGATAGGCAAAAATGAAGTTGGTCCATAGGATCTCTCTCTCTTTCTTGAATGGTGGCCCATTAGCACATAACGGAGGAGATCTGGGGCAGATTTAGGAATAAGTGTGGCCCATTGGCTTCTTTGATTTAATTTTGTTAAACGTGGCATTGAAAGGCTAGTGTTTATTATCGCTTTCCATTGATCCAAAACCTTGTATGTCAATAATTTCCTTTATTGCTATTTGTTAATCCAGGTGAATCAAGCTTGAATATTATAGCTATTAAGGCCAGCATTCATTACACTTTTGATCATCGCATGTTGATTCAAAATCTTACTGGACAGGTAATCCCAGCCTGACTTATGGTTATTAAATAGAGTTGCTGTGTCATGTGATCTCAAATTGTCTTTTTTTTCCTTTTTCTTTGTCTCTAATACATTTAATGAATACAAGCATAATTTCCTTGATTTGAAAGATACGAGTTTTGGCAATTAGTTGTGGAGAACCTGGTAACTTCCTTGAAGAAGACATTCTATGCCACCTAGAATTCCTATAGTTTTGCCCTTCAGAGTTTGGGCACCATTAATTTAGTTGTACGCAATGAATATGGTTTTTCTTGTAATATATGTTTATATATTTTTCTCATTTTTTTCTTCTTTTTTCTTATTTCTGAAATCGTGGCTCATGTTTTCCTTTTCTTTTTAAGACAGTTTTTTGTCAGTTCATATTACTAGAATTGTCAGTTTCTAGAGAAAGATGTTCCTATTATTCTTTCTGCAATATGTTTTGTATCTCAATGTCGATTGTTATCTTTTTTATCCGAAGTGTCAACATTAATGATTGAAATTAATCTGTAGTTTTCCTGTTAGAAATTATCTTTAGGGAATTTATTGCTGCATATATATCATTCTGCTATTTTGAGTAACTATTCTTATTGTAAAGATAATATGACATAACTTGCATCTAAAGTTTAACATCCTCTCTATTTTTTAAAAGGTTTTTTGTGTAAAAGCTTATTTTAGTTTGGTTGCAGTAACTTCAGCTCCCTACTTTTAGCTTATATCATCTTCCTCGTTATGCTTGTAGGTTTTCCACAACGCAACGGTGCCACCATCAACCCAAGCATCTTATCCGTATGCATTTGCTGTCAGCAAGTTCTTGCAGGTTTATTCATAGTCATTATTATTGCAGTTTCTCGTCCTTTACTGTATGAATTTTCAGTTTACAGACTTACTAACCGGCATATCTTTTATCAATTTTGAAATTCTATTAATTGATGGAATGAAAACGCCATAATACATTCCTGATTTGCAGCCCGGAAACTTTGATCTAGTGGGCACCATCTATTATGAAATCGACCAGAATGCATACCAAAGCATCTTCTATAACGGTACTATTGAAGTTGTTGAACCTAGTGGTTTCCTTAGCATTGAGACTGTGTTTTTAGTCACTCTTGGTATTGCCCTTCTCGTTATTCTTGGCTTATGGATTCGTGGTCAAATACAGCAAAAACTCTCCAAGGTAAAGATCTTTCTGGACTTCATTTGATGATGCCAATGTATTCTAATTGTGGATGTTGCCTTATTTATATTCTTATTAGTTTGCGACTTAAAATAACCTAATTTTGGAAAACTAAGAGGTGAAGGGTTCAATTCATAGTGACCACCTACCTACCTAGGAATTAAGTTCCTACGCGTTTCCTTGATATTCAAATGTTGTAGGGTTAAATGGTATGTATCATGACAGGAGTCGAGATGTACACAAGCTGGCATAGTCAGTTATGGATATAAAAAAAATGAAAAGAAGTTTGCGACTTAAAATATATCTGAGGTCTTTTACAAGTATATACCGTCTGCCTTTTCTTTTATTAGTAACCGTGGTCTGTTCCTTCTTACGGAATTTTATGAGACTTCGATGTATGAACTATGAAGTATGAGAAGTGGAGCTGCAAGATGTGCATCTTTTCTAATTTAATTTTTTTTCTAGATGTATGTAAACGTTTTGACATCAAATACTGTGCAATTCCTTGTCTGTTTCAGAAACCCAAGAGGGCTGCTTCCAAGGTTGAAGTGGGAACAAAAACAGTTGATACCTCAATGGATGAATGGCTTCAGGTTTGTAATTGTTTCTGGAATTCATGTCTGGTGAAAATATCAGAAACTGCTGCTGATATATTTTGTAATCTTATCCTTAGGGCACTGCATACACTCGGTCCGGATCAAGCAAGTCGAAGAAGAAGATCTAGTTCAATCTCGTCTCCATCCCAGTTGCACAGCACACTGACAATGAGCGGATTCCTGCAACTCGCATTCGAGGTTGACTAGTTTTGTAAGTTAGGTTTGTTAAACAACCTTTCCCTGCAAGTGTGGCATGTGAAGGAATTGTTTCTTAATGCCAATCTAAATTAAGTCGGCTATAGAACAGTTTTCTGGGTCTAGAGAATTTTCCTTGGGGCATATGATTATCAAAGTTGAAACTTTTTAAACTTTCCTTGGAACCCTTTTTCTGTATTAATCACAATCTCTGCTTTGTTGAATCACCAATGTCGTTCTCTTTGACTTATTTTGCCTCTACTGCTTCTTTACTATAAGGTTTCGTGTTTGGATTTCATTTTTTTTTAATAGTTTCTTAACGAAGATAAGATTTATATGGAACTTGTTGATACTCTTTGGTTATATTTTATATTCATGAAACATCAGAGGCTGCAAATGCTACCTTATCAATGTTTATTATCGCTGTGTTTGTGATTTGTCGGAACCTATTGTGATTTGTCGGAACCAAAGTAGGTGATTATCATATATTGAATCTATCCCCTCTTAGTTTTTCAAGGTTTTTTTTTTTTTTTTTTTACTTCTAATGGTTTACCACGTACTCATAGTGTAATGTTGTAGTCTCCATTAATGTCCATTTCTCAAGCTTGGCTTGTACAAATCATTCTAAGATCAGATCTGTTTTGGATTCAAATTGAGACGATTCATCTTGAAATGTTTTCAAATTTCTCGATATGGGTGACCATGGTTGCCGAAGAGATATGGTTTGGAGGATTTTTTTTTAGATTATAATAATTGAGAGTGGAGGGATTCGAACCCAATACCTTAAATTCATTAGATATACACTAATGTTGTTGAGCAATTATTCTTGTTGGCAATGGTTCGAAGGATTTGGATGTCATTAGTTTCATGGTTTGGGATTTTAACTCAATGGACAAAATGCCAAACCCTTCCTATTAAAATTGTAAACACATAAATTATATGGTCTCCTTTTCCAATATGGATTTTAAAAAGCTAAAATAATTGTTCCTATCTGTTCACACTTTGAAAAGAAAAAAAAATGAAAACCCCTTCTTTTATGGATAACCAAATGATAGCTCTCTCCAAAAGAAAAAGTTATGGTCTAGGTTCATAATAGCAACATGTTTTTTCCATTTTTCTTAGACAATTGGCCTCCATGTGTTTGGAATGTGAATTATATTTTACTTTTAGGTGGGCCAACCAATAAAAAAAAAATATACTAGGTTTATAGAAATTGAATTTATGAAGCTGAAAGAAACTAATAAACTGGATTTATGAAGGATATATTGAAAGGACTATTGACTATATATTTTAGTTTTCTAAGCGATTTAGCATAATACTAAAGTTTAATAATACTAAATAGAAAAGTATAAAATCTTGCATCGAAGAAACAATTAATTTTCTTTTTTGTTTTATTTACAATATATAAGATGAAAAAAGTAGAACCTTTAAATTTAAGATAGATAGTATAAGATACTTGTTAAAGCTGTGCTTTATCTTTTGGGTCCTTGTGATTTACCATCATAGTTATATATGTGTAATACTATTTTTTTTTCTTTTTGTTGAGAAATTCAAAGTCTAAATAATTAAGTTTACACACTTTTCAATTTTTAGTCATATACTATTAAATAATCAAGGTGTCAAAAAATAAATAAAATCAAGTGGTTTCATTCCCACCAAATTTATTAGAATTAATACATTTTCAAACGTATCTAGAAAGATTATAATATATATATATATATATATATATATATATATATATATATATATATATATATATATATATATATATATATATATAACAACAATAAAGATACAAAATATGGGTTTATTTCTTGTAAATTTAGTACTCATCTCCGAAAGAAAACATAAATAAAAAAGACAATTCCATTTCTTTTCCGCTAAAGGACGCATCGTAAAATTGCTATTATCTTTTACAGGAAATTCTTTTAATCGAAAAAACCTACGCCGTTGGATTGAACATCATAAAAGATCTATACGGATTCGTCCTTGATAGCGATCTAGCCGTGGTTAACCATTTAACCTAACCATGGTTAGTTTCATGGAACTGAGATTACGCCACGTGGTTTGATCGAACGGCGGTTATTGACTTTCCAAAGATACGCCAGAGACTTGACTGCTATATAAACCTCTTTCCTCAGTAAACCCTAAAATCAAAGCAGTTTTCTTCTTCGGCGAGAAATTTCAAACTCCGAGAATTCAAAATGCCAAACCCTAAAGTCTTCTTCGATATGACGATCGGCAGCCAACCGGCCGGCCGGATCGTGATGGAGCTGTTCGCCGACGTCACTCCCCGCACCGCCGAGAACTTCCGTGCACTGTGCACCGGCGAGAAAGGAAACGGCCGGAGCGGAAAGCCCCTTCATTACAAGGGATCGTCGTTTCACCGCGTGATTCCTCAATTCATGTGCCAGGGAGGCGATTTCACCGCCGGGAACGGTACCGGAGGCGAGTCGATCTACGGCGCGAAGTTCGCCGATGAGAACTTCATCAAGAAGCACACTGGACCTGGAATCCTGTCCATGGCGAATTCCGGACCTGGAACCAACGGATCTCAGTTCTTCATCTGCACCGTGAAGACCGAATGGCTCGATGGAAAGCATGTTGTGTTCGGACAAATCGTGGAGGGCATGGACGTTGTGAAGGCCATTGAGAAGGTCGGGTCGGGGTCTGGAAAGACCTCGCAGAAGGTTATGATTGCCGATTGTGGTCAGATCTCTTAGATCGCCGGTGAAATCGTATCTTCCATCATTTCCTATTTGCCTGTGTGTTGCTTTTTTATAACTTGCTGCGAATATGGGTCTGTATGTTTCTCTTTTTATGTCCAACTGCTGTTTAGACCTCTCCGTTGAACGGCGGTTTCTTAGACCTTCAATAATATGGCTATCTTTAATTTCCATAAAGCTCTGATCCCCCTCTTTTAATATTCAAAATAAGCATTTTCAATCCTTTTCTTCACAGGCTATGGAGGATGATAATGGGTTTACCTTTGACCATATAATTTGTTAATCTAATTGCATTGGAATTACTAATTGGGATGTTGCTGTTGTTTAACTTAGCTAAAAAGGATCATGGGTCTTTCTATTTAATCTGTTGGAGTTGATATTAGATTTGTTTTGTTTGTTGGCTTTGTCTGACAGATTGATTAAGATGAATATGCTTGACTTAAAATGTTGATGTGTGTGGTAGGAAGAGATCTAGTCTATGAAAATATTATTCTTTATTAAGATTTCTTTCTTTATATCATTAGGTTTGGAAGTATGGTGAATTGTACTAATATTATATGCCTTCTACCTTTAGATTCCATCAATCAAATGATAATATTTACAATATTATTTAAATTTTCATATAGAAAATAAGATATTTTTAGTAAATCTCTTATCTCATGGATTTTATGTGACATTTTATATTTTAATTAAAATAACATGATTAACTCATTTGATTATGTTTTTTTTAAGAGTAGTTAGGAAATAATTATTTCTAAATCCTCCCTAAAGTTTACTATTTAATCCAACCATGGTTGGTTATTGAGAGGGTTGACTGCTATATAAACCAACAATCTGTTGCCTCACTGAAATCCTAAATTCAAACCAGTCTTCTTCTTGGCTGAGGAAACAAAATGGGAAACCCTAGAGTGTTCTTCGACATGACGATCGACGACGAACCGGCCGGGCGGATCTTGATAGAGCTGTATGCCAACGTGACTCCGGTCACCGCGGAGAACTTCCGTGCACTTTCCACGGGCGAGAAGGGAGTCGGCCATAGCGGACAACCCCTTCATTACAAGGGCTCATCGTTCCACCGCGTGATGCCTAACTTCATGTGCCAGGGAGGCGATGGCACCGGAGGAGAGTCGATCTACGGCGCGAAGTTTGTGGGCGAGAACTTCATTTTGAAGCACGATCGCCCTGGAGTTTTGTCCATGGCGAATTCCGGACCTGGAACCAACGGATCCCAGTTCTTTATTTGCACTGCTGTGACCAGTTGGCTCGATGGAAAGCATGTCGTGGAGGGAATGGACGTTGTAATGGCCATTGAGAAGGTCGGATCGAGCTCCGGAAAAACCTCGCGAAACGTTGTCGTTGCCGATTGCGGTCAGCTCTCATCTTAGATTATTTCTGGTGAAATCATATCTATGTTCATTTCTTATATTTACGTGTGTCTCTGCTTTTTGGGTTATGTTCAACTGTTTTTCGGGTTTCTATGAAGTGTGTGTTTGTCAATTTTAAAAAGAATTTATATGAAACATTTTCTAATTAAAAAACATCTAAAAGAAAGCATACAAACTAGAGTAATATGGACCAAATTTATAATTTATCCTCGTATATATTAGATGGAATCTATGAACATAGTGCTAAATTGGATGACTAACAAATAATGAAACTAACACACCATTAAACCCTTTCAGTTTTTAAGAACTTGAAACTTATTATAAACTTCTTCTAAAATTCAGCTTATGATATGATTTTTTAATGTTCTATGATGTATTAGACTTGATTTTATTTTATAATTGAGATGATAACAAGTTATTTAGTTTTTAGCCTTTAATTGAATCTTGGGCTGTTGAAAAACCTTAATTAAATGTTGATCTGATTGCATGGAGTTGAAATTGGATTTGTTTTGTTTTGCTTTGTCATATAATTCTGTATTAAAATTTCTTTGTTTATATTGTTAGGCTTGATTTTAGAGAGCATGGAAAATATAGTGAATTGTTTGCATTTAGATTCCTGTGGACTTGCTAGAACAGGACAAAGTGAATACAACAAATTTGTTCCTTTGGTTTTAATGTTTTAGGTTAAATTACAATGGGACACACACAACCAACTTTCTAGAATATGAATTAGACTTTAATTATGCCCTTAGACCCCTTTTGGACATACCTCATCGTATTTTAAGAGTAGTGTATAATTTTATCTTTGTTCAACTTTTTGTAATTGATCCATGAATTTTGGATCTCTCTCTAAAAATTCTTCAGATTTATTCAACATTTTAGCAAAGGCTGGTTGGACACAAACATGCAAGAGTCTCGTTTGGATGAGGTTTTAGATGAAAAGTTATCTCGATGAGTTAATTTGAGTAGTTAGTAATTGAAATTTTTGTAGTACTTATTTGGATGCAGATTTTATGGAGTTATAACAAAATAGTTGTTTGAATGTGTGTGACAATAGTTTGTTTGGATGTAGATTTGAAATATAAAGTTATTTTGAGTAGTTAAAAAATGAATGATTAAAAATGAATGTTTAAAAATGAGTTATGTTGAGTAGTTAATAATGAATATTTAGAAATAAAAAGTTGTTTTAAGTAGGTAGAAATAAATGATTAAAAATGAGTGGATAGAAATGAGAAGGTGTTTTGAGGAGTTAGAAATGAAAAATTATTTTGAATAATTACACTAGTTCATTTGGATGTGATTTTTTGAGAAATAATGAGTAAATGCTCAAACTCAATAATGCTCTTAAAATTTGACAAATAAACACCCCCTTGAATTTCTTGCCTATTTTATCCTTCCTACATGCTGTTTAGTCATTTTCCATCTTAATCAACTGGCTGTATAATAATGTTTTTTTTAACAATAATATTGAAGGAGGAAGGAGGATTGGAATATATAACATCATAGTTACTATGTTCTATAAAATTGTTTGTTACAAGTTTTGTTCCCTAAATTCTAATTTTAGAAGTTATAAGAACTTGAAACTGATTATAAAGTTATACTGAAAATGAACTTATGATTTTTTGCATTAGACTTGATTTTATTTTTAATAATTGAGATGATAACAACTTATTAGTTTTTAGCCTTTAATTGAATGTTGGGTCGTTGAAAAACATTAATTTTCTTATTATTTTCACTCTTTCTTAGAAAAAAAAGAAAGAAGGGGAAACGATAGGAAATGACTAAATTTGGAGAACAAATAGAGGATATGATTACTTTGTCATAGACTTTAAATTGATGGCTAAAAAAAAAATCACGAGGAAAGGCTAATATTTCTTTTCTCAAAATACCATTTTATTTTTTTTTAGTTCAAGTGTTTAATGAAATTAAAAAAAAGAAAGAAAGAAAGAAAACCAATTCTCCTAAATCTAGGCATAATCAGCCAATTTTATTTTATTATATTTCATTTTTCCTAAATTTAAACATAGTTAACTAGTTAGTTATTTTACTATATTTCAAAATTAAAATACTAATAATATTTAATTAAAAACAAAACCCTAAGATTTAGAGAGGTGGCTAAAAACAATAAAAATCACCATAACTAGAAATTTTTTTAAAAAAACTAAATATCAGGTTCAATCAAAGTTGTCGATCACGATGTACAATGGATGTACAAATATAGCGCACACTGATCAATTGTAGGGATTACATATGCGGGGCATAATTTCGAAAAATAGAAGTAGCGTGAGGAGTGATAGGGGCATATGAACATATTCAAGGGATCAAAGCGAACAATGTGTTCTAATAAACCAATTCATACTTATATACACATTCGAAACAAGATTAATAGCTATAACACAACAAGAACGGATAAACACATTGCATAAATGAGGTCTCAGTCTTACATTTATATATGTAGGCAATCCATTAAGACAAAACCAATGTTGTAAACCTTCAAACAAAATGCACTAGGTAAAGTTACATAAATTAAGTAGTCTTAAAGGATGACTAGACAAACTTTCTATGCGTTTGTGAATTACGTGACTGATCCATCGCATGTTCTTAAATCATGATGTACAAACATAGTAGTGCCTACTAATAAGTTGTAGGGTCAACATATGCGGTTCATAATTTCGAATCAGTCGCATGTACTTAATTTTGAGCCACTTAAACTCAATTCTGATCTTACCTTTGAAGAGAATTTTGTACCAACCGTGTAAAAAATATGCACAAACAAACAAGCAAAAAATCAAGGAAACATCATTATTGACAAAATACAGAAATAGACAATTGCTTATTTATATGTGCCAACAATGTCTAACTTATGGAAAAAAAATGACATTATTTACCGAATATACACAAGAGACTAACACTAATGTAACTAAAATATGCGTTAATACTCTGTACATAATACTATCATTTCGTTTTATATAAGAAATTCTATATAAATTAAAGAAGAGAATGAGAAGAAAAAATAATATGATATTTAAAATAAAGGTGACAAGGAAAGAAGAGAAAGTTTGTCTAAAATAAAAAGGAAACGGAGAAAGAGAAGAAAACAAAATAAGAACAAATAAAAAAGAACAAGTTGGATTCATAATTGGGGAACCAAGAACCATTATACCATCTCCAAATTTCAAAATTTTAAATTATATAGTATATTTTTTATAATTTTGGGAGGCCATGGCCCTTGATCTCTCTTTAGACCCACCACTGTTAATTGAAGATAATCAACTAAATTAGTTAGAGTGTGAATATTTTGGACATTTTATGATTATCAATTCCTTTTTCTTCTAATATATACAAAGTATTTTAAAAAAAAATTCTAGTCCTCATCTTTTTTTGCTATATATAAAAAAATCTTCAATATTTTTTCTTAATTTTTGTTAACACATTCATGGCTATGGATTTTGTCTTAGAGAAGAAAAAAAAGATTAACAACTCAAAGAATTTAGTCCAACTTGAAAATAAAAGTTACTCCTATCCATCGAATTAAATGTGTTGTTGGTGAATTATGGAATCCAAAAATTTAGATTAGTCTAAAAAAATTTCTTTATGATCCAACATTCATGGGATCATAAACAATTGTGGGTCAACCCCAACCCCACATCCCATGAATGTTGAATTAAAAAAACAAAACCAAGCTGGCCAGCCAAAATAAAGAAATAATTCCTAGTTGTTAATTAATTATATATATTTTTAAGACAATTTTAAATTTTTGTAAAAAAGCAAGAAAACGCGTCTTTTATTATTATTTTTTTTTTTATTGTTAATGGAATTAAAATAGAAATATCATATAAACCTATCTCAATTATTTATTTATTTATAGTACATATCGGGGGAGGAGAGACAATACCGATTCTCGGATTCGAACCTGTGATGCTGGTGTTGAACTGATTTACAACCAAATAATGAAACCATTATGTCATTAACCCATTTGATAATTATCTTTTGTTTTAGACCATAACTCAATCTATCTAGTTTTATTCAATTAAAAAAAAAAATCTATCTATCTTTTTTTTTTCTTTGAGAAGAAAAAATCTATCTATCTACCTCAATATTAATCGCATTATACTTGTTAATTTTTATATTTTTTAAAGTTAAAATAAAATTAAAACCTACCAAACTAGTCAAGTCTCAAAATAATAATGGATACAATTTTTTAATAATAATAATAAATATAATCATTAATATTAATTATCATTATTATACTTTTTTATAATACAAATATTAATGAGTATTTATAATATAATATTAAAATATATTAATTATTAATACGAATATTAATTGAGTATTTCTAATATTATTGATGTAAATAATATAATAATACAAAAAATCATATCTAATACAAATTTTCAAATATAATAGAATGTGAATTGTGATTCATAATGGATCACATAAATAGATTATCAATTAATAATCAGTATATTAAAAAAAAACAAATAATCAATATCTAGATAATGTATTCACACACCATAAGAAGGTGTTTGGATGAGATTTAAATGAGGAATTACGTTGAATAGTTATTTTGAGTAGTTAAAAACGGAGAGGTATAACAAAATATTCGTTTTGATGTGGGTTTTTTAGGGGTTATTTGTTTGGTGTATTTAAATAGGATTTAATTTTAAGATTAACTCTTTCTCGAAAACCTACATCCAAACGAGTTTTTACTAACTTTTCCTCATTTTTACTTTTAAAATAATTACTCATTATAAATTTATATCCAAATGAAGTTTTGATTCTAACTTCTCTACACGAAAGTACATCCTAACCAGTTTTAAGCTACAACTCTAAATTTTTAACCATTTTATATAATTACTTAAGCTAAATCCTACCTAAATATGTCAAACAAACAACCTCTAAATGAATTAGAGACCGTTATTTGTTTGTACATGATTTTAAAATAAATATTTATTTTGAGTACTTTAAAAAAGAATTATTAAAAATGAAAAAAAATTATTGATTAATATTAAAAATTATTTTGAGTAATTACAAATAAATGATGAGACTTAAATTGTTTAAATTGTTAGAAATGAAGAATTATTTTAAATAATGAAAATGATAATTTACTCTAAATCATTACAAAAAGAAAAAAAGTCGTTGAGAAGTAAATTTTTAGAAAAATAATTTGTAAATTCTTATTTTAAATCATCCGTAAATATGCAAATAAACGCCCCTAAATATTTAAAATATACTAATACGCATTCTCAAAAAAAAAAAAAAAAAAAACCTAATACGCATAGGACACGTTAAGATTTTTTTTTTAAAAAAAATCAGATTTTTTATTTTATTTTATTTTATCAGAAATCAGAGATCCTTTGACCATTAGAAAAATGAGAAACGAAGAAAAGTTCCGAGAAGACGACGAAGGAACAGCGTTGCATCTTGAAATATTTTCAGATCTCTTTTCTCGCCGGAATTGCTTACTTCCGACGAACGCCGTATTGCTTTTCTTCTCGGAACTCGTGATCTTCTTTTGGCGGGAATTCGGTGAGGGTGGCCCCATAATTCCCAATTTCCATTGGTGGGTACCAGATTCACGATTGGTGCTGTTTTTTGTTTTCTTTTGCGGCTTGTTTGAATCTTGGATCGATTCGGGCGGGAGTTTTTGATTTAACATCCGAGTGGAACCCGATTGCCTGTCTGTGAGTGCGACCTCGTTTGTGTTTGTGTTGATTTTGGAGAGATGACGATTTCGGAGAACACGAAGGGTTTGGTACTGGCTATGGCGTCCAGTGCGTTTATTGGGTCCAGTTTCATCTTGAAGAAGAAAGGGCTTAAACGTGCCGGAGCCACAGGGGCTAGAGCAGGTCTCTAGTTATGATTTATTAGTTTTGGTTTTGATTCCTAGTTGAAATGTTCTATTGATTTTGGAATGCTTGATTTCTGGCCTCTCATTTGTGTTTGTTGGTTGAATGCAATCTGACTATTTATTTTTATATATGCGAGTGTTCGGGACAGCTTACGCGAGTCTAAAGGGAAATACCACCCGTATTACATTTAGATGTCGAGTAAACCCTCGATAAATTAATTATTAGATAGCTTACAACCAACCTTTTGGTTTCTTAAGACCATTTTAACTACTAAGGGTTGGTTGATTTTGAAACTGTTCTTTATGTATTTTGTCTTATGATGTCCTGTTTGGAGGAAAGTTTGTCTCGGAGTTTTTGTGTTCTTTGACGTAGGAAAGTTGTTGTAGTTTGTTCTGTGTGGACTTTCTTCTTGATTTGTCTTCATGTGCTGGGATTTAATTTATTTAAGAATTGGAATTGGATTCTTCAATAGATCAGAATGTTGTTGTAGTTTGTTCCCACCTTTCCGATGTCGGATGGAAGTTTTAAGGGGGCGTTCGGCGGGATTGTTTGGTATTAGATGCCTGAATTTGTGAAGGCTACATAAAGTTGAGGGAGTTGGGAAGCCTGGATTTTGGGGTGCAAACTTGTGTAGAGGTATATGAATAAGCAAGTGACAAGCTGCAAATGGAGTTAATATCCTGTTAATGAACTGACAAAAATAAAGATCTTTAATTATTGAACTTGTTTCTTCATCTGCTTTGTGCTTTGTTATGGTTCTTATGGAAGTTTTAACACAAGTGTCTTCTAGGCAATGTTCATTTTCTATTGTTTGTTGATGCTTATATTCTCTTTCTTAAAACAGGTGTTGGCGGTTACACATACCTGTTAGAGCCACTTTGGTGGACAGGCATGATTACAAGTATGTATAGCTATACTATTTACTATTTAAGTTATCAACCCCCTTCCTGCCACCCCACTATTATGTCTGATTGTCATTGTTGAAAATTTGAAGATCTTGAACCTGGGTTTTTTTCTTGCTAAACAGTGATAATTGGAGAGATTGCAAACTTTGTAGCATATATTTATGCCCCAGCAGTTTTAGTCACACCCCTTGGTGCATTTAGCATCATTATCAGGTATCTTTTGAGATTCTTGTGTTTTTTGTATCTAGTTTAAAAATTGTTCATGAGTTCAGGGGGGTCTTACTTTTTCTCTGGATTTGTGCAGTGCTGTTTTAGCCCATTTCTTATTGAAGGAGAGACTACAGAAAATGGGTGTTTTAGGGTGCTTATCATGTATTGTAGGATCAGTTATAATAGTTATTCATGCACCTCAGGAGCACACTCCTGATTCTGTTGAAGAAATTTGGAATTTAGCTACTCAACCAGGTTAGATTTTTTTTTTTTTTTTTTTCATCTGAATTCCATTTTATGAAATATCATCAAGTTTGGTACTTAGTTTCTTTTATCCTTGAACAGCTTTTATAGTCTACATGGGTGCTACAGCTTCGTTAGTGTTGGCTCTTATGTTGTATTTTGAACCTCGCTATGGACATGTAAACATACTAGTCTACTTGGGAATCTGTTCTTTAATGGGTTCATTGACGGTAATTATGCCATTTCTGCTAGATCAATACGTAAATTTGCTGATGTGACTTTCTTACAACTAGTGTTTTGATATGCGAAATTCTAAACGTTTGTGATTTTTTCAGGTTATGAGTATTAAAGCTATTGGAATAGCGATAAAGCTTACAGTTGAAGGGGTAAGCCAGGTAGCTTACCCTCAGACTTGGCTTTTTGTCACAGTTGCAGTAGTCTGTGTTGTCACACAACTAAATTACTTGAATAAGGTTGGTGGAGAATTAAATGCTTGACAATGGTTTCCTATTCCTCTCTTAACAAATGTTTAAAACCTAAAGGTACCTCAACTGGTTAATGCATATAACTTCGACCAAGAAGTCAGATTTTCAAAATCTCTTTACCACGTTTTTTAGTTCAACAATATTTGGGAGATTTGAATTCATGACCTTTTTTTTTTTTTTTATCACAAATACATATTTCATAGCAGTTGAGCTAACCTTTTTGTTAACACTCAATCCTACATGTTGAATTTACAAAAAATGGGTTTGTCTAGTTCCTGAGGGGCAACTTTTTTGATAGAGGGTGGGGTCTCCAAGGTATGTTTCTTTGGAGGTCTCATGTTTGAGTTCAACTATAAAATCTCTTGTTGTCTTCTGACTCCAAACTTTTGAGATGGACACTGGTGCCTCCGAGTATGGAGAGGGGCAAAACTCCAATTCTCCGGTTAACAGAATTGTGTATTTATGATGACTCATGAGTGACGACTGATATGGTCCTTTTTTGTTTCAGGCGTTGGATACATTCAACGCAGCCCTTGTATCCCCAGTATATTATGCCATGTTCACGACATTGACTATCATTGCTAGTGCTATCATGTTTAAGGTAAAACAAATGTAATTTATAATAAATAAAAAAGATAATGACGAATGTAATGTAAATATGATAAGTCGATCTACCCTGCAGGACTGGTCAGGCCAGAACGCGAGCACCATAGTCTCTGAATTATGTGGATTCATTACCGTTCTTACTGGAACTATTATTCTTCACTCAACAAGAGAACAGCAACCAGTCTCCTCACAAGGTTTGGCATCTAAGCATCTCTTTTTCATATACCTTTTATCCATCAATTTAGAAGCCTTAGTTTGTTTTGATATCTAAATCCAAAAGCCTAAATTTAGCTCCGCTGTTAGAAGTTTGAATCCCCCGATTACATTTTTTCAAAGTCATTGCCAATCCCATATCCTATGAAATGATATGCGTCTTCGTGCGAACCACATAACATATTTTTATTAAAAAAAAAAACCATTTTAGGTTGGTCTAGTGGTCAAATAAAGGTTATGTAGTTAATAAATTATTTAGATGTTATGAGTTCAATCTTTGGTGGGTACCTCCTTAGAAATTAATTTCATACGGGAACGGGAGTTGCCTTGACAATCGAATGTAGTAGAGTAGTTGATTGTCTTGTGAGAATAGTTAAAGTGCGTGTAAACTAACCCAAACACTGTGTTTAGTGTAAAAAGGGGCATTCAAGACATCTGTTTAGTGTATCCAAATCAGTGATCTGTTCTTCGGAAACGCTACCGAACAATCGACACTTTTTTATATGGTATCATTTGGAAAAAAATATGGTCCCGTTCCCTCCCTCCCTTAACAAAAAAAAGGTTAAATAAGAATAAGACAACTTTGATTTCTGCTGAATGAAAATCAATTTCTTTTACTTGTTTGTTTAGTGTTGTAGTGGTTAATGTTTCATATAACAAGTTTAAATTGGAATTGTGAAACTGAACCTGCACAAGGCTATTAACAAATAAGTTTCCTCTCTTTGCAGGATCTGTATGGTATATTAGTGGGGATTCAATGAAAGGTATTGAAGAACATTTGATCACCATAAGCAATTCACATTACACTGAACAATGAACCTAGCCATGATTGTAGTTTGGAAGCCAATTGTCCTAAATGCAAAACTAAAAAATGTACTCAGTACTGAAAGGATGAGTACAATACCCGATTTCTATATTGGGACAACGCATCGACATATCGATCGTTGTCTTTTCAAGCCTCGAGAGCTACCATCCCGTCAACTGCCGCAGTTTAGCATCGAAACCTGAGCCACTAGATTAGTTGGTAAGGACCGTTATAGTTAGAATGGTGAGGGGGAGTATCCTCAATGATCCATGCTGGTTCCAGCATCAATGATATAGCCTGTACCATATGTAAATTATAGGTTATAACATTTCATTCATTTGATCTCTTAGTTTCCTTTCAAGTCGTTTCCTCCTTTTCCTTCTTAGTGTAGACCCATGTAAAGTTTGAATATGTTGGCTTGTGTAGGGTTAGTACAAACGACATAGAATGTATACGATCTATGGTGGTCACTTAATTATTGTAGTTTCTCTTTGTAATTAAATGTAGTAGGATACTTATATTAGTGTTTTATGAGATTAATTGAGATGTACGCATGTTTTGTATATGAACGGATGACGGTTCAAAATATAACCTTGGTTATGTGAGAAAACAATTCGAGAATGCACAACATAATAATATACCAAGATGTTAACCACTATATGATGTCATAGTGAATAAGAGATATATGAAAACTATCTACTTAGAAATTTATTTATGACAAATTTTCTTGCCAATTAAATATTGTTAGGTCAAACGATTTGTTTAATAAGTATAGTGAAACTGTGTGATATTTGACTTGGACACTCACCAATATTAAAATAAAGTCATATAAATAATGAGCTTAGAGAAAATTTGTTAGATTAATTGTTATGATTAAATTTACTTCAATTTATTTACTTAAATTTTTGGTTGGTTGGTTATTTAATATAATTAAACATGGCATTATAGTATTGGATGTCAAAAAAAAAAAATTATAAGGATAAATGACCATCATTAATTGGATTTACTAACTCTTAGTTACTTATCGAACATCGTCGTTGATGATTAAAGTAATTTTTTTTTATGTATGCAATCTAGTAATTAAATAGACATCATATTTAATCTAAAAAAAAAAACAGACATCATATTTTCTTTAGTAAATAATGATTTCCATCCATTTAATATATTTACTAATTAATTTGTTAAGTAAATTTTTAAGGGGAGTAGCTAACATTTATACTATGTTACCGTGGAATGATTTATTCAAAAATTAAAATTAAATTATTACTTTCTTTCATATTCCATATCTTCCCTATTTTAAAATACTTGATCAAATTTGCCCTCTGCTCGAATAATATAAAGACTTATCCATACATTTATCTTTTCCCATTTTAAAATTCATTTTCTACATCCAATTATTTACAAAGATTGGGTTTTAAAAAAAAGAATAAATATTACTTACCGTTAAAAAGGAAAGAAAGAATTAACTTTGTATAAAGGCAAATATTTTTATATTTGATAAGGAAATAGGAGAACCTCATCATCCACCGTTGATTCTAAATTTCTGTCATTTATAAACCGTCCGATCAGAATCTGTCATTTCCCTGTTTATAAAGGTTGAGAAGAAACAATGGCAATTGAATTTTGCTGCAAAACAACGCAAGCCCCAATTCCCAGAGAATCTCGAAGCAGAGCAACAATGGCGGCGATGGTTTCTCCATGGGGAAAGCCAGGCGCGTGGGCCCTCGATTCCGAGGAGAACGAAGCTCAACTTCTTCAAGAAGAACAGCAAAAACAGCAGAAACAGGCGGAGCTCGGCCTGGATTTTCCGTCCCTCAACGACGCCTTGGCCACCAAGCCGAAGAAGAAAGTGCAGACTCTCTCGTTGGCGGAGTTCAACGCCTATGGCGGCGGATCGAGATCTCACGACTATTTGGTGGTTCTTCCCACCGGTCCTCGCCAACGCACGGCGGAGGAGCTCGACCGGAACCGCCTCGGTGGGGGGTTTAGGAACTACGGCTCGAATGGTTCGTATGAGAGGAGTAACAGGTATTCTAATGGGGATGATTCGTCTAATTCGAAGTGGGGGGGTTCGTCTAGGGTTTCTGATGAAAGTGGGAGAAACAGAGGGGATTCCGCTAGGGAATTTACACCTTCTAGGGCTGATGAAGTCGATAATTGGGCTTTAACTAAGAAACCAATGGCTGGAAATGGATTTGAGCGGAGAGATAGAGGGTTAGGGTTTTCGGATTCGCAGTCGTCGAAAGCGGATGAATCTGAGAATTGGGTTTCTAGTAAGACCAATGTTCCATCAGATGGAAGGAGGTATGGAGCTAATGGCGGATTGGACAGAGAGCGACGAGGAGGGTTCACGGCGGGCGGCGGCGGTGCAGATTCCGACACTTGGGGGAGGAAGAAAGATGAAGGTAACACCGGTGGCAGCATTGGTGGCGGTCGCCCGAAGCTTAATTTGCAGCCACGTACGCTGCCGGTGAACGATGGGAAGTCGTCGGAGATATCAGGGACGGCGGCGAGGTCCAAGAGTTTGAACCCGTTTGGAGAGGCCAGGCCAAGGGAAGAGATTTTGGCTGAGAAAGGACATGACTGGAAAAAACTAGACGAGGAGCTAGAGTCGAAGATGAAGGAGGTATCTGTGGAGAAGACAGAAAAATCCAACGCCATTTCCTTTGGGAAAAGGAGCTTTGGCAATGGAACTGGTAGGGCTACTGAGGACAGAACAGAGAGGAGCTGGAGGAAGCTGGAGTCGCCGCAGGAGTCACCTGAATCTCGTCCGGAAAGGTTTGTTCAATGATCATCTGAAATTGGAATGAACAATTTCTTGCTATAATCACATCAGCTAACTTTACAAAGTAACTAGATAGCTATTTTTGTGTGTATATATTCTGATATGATCTTAATTGATTATTGCTCTATAGTGTGGAGGAAGATGAAAATGAACATGGCAAAGGCGAATGCGAAGTGGACAAGAACGAAAACGAGAACGGAGCCTGATGGCAATGTTGTAATAATGAGAGATTTAAAGACAGACATGAATGTTAGTGAAAGTTTTGGACAGAAGACAACATTCTCTAATGTTGTTTGATAGTTTTGCAAAGTGAGAAACAATTTTGATGTGTTGTTTGTTGTTGGGGGTAGTTCTTGAGTCAATGTGGCCAGTTTAATGTAATGTTTTAAAGCCAAAGTAGTATCTGTATTAACATTATTGTTCTAATCTTAAGCCCCATTTCTTATGCAGAGTTGTTCGTTATGATTGATCTGATAGTGCTGTGTTGTTTCTGGTTGGATTGTTTGCTTGAAAACTGGATTTCGGTTTGTTTAGGAGTTAGAACTTCGTAGACGATTTTCGATTAAAAAAGTGAATTTGATGTGCTCTCCTTTCTGTAACTGAATGGATTGGCTGTTTGTTTTCTTGTAGATTATTGCAGCAAAGCAAGGGATAGCATCCAGTGAGACAGAATTTGCCTGTTTTTGCTGTGTGTTCCTTGTTGAAATGAGTAAGAAATTCTACTCCAAGGCCTTATTGAAGCCAGATTGATATTTGTTGTCTAACTTAATTGGTTGCTGGGTTCTTGAAAATTTAATGTTTTGAAAAGGTCATCTTAATTTAAGCCTTTTTCCAAAAGATTGAAATCATGTTTTGAAATTGCTATTTTCAATATTCCAGAGGGATAGAGTTATTACAATCCATAATATGGTTGGGTTGTATTTGATCTTTTGAATTTCTTTGTATTGATATTATCTGGTTTTTGGCTTTTAAAAATTAAGTTTATGAATGTAATTTTGGAAACAAAAAGGTCATCTTTTGTTTTAGGCATAAAGTTCAAATGTTCTACTATCATTCAGGAATGTGAGAATTCAAACAATCCTTTTTTGTTAATTATAATTTAAATTACCATAAAATTTAAACCAGAACACAGTTAACCAAAATTCTAGAGAAAAGTCATCTTTTGGTCTTAAAGTACGAACCTAAAATGGAACCTTTGAAATAGAAAAAACCTGAATAAAAAGCTATTCTAATAGCAATTCCATTAATAGATAGAAAAAAAGAAAGAAAAAGAGCAACATAAGCATTTTTGAGGAATAACTAATATCTTTCTTGGGTTCGAAAAGAAATAAACTACTATCTTTGATAATAAGTTACAGTAATTATAGTGGTAATATTAGTTTTTTGAAAATTTCAATTTCATTTTAGTGTTAAATTGGTCTATTAGTG
This sequence comes from Sicyos edulis, assembly GCA_036507275.1. Lineage (NCBI taxonomy): Eukaryota > Viridiplantae > Streptophyta > Magnoliopsida > Cucurbitales > Cucurbitaceae > Sicyos > Sicyos edulis. The sequence goes on along the minus strand of CM071849.1, from coordinate 46,957,237 downwards.
TGAAGATTAAAAAGAAAAAAAGAAGGATTAAATGTTAATCACTTAACTCCTCGAATGCACCAACAACTCAGTCGACCATGCGAGCAGTAGTAGTTGGTCTATTTGATGCAAATGAAACTCAACTCTCCAAAACATATATTTTGCATAAACATGCATTTTTTTTCATTTAACAAGAACAAAATTACCAAATATCATATCTAACCAACCCCATTACCTAAAACCACTAAAGAAGAAGAAGAAAGCTTGTGAAGGTGAAAAAGATGGAAGAAGCAAAGTTTAGAATCACTTTCATTTGAAGCTATGTATTACCTATAATTGCAAAATTTCAGTTGCATATGTAACCAAAACTTCATCATTCTCCATTCTGCCAGTACTGATAACTACCCACAAGCTTTCTCAATAGAGGAAGGAGACCAATCATGGCTATTTGAAGTTGTTCCGAGCTGTTTAATCGAAAGCTGACTTGCCCTGCCCCCCTGTTATTCAAATTCAGTCGAGCAATCAGGTTTGTAGATTGCCCAATAGGGACTTGTGATTGTACATTGCAACCAATGGCAAAGATCTCTGTGCCAATCTATGACCGAAAGCCCGAGAGTCGAAAGTGAACGACCCAAGGGATAATCTTTATCTCTCAATTGAGCCTCCAAGCTTCCACCATAAGCTACGTCCCCCCTACCAGTCATTGTGCACCCCCAGCCACAACTAATTGAAATCGCTCATTGGCAATCAATTTGTCTTCGACTTTGAATCCTGCAGATAAGGCGTTGCCTAATAGAGCCAACTGATAAACCAACAATTGCCTTGTTCTTCTTAAAATTAATAAGCGTCGTCTCACCGCGTAGTGTACAGGCCAAATCCTTCCCAACAGTCTGCATATCAAAACCAATGGAGGATGATCTACTTTCTCCGTGTTGTATTGAACTGGACAACTCCACATTTGCATCCTTCTTATCCTTTGTAACTTGACCACTAAAAGAGATGGGTATTGTGTCTTTAACGACAAATAATTTATCTGCATTTATGCCGTCATAGCCAACTTCATGAACCCATCCATGCGTTTCGAGTATAGACCTTATTAGCCTTTGGTTAGAGGAATCAAGATAATGATATCGGTGAGTGGGATTATCAGAATCAAAAGAAGGTAATGTAAAATTGGGCATGGGAACTGGAACAGATGCAGCAACACCTCTATCTTCTTCTAAATTTTCACTAAAGTCACTAGGTTGGTCTTTAGCCTCAGTAGCCATTTTCTTCATCATCTTCCTTCTCATTTTCTCTTCTTTTAGTAGCTTCTTCATAAAAAGCTTTTCCCTGTATTCTAACTCGTCGAAGTACACACCTTCTTCTGTGCTTTGGAGAGCTTTGCCACCTGTACTTTTGTCAATCGTTTGAAAGGTGGCAATTCATCGTAGTTGGATTCATTTTCAGAATCTGACGTTTCATCAAGGTCATCCTCAAAACCATCATTATCACCAAACTATTCTTCTGGCAGTTTCACTTGAGATCTAGGTTGAAGAAGGGAGGACAGAAGGAAGGGTAAATGAGGTGACTTTAATCGAAGAGCCAATCGCCTTCTAGGAGAACTATCTTGCAACTTCAAGAGAGCGTTAGCTTCAGCCAAAAGTTTTTACGCAAATGAGAGCAATAACAAATGGGGTTTCCAAACCTGACCATTTGGCAATACCCTTTGCCCAGCTTTGTTTGTTCTGCAAGCAGAGTGATTCTCCACTAATGAGACTGGATTCATTAAGCACATATCCCTGGCCGCCTGGCGTATAGCTTGCTGCACAACATGGGATCGCCGAGTGACAAACATATCATAAGTAGAAGCAGTACCACTTGGACCATCATGTGGAGCAGATGCTGCATGAGTAAGAACCATAATTGCATTGAACCATATTAAAGGTACAAATACTTTAGCAATTGTACGCAACAGAGGCATGTCACTGAAATCCCGACTTTGTATGTCCAGTGTATCGAGATACAAAACAATATTCGGGGGCGTCTTATGTATAAAACGTTTAACAGAGAGAAGGATCTTCTCATTTTCGCGCTGGTCTGACCAAGAAGAAAGAAGGCCCGGAGTGTCAATGATTCGTACTTTGATCCCCTGCACTGTTCCCACAACATCTTGAACCTTTTTTGTGCTCATTTGAAAAGCATCAGTACTGAATTTAGCTTCATCAAATATGGAGTTGATGGTAGCACTTTTACCCACACCTGTCTTCCCAAGAACCATGATCGTATAAGTGAAATCAAGTGGTTCTTGCCCAGCTGCTCTGCCATGGCACTGGCACGATCAAAGCTGAATGCACCAACTCGGCCTCCATTTCTTCCTTGAAATTGCTCAGCTAATCCAAGACGGTATAAGACTTGTGCCACAACAACATTGTGTGGAGTTTTCCCAAGCCTATATGCAAGATGCAAAAAATTCACTCTTATCATCTAGAGTTGCTCGCGAGTATCATCATTTTCCTTAACATCTCCATTAACAGGATCATCAATTTGTTGCATTTGAACATGGGATACATAACCATCAACTCGAGGTGGCTGCACCACTCGAGGGGCAGGTTCCAATAGTGGAGCAGCACGACCAAGACTAGCTGGACGGGCAAAAGGAGTGGGATTCGTAGACTTTACAGATGAGGAAGCAATGACTGATGCAGGCTGAATTTCTGGATCCCTGTTCACTTGAGTTTTTTCCTGTCCAACCTTATCTTTGCTCTCTGTCTTTTCAAGCCCACCAATGTTGGGGCCATTATTGGAACTATCAGCAGGAAGCTGATGTTTAGACATTTTATCTTCCTTCACAGTCACATCACTTTCACTTCCCTGGATTTTCTCAAATTTCTCATCTGATATCTTTTCAGAGGCTGAGATATCCTTAATTGTGTTCAGAGTAACTTCATTTTCACCCACAGATTTATGTTTGTCAGTAGAAGTAGTACCATTCAATTCACGAGATTCGGTGGGTTGCTCTCCTGAGTCTTTCTCAGTAGAAGCATCTTTCAATTCCTCAATTTTGTGATCCTGATTCGTGGTAATCACACAGATTAAAGAGTTTTCTTCATCTTTATTATTCTCATTCTTAGGATCTATTCCAGTTGTAGCCTTTTCCATTTTTTCACTCTCATCGTCTGGACGTTTTAGATCCACATGAAGAGAATCATCACTCAGCTCACTATTTGTTTTAACTTGATTGTCTATATCAAGGACGGTGGGTGGTACATTCAATGGCTCCGCAGTCTTTTCATCATGGTCTGTCGACTCTGTACATAAACTCTTCTCTTTCAATTCCACATCATTGTCATTTTTGGTATGAATCTCCGCCTCCACCGTCTTCATTTTCAGGGCTAGCACCGTTCTCTGATGTTTCCTTTCCTGAATCATTATCTCTACTGAAATCCAACTCATTATCCTTCCTCTCATTCAAATCGAAAGTGGCTGCTTCCTCTTCAGTTCCTCTGTCATCAACTTTAGAAGCCACACTTCGTTTTCAACCAATTTCCCACCTAAATCTTCCTTCTCTGTTCCAGAATTCACATCTTGCACGTCGACTGCGATGTTTTCATTCGCTACACTCGAAGCCTCAGTTGCCTCTTCAAACTTCTCTTCATCATGAGTATCATTAGGATGATTAGAAACTACTCCATATGCAAAATCACTGATACTCGAAACATCGCCATTCGCCTCATAATATCTCGGACTCTGCTCAATCAAATGCTCTTTCCCATCTAATGCCTCATAAAAAACATCTCCTCATTTCGGATCCCTAGATTCACAAGAACCAACTGCAACTGAATCATCTACCCTATCCCTTGAAACGCCATCATCTTCCACAAATCTCTTCTCTCCATCATGCAAGCCACAAAAGATCCGAACCCCATTTTCCATCACAAATCTAGAACCACAACCTCAAAGTCCTACATAAACCAAAACCAAAAAAAGAAAATTCGAAATCAAACCAAAATCAACAACAACAAAAAAGGGCACACAACACAATCAGAAAATCTACCACAAACCCATGATTCAAAAAACAAAAAATCGAAAACCCTAGTGCCTAAATCCATAAATGAACGAGAATTCACATTACCCAACACACAAGAATCGCAAAAACAACTAATTCCAAATCCTCCAAATTCAAATACTATCCCAAATGCATTGGATCCTCATGAAGCAACAATGTTCCAAAGCAAAAGCAGACAGAAAGCAAAAGCAAACAAACAAATATAAAAAAGGTTGTATTAAAAAAAAGCATAAAAAAAAGAATAAAAAAACTCACCAGATTATGAAGGTTGAAAAGAAAGAGACGAATAGAGAGAGAAATTTAGGTAAAGAAAAAAAAGTCTAATTCTTCTCAAGATTATTAAGAAAAATAATAATAATAAAGAGATGAAAATACAGAGAAATTAGATATATAACACTTTGATCGACGACTCACATTTCATTACAACGCTTTGATCTGACGACTGAGAATTATATCGCCAATTATGATGACGTGGACATGGCGGTGGAAAGATAGTCTGCTCTGATTCTAGAATAACTTGTTTCCATTCGTTCACATGGAAAATATCTTGACCGTTTGTGGGTTTTGGTATGCGAATTAAACGGTGATCTTCAGACATTCTAGGTTTATGGTGTTTTTAACGTGGCTGAAATTTATTTAAAAAAGAATGAGTGTAAGATAGATCTGGAAGGAGCCATTTGAGGGCTTTTATTATTGGAAAATGAGCATTTAAAAGTTTTTTTTTTTTTTAAAGAAAAAGTTTTTTATCCCTTAAGCTCGACTTTAAGATTGTTTAAAAAAATGTAAAAATCAAAATGAATCAAACTTCAAACTTGAAAATTTCATTCTAACCTTAAAAATAAACATATAGCAATAAAAGAAATGGAAAATAGAAAATGAGACATTTTCGAAAAAAAAGAAGGAAAAAAACGAGTGAATTCCCAAAAGTACCCTTGGCCATTAAATTCCCGTTCGCAAATCCGACGGCGAAATGAAGCGTTCCAAGGCGGAGAAGAGGAAGAGCCCTGGCCGTCAGATCTGATCGGAAAGGCCCCGCCGCCGCAGAGAATCGGACGGTCAGGATGGAAGAACGCAACCCCACAAAATCACAAATGAGAAAAAAAGACGGGGCGGTCTTCCCGTTCCAATCTTTTCAATTTCACACAAAAAGTACGTTTTTCATTTTCTATATATAAAATCCAAAATTAGGGTTTCTGGGAGAGAAAATCGAAACCCCAAAAATGGCCGAAAGAGTGAGTGGAAAAGTGAAGTGGTTCAGTGACCAGAAGGGCTATGGCTTCATCTCCCCCGATCTCGGCGGCGAAGATCTCTTCGTTCACCAATCCTCCATTAGATCCGACGGTTTCCGCAGCCTCGGCGTCGGTGAAGATGTTGAGTTCGTCATCGAGTCGGAGTCCGACGGCCGTGCCAAGGCCGTCGATGTCACCGGCCCTGCTGAGGCTAATGTGCAGGGTAGCCGTGCCGCCGGTGCAGGCGGAGGTGGTGGATATGGAGGCGGCGGCGGCGGCGGAAGAGGGAGACGTGGTGGCTACGGCTTTGATGGTGGTAGCGGTGGAGGTTATGGCGGAGGTCGCGGTGGCGGTGACTACGGTGGGGGGTATGGAGGAGGTCGCGGAGGGGGCGGCGGCGGCGGTGCTTGTTTTAAGTGTGGTGAGGCTGGGCATATGGCTAGAGACTGCTTCCAGAGTGGAGGCGGTGGCGGTGGTGATAGGTATGGCGGAGGCGGTGGCGGAGGCGGCGGTGGCTGCTATAGCTGTGGGGAATCTGGGCATTTTGCTAGAGAGTGCCCTAACAATGCCCGTGGATGATCGTGTCTTTGACTGATTGCTGGAATCTGGTGGTGTTTTGTTCTGTTTTTCGATCTTCGCCTTTCATCTCAGTTTTGATCTGCTGAGATCTGTAAGGTCATCTTTTAGCAGAATCTTAGTAGTAGGCTGTTCTTTTGTCTATGGATTCCACCAGTTTAGTTTATGTTTTTAGTGTGTTTTGGATATTTGATGATGAAATTGATGTTTGTTTTGATGGATTTTAGGGGTATTTTATCAGCGATCCTTAGAAAAGAGATTCTTCCTTGATTCTCTGTTTCTGTAACTGTTGATACAAGTATTTTATATACAATGCCTTTTTCTGTTTTTGAATCAATGTGTTCCATATCTGACTTTCTTCTGTAATGGGTTTTCATTGCATCAATGTAATGTGGCATTACTTTTCTCTGGCATTGCCTTTTTTACTTTACAATTATTGTTGGAATGAGCAACCTTAAGAGAAATGCAGGCTGTAAAGAAATAAAGTGGTCTAAGAGCTCCCTGTTTAATGATTAGAGATGTTTCATTATTGTGCCAATTGTGATAATAAATGAAAGGAAATCAATTTTTTTGTAAATAGAAAATCATGAATGAATGCTCATTAGTAGTCTTATTATAAGTTGCTTCATATTCTAAAAGATTCACAAGTTTCATGAATTGAAATGAACAGTTTTTTCCTTCATAAGCTTTGTTACTTTGTTTTGATAGTTCAAAGTTTAACTATGAATACCCTGTTTTGAGTTTTGTTACTTTTTTGTCTAGTTCAACCCTTCAAAGAAACTTTCCTTTCAAACTAAACCCATTTTTCACTTGTCCAAAAAGATAGAAAGCCATATTTAGTTGGTGATTGTGAATATGGATAAAGCAGCTATTTGCATCAATTGCACATGCAGGTTGCAAGTTCAGATACAAAAAATTTCTCAGCCTTTTCTTTTTCAGGTACCTTTAAGAGAGTAGAGTGCCCTAACCAAAGTGAAGAGATACAGAGAATGATAAGGAAAATGTTCTACTTTGGATGAAAAAGAGTGACATTAGCCATTTCTTTCTAATCAAACCAAAAGTTGCAGTACAGACCAAAGAAAACATATCCCAATCATCCTATTTCCTTAACCTCACCAATTTCATCATTCTGCTCCTTCAATCATCAATGGCTACCAGGATGGTGAAGATGAGGCTGCGGTGCTGGTGCAGTGATGTTGAGTCGTGGTACTGGTGGGACAGCCGTTGCCTGCGGCGGGCATTGGTAACACTTGGTGAATAGCCCAAATGTGTCGATCTGATGTACGAAATTAGTCACACTAGCCCATCCGCCGAACCCGAATCCAACAACCAACACCCAGACTACGACAAATGCATTGATCGCATAGGCTCCGACCCATCTTCCGGTGAACTTCGGCGGTTGCTCCACTGCATTCTGCAACACAACAAAACCGATCGTTCAATTCAAGATCATCAAAACCAGCAGTTGACAAGTAGAAGGTTTGAATAGCCGGGACGACTCTCACAAAACAGAGTACGAACAATACTTTGTCGCATTGCATGCATATAGCAGCACAAAAAACAATCTCATGCTTTTCCTTTTTTACCTCATCGTATTGTGAAATCAACTTTTCTAGGAGAGCCCAATTCTCCAAACAAGAGCTATTTAAGTCATGTGGTCCAATTTTGGATCAATTTTTTTTTAAAAAAAAAAAACCCAAATTGTATGGCTGGCATATGTGCATGAAAAGATAGATCATTTGAATACATGAGGTTATTCCCAAAGCAACTTCCTTTTAGAAATGCACATCGATAACCAAGGGGTGTTTGGTATAAATTGAAGAAAATGATTTGAAAGAGATAAAAGCTTGTTTAGGAATAAAAGATTTGGAGGAGATAACATCTCACTATAACCTTGTTTAGCATGAGAGAGATTATGAGTGGTTCCGAATGGAAAGTGAAAAAAATAATGATATGAAGAAATGAGAGTAATTGGTACTCGAGAGAGTGCATTTACCTTCACATATGAAACTAAACCATACAACTTTCTCCTTTATTTTGGATATGTTTTCAAAAATTAAACCATATTTTAAAAATAAAATACTTACATGTGGTCTAAACAACTAGTTTAATCAAAACCAATGGGAAGACAAATACATAGGAGAATGAGGCGCTTTCTTGTCTGGTGGACTGTGAACACACGTTACCTAAATTAACACAGAAAAAAGGTAAGAGCAACATTCCAGTGCGGCGTACCTCACGGGAAGCAGGCGATCGGAAGGTGAACATGTGAGCTAGCGCTGGGATTATGTACACAGTGAAGCTAACAAGGAGAGATCCAACGGTGGAGTTGATAGGGCCAAAGAAAGGGAAAACAATGGCCAAAAACCAGATGGGAATGACCACAGGCAATCTGGCAGCTGCCCTTTTGCACAAGCTCTTACATTCGTGCATTCCAATGGCTTTCTCCCACACAAAGTACAGAGGAGTGCAAGCAAATCCAAACGTGATGAACTGCAACAATCAAGTAGAGAAACATATTTCTAAGTTAGAAGTTTGTTTTTTTATGTTACATAGAAGTGATAATAATAACCGAAAACATACAAAATCGAATCGAACCAAACCAATCCATTGGATTGGTTCGGACTTTTTTGATAAATTGGTTTTTGTTTGGAAAAAACTGAAAAGTATTTGATCGGTTCAATTTTTATTTGTAAAAGCCAATAAAAACCTAACAAAATCACTATAGATTTATTTACTTTCATTTTTCTTTTTATATGTAAATTCAATTTTTTATTGGTAAACGACTAATCATTTTTGTTTAATTTAATTAAAAGTTTGAGAATTTTTTAAGAAAAAAAAACATTCAAATAGGGATGGTAAGTAAAATAATAAAAAAGAATTAAAACATCGAATTGAAGAAAAGTAAGTCAATGATTTTGTCTTTTGTTGGACATTGATTCAGTTTCTCTTTTTGTCAAATCACTTGGTTTTGATCAATTTTTGGTTTGGCCTAAAAACCAAAGAACTGAACCAATGATTTTGCCTCTTATTGAACATTAGTTCGGTTCTTCTTTTTGTCATATTGATTTGATCGATTGGTTCTTAGTTTGACTAAAAAATCGAAGAAAATCGAACCAATATCACTCCTAATATTAAAGATAAAGATAAAAAATGGTGAGAATTGTTGCCTGGTGGATGAGCATCAAGATGACAGCCATGTCTCTGAGAGGTGATTTTGGGAGGAGGGAAAAGGCATTGGAGTGATTAAGAAGCATGTCTCCAAACGCCCAATACACGGCGGCTGCTGATGGGAGTGTCAGTGTTAGCACATACACTGTGGCCACCAAGTAGATTGCCTTGAATTTCTGAGGCTTCCACATTGCATGCATGATTTCCCTGCATTTTCCCACCAACCAAACAACTTTCTTCATTTCATTTCATCACACACTACAAAGTAAGAAGTTTCCCACTAACCAAACTGCATATTAATTAATTTCATCCCTTCCCAAAGTAAGAAGAGTACGTCAACAAGAGCAATAACTCATGGGCATCTCGATATACTAATAATCATGAGGTTTGTGGTTCAAATTTCCAATTTTTTCTATTGTACTAAAAAAAAGGTAAGAAGTAATCTGAGAAAATTTCACAATTTCTGGTGTGGAAGTACCTTACTACTCTATTCACACTATAGTTTATCACGAAAAAAAACATATATATTTTAATATTGGTAGACCCCACATCGTCTTTTAAAAAGATACTGAAGTGGCATGCATTAAATGAAAGGAGTATCCATAAAATTATACTTAGTTGCATATTGTTGGGTAGGTTTAAAGTTTGTGGAATATTTATTCATGTATGAGCTGAGCAAACAAGCCTTGCTTTTTACGTATGTGGCATAGTGTACAAATTATTTTCGTAAAATATTGTTCAGAAAAAACTGTGGCACCATATGATGCCACCTAAGTCAGAAGTAGGGTTTGCCCGCTCATATATGAGTAGACAAATATTCCTTTTAGGAAATTTTTGGATGAGTAATTGTATGAGTGACTAGTTACGATAGTAATTTTGAATGGTTAGAAATTGAGGTTGTATTAATAGCTCATTTGGATGTAAATTTTTGTAGAAGAGTAGCAAAAATAGCTCATTTGAATGTAAATTTTGATACAAGGGTTATGAAAATGCTTAGTTATAAAATGATGAATTATTTTTTAGAGATTATTTTGATTAACTACAATAGTTCGTTTTTATATAATTCTTTGAAGAAGAATTGTAAAAATTTATTTATAATAATTCGTTAAATGCTAAAAACAGAGAGGTTTAACATACTTGTGTAGGTAGGTATTAGCTACACACCATTACTAAATTTTGATAGCTAAGAGAAAACTAAATTTCTCACTTGCTTCAGAAAAAAAAAACTAAATTTTGACAGCTAAGAGAAGGTAAAAAAGATACAATTTCTCACTTTTTCTCTCGGAGCTGTCAAAATTATGATGGTTTGCAGGAAGATACCTACACATGTTCACACAAAGTAATTGGAGTTTTGAATCTTGTTTGATGACAGTTCATAAAGGTTTGAGTTTGATGGGCCTTTTTCTAATTGGGCAGTGGACAAAGCCCACTGGAAGATTACTAAGGTATGGAGAGGCTCTGAGTTTCTCCCTCATACTTTTCAGATTCTACAATGATATAAGAGAATGAGAAAATGAAACTTCACTTTCAATGTCTACAACTAAACAGGATAAAGAATTTAAAAAAAAAAAAAAAAAAACTAGAAAGGATAAAGAAAAAGAGGATATCTTTTCTGATCTCTCTCAGCTGAAAAAGACAACACAATTCAAAAAAAGTGTAGTAGCATTTGCAAATATTAAATTCATAAAGGTAAGAGAAAAAGGGCAAGATGCATATTTCTACACGGGTGAGTATCAAGAGAAATTTCCAATGACAATATTTTATTAATAGTTGCATGTTGTTACTATTTTCTATAACATTTGGAGCACTAAAATGGCAACATCAACCACAAAAAACTAAGAGATCTTTCATAGATGGCAACAAACAATGAGGTTTTGACATTTTCAAATGGCACAACCACCACCACCAGAGACAGCCAACAAACATATGCACATTCCACAGCTCTAATTTAAGAACAGTAACAAAACCAACAAGCAAACATTAATAGCATTAAAGATTTTGAGATTGTCTTACACTGTAACAGCATGCCCACCAAATGTGTAAAGAATGTTTGTGGCCCCAGTGAAGTAAAGCACCAACTTGGTTGGACCAGAGTGCTTAACTCCCTCCACCTAAAAAAACACACACATCATTAAAGATTAAACCACACAAAACCTTCATTACTACACCTCAAAATCATTACAATCCATGTTTTTTACATAATGGGTCCAAAACAAACCATGTGTTACAAAATGGGGTCTTAGTGGAATATAATCTGATACCTGACCATGGAGGATGGAAGCAATGGTGAGATACCAAGCAGTGTAAGTAGTCATCACAAGACCAAGAAATGACCAGATTCTATAATTTCTGAAGGAAGGAATGAAGACAGTAGTGGCACAGCAAGCTCCAAATATGTATGTCCAAGTTCTCTTGTCTAGGTTGTCATTTATATAATAAATATTACTGCATACGAGATTAAAAAAAACCAAAAAATCAACAAATGACAAACAGAACAAGGTGAATGGAATCAGACAATGAAACAAAAAACAAACAAACAAAAGGGCATACACAATACATTACATTACATTACCTTGCACAAGCAATTAGTTGAATGACAGATCCAAACAGAAGAAAAGTGCAGTTAAATGCCAAACCCACATTCCTCCAATGTTTCCCAAGCAACCCATCAAGAACTTCAAACCACTACATCAAAACAGAACAAATCAAGAGACAATCCTAAAAGGGGTAATAATTTCTCAAGCAATGAAAGTAAAAAAAGAGTTGAGTTTATCAACCTGAATGACATGGTTTCTGAAATCAACTTTTTCCCTTTCTTTTCTAGTTCTATATTCAACATAGAGTACACTAATCAAATAAGCAGTCCAACTACCAAGCAAGCCATAGAAGAGCTGAAACAGAACTCCAGAGAGCATTCCAAGTTGGGAAAAGGAATAGGGCAAAGTGAGCAGAACTTGAGCAACCTAATTTCAAATTTTAGGGCAAAACAATCAAACCCCAGAATCTCAAAATGGGCAAAAACCCATTAAATGTTAATCAAAACTTAAAACGATACCTGATTTGAAGCACAGCTAAACCAGGCATCATAAACGGAGCCGCCATGCCAAAAGAGATTGGAGAGCTTGGTTTTGACACTGCGGGGTTTGTCGTCGGCCTCCATTTCGACATAGTTTCCGGCGATTACAGTCTCAACCACCACTTTATCAGCTGTTGTTGCCGCCATTGTTGAGGAATCTGTGAGAAATGATGGGAATGTGGAGAAGAAGAAGAAGAAGAAATGAAGGACTGAAGAGGAAGTTACAGAGTGTGGATATTTATAGACTACAAAAAAGGCAAAGCATGTGGGCTCTTCAAGAGTGGGAAATGGCTGTTTGTGTGTGTTTTTTGAACTTTGAGAGGAATTTTGGAGTTTTGTAATTAACTAATCTTAATATTATTTTTTAAACTTAATGAAGATTTGAACTTATCATGTTTCTAAATTAGTGACCTATAGTTAAGAATTAACATACTTATAATCATTTTAGAAGTTAATAGTTCAATTTCTTACTCTTCTTTTCAAAAATATAAAATTTTCACTCTTTTTACCTAAGTTCATGAAAGACCATAGTTCCAAAGCTTCAAATGTTACTAAGTTAGGTTCATAATCTTAGATAAGTAAGATGCTTATTATTTTTAGGAGTTGTTTGGACAAAGGAGTTTGAATGGGTTGGCCAAATCTAACATTTTTTATAATGATCTAAGAATTTGGAGTTTTGTTCCTCTAAATCCAATCTCACTACTGGTTTGTCTATAGATTGTAGTACCGGAATATATGTTTTCTACATAACTTCTCATATCAAATCAGAGTTTCCTACACATAACTATTCATAACTTTTCATATCAAACAAAGTTTTATATTCTCTAAACTACTAAAAAAATTCCTCCAGATACTTCCCCTTGTACTCAAACATCCCTGCTAAAGTTGAAATTTCTAAAATTTCCCTCTTGCTTTTTTGAAGCTCAACAAAAGAAAAGGAAAAAAGCAATGCTTTTGTCAAAACTTTATTATACGTATCCATAGCTAAAAAATATCCAATATATATACAAATGGATTGATGACGTATTAATTTCATTGTTTAGTGGTAATCTACTTCAATACCATGGAAATCGGAGCAATAGCATTTCTATGTAGAGTTTGTGGCCGCCCTCCTCATTTATTATTAAAAAATTGTTAAATTTAAAATCGAAGGATAGAAATCTACTAGACATCAAACTCGAAAAAAGAATAACTTTAACTTTCTATTTACTTTTCAATCAAAATAATGTTTTTAGAATTAAATTCAATTTCATATTTGAATGGTACTTATTTACCAATCCATACTATGTTTTTCACAACTAAGGAAGTAGAAAGAGAGCTTTTTTTTCTTTTTTTTTTCCTCTAAGAAAATAATTAATTTTCAAAATACCTAAGTATGTATCCTTCATATTTTGATGCCTCACATTTATACATAACTTGTATTTTCTTTATTGATATTTATTGATGACAAACTGCAAAGAATAATATGCATCGTGATGAGAAGTTGTGTTTAAATTAGAAGTAAAAATCTAATGTGGGACCGAATTGGTTGGTGGCGTGATTGGTTATTTAGTTCGATCCTTGGAATCGGTATTTTTAATTCCGTAATTTAAAAAAAAAAAAAAGCTGATGTGGGTATTGAAAGAATTTAGCAAATTTTGAGGCCCTTAAATGTTATTTAGTAAAATTTAGGGGTATTAAAAATAGTAAAAATATAATAGGAAGGGGGTTGATATAATTAGCGTGAGTGGGTTTTTTACGCACGAGTGGCACTGTTTTGGATTCCCACGAGATTACTGTATTATTTTTTTTGTTAATTCAACAAATTTGTTGATTTAAAAATTGACAACTTAAGTTTTAATTTAGAGACCATAATTATAATTTAAACTTTAAAAATATAAGAAAAAAAAGATCAATTTTCATGTATTTTTTTAAAGTAAAACAAATAGGCAATTGAAGCCTAGCTCAATTCATTTCAAAATTTCAATTACATTTTTATTAAATGTAAATTTGAATTTTTATACTAAAAAAAAAAGTCAAAAGTTGATTTGAAAAATAAGTTATTCAAATTGAATCTATATAAAGACCAAGTTATTGACTAGTCAAAATTTTCAAGGGCTCCAAAATTTGTTTTTAGATATGTGGGTGTCATCATTAACCAAAAAGATTAATTATGTAAAAATATTTGTTTACGAATTAAGTATTTTATTTTATTTTCTAGTTGCTCCGATTTTATATTAAAAAAATATCAATCAATTTTAAGAAATAGCCTTAACTTTTATCTCTCAATTTAAACTAATTACATTTGGATTTTGACTTTTAATTTCTATAAGAAATTAATAAAAATTGTATGAAAGGAAGAAGTTAATAATAATTTAATTAGTGTCGATTGAATGGAATTCAACAACTAATGTAAAATTTAAAGCATTCCTAACAACATTCATAAAATATAATGTGAAAACCTAAAGTGTAAAAATTGATTCAATGAACTATGTGTGGATGATATGTTTTGAGTTGAAATGAATCATAACAATAATACTAATTTGAATTCACTCTAAATTATTGTTAAAAAAATTGAACTATAAATATGTATAGTGTATGTTTCCAATTTCTGCACACTAATTACTAGATTACTTTATATCATCATAACATAAAAGAATATCTTTTTTTTTTTGGAAGAATTAAATAATTCAAAGGTTAAAATAAAATATTTAGAAGTTTAGAAATATATTATGAAACTCTACTAAAAATTTAAATACTTTGAATTTTTTTTTTAATACTTTCGTATAATCTAATGTACTTTTAATAATACTAACCTAGAATAAACACAAAAGCTCAATTGTATCTAATCTAACCTATAGAATAATAACAAGATCAAGACAAAAAGAAAAGATCATATGAAAAAGGAAAGTGATAAAAAAATAAGAAAGAAATTAAATGAGTTTTTCAAAATGGTGTAGGATTAATTAATAGTGAGAGTTTTTGGATGATAAAAAAATTATAAATTTAATACATGGTGGACAAATTTTCTTCTTATTTTACCTATTTGAATATATATATATATAAAGAAAATGTTTTTTTTTTGAGTGATTTGGAAGTGAAACAAGAGGAGAAAGGGAGGGAGACAAAAGGAAGGGTAAAAAGAGAGAGAAAAAGAAATATAAAAATAAAGAGGTGTTTGGGAAAAAGAAATAATAAAAAAGTAGACCACATGATTACAAAGCAAAGGGGTGTGGTCTCTTCAAAACAACACCCAATTCCACTTTTCTCACATGCCCTTATTTTTTATTTTTTTTTCTTTCAAAAAATTAGAAACCCAAACATAGTGTAAGAACAAGAACATGGTGATTAGATTTTGGGAGACACCCACAAAACAAACTCCCTTTTTTCCCTTTTTCCTCTTTTGTTTTTCATCTGCTTCAACTCTCTATATATTCCCCACCCCATTTCAAGCCTTTTCTTCTGCTTTAATCTATCATTATTACTGATTTCTTTAAAAAAAAAAAATTTACATATACCAAAAATTATAATTTTACATATATATATATATGACACAATTGTACCAATTTGTATCAATTTAAACCCTAAGCTTTGGTTAGGATATCAAAACTTGTAATACATAGTATTATTTAGGTGATTTTGAACTAATTTTAAATGAAAATAGCTAAAAAGTCACTGATATAAAGTCTAAAATATGTTGCTTCACATATAACAAAATATTAAAATTTAATTTAAATTGCCACATGTTCTTTTGTTATCAAATCTATTTGTGTTTGTGTGTGTTTTTTTTTAATGTTTTATTATTGTTCCCTTTGGCTTATGTTCTACATCTCTCTCTTTCAGAGATCTCATTATTGTGTTTTAGTGTTGCATTTGGTGTTGGTGCCCATTTTAAACCTAATTATGAGTTGTTTGTTCATATTGGCCTTTGCCCCATTTAACTACAAAACAGAAGTTGAGACACATTTACTCAATATCTTACTTGTGTTTCCTTGTTGGAACTTAAGATTTTTTTTTTTTATTCAGAAGTGGTCAAGTTTTATAATTTTGATTTGTTGGGTTGTTGCTTAGTGTGAGGTTTATGATTAAATATATGGCAACTATTTTTTAGTTGAATTAATCAATACAAAATATATTTATGTGTTGACAGGTTTGTATGAAATTAAATTTTTTATGTAAATGTACTACTAAGAAACATTTATTTATTTGAATAAATGAGCTACTGGTTGAAAATTTAGTCTATTCATTTGCACTCAAAATTAATATAGACCAATTTTGGTTAAGAACTAAGAAACATTTTTTTTTTTTTTTAAATTGTTCTTAAAAAAAACTCCTTAATTCAAATAAAAGACAATATACAAAATGTTGAAATGATGAGCATTCTCAAACACACAAAAAATGAACACTTTATAGATATAATACTTGTTATCTATATTGTAAAGTACACTCCTTCCACTTTACATTCATTATATACAACTTTGTTGTCTTCTACTACTCTAAGATTGCCTTTTCATATTATTTCTATTTTATTTTTTAAAAATTGATTCTCTCAATATTCTCATATACATATAGTAGTATATGCAGACATTTATTTTTAAAAAGAAAAAAAAATCAATAAAGATTTCGATATATGATCAAATTCATTTTTGAATGAAATTATAGCATATAGACGCTTACAAATTAATCAAATTTCAATAAATTTTGAATTCTATTTTGGAGTGTATTGAAGTACTAGACAAAGGCAAACTAAAAGGGTGAAAGCCATTGGATTTGGGGGATTGTTTTGACCCCAAAAGAGCAACATTTTTCATCTTTCATCTTTCAAAAGCATCATTGTAAAGCTATTGAGAAACAAAAAAACAAAGCTACTTATAAACCATAACATGACAAAAGAGAAAAGATATATTGGCATTTGGCATGCCTAGCTATGTCCTTTGTGCTATAATGACCCATTATTTCTTAAGATTATGCAATACAAACCCATGTATATTGGAGAGTATATGTTAACACACAAATACTCTTCATATGGTGTGCTAAAAAAGTATTATCATTTGATACAAATCATTATTCCACTCATCAAAAGTTTCTTTCCTTTCATCTAAAGAATGATATTTTCAACAAGATATTGAGTAACTTAAATTGTGCTATAATCATAAAATAGATTACAAAATAGGGTCAAATCTATGAAGTTTAAGTGATGTAGAGAGAATTATAAGAGTATTACATTATCCCACGAATAGTAGGACATAAATTCATGAGATTAATATTATTATTAGGGCGATTATCTAATTTTTTATAGTAAACTCTAGTTAAAAATGAGCTCAAACAATGAATTTTATATAGCGATTATAACCATTTTTTTAAAGTTAGATTTAATGAAATAGTTAAATGTGTCACATTTATAATAGATAATTATTTTGGTCATTTACAACTTAATGCACTCTTTGATATGATGTCTTGCTTTGATATGGTGTCTTGCTACTACGAAAACTTTTTGGTACAATAAAACTCTATGCATACTTTATACCTAAGAAAAAAGATTTGTGCTCTCATCTTTATTGAATAAGCTTTTTTCATTAGTTTGTCGACATGATCATTTCGACAAACATTATAATGATGTAAGCTAAATATAACTCTTTTTATGCAAGTACATGAGAGTATGATAGTATGAGTTTGACAACACACATTAATTTTAATAGGAGAATAGTATTTAGATGTAGAAAAACCAAAATCTTTAATTAAAGTCATATGTGTATAAATTCGAATACATCCTTAGAAAATCTTTCAAAACGAAAGCAAATATTTCATTAGAAGCCAGTAAGATAAATAGTTCAAACGATATTAATTGAACTTAAACAAATAAACTTTAATTAAAAAAATGGGTGGTTATATGATTAGATACTTCAAAACATATATAATTTAGGTCATGTAAAAAGGGTTTTGAAGGATACATAAAAAAGTACCAAATCTAAGAGAAAACCCCAGGATTGAAAAAAGTGGAGCACATCCAATGATTAAAGCTTCAAAGTGGTTTCAAATAATTATGAGCTATTGCTAGCTGCCTCAACAATTTTGATGAGCTTTTCTTTTAAGGTGTTGGAAAAGAGAATCACCCTTTTGATGAGTAATGGGGAAAAAAATTGGATCAAATTTACCTAAAAATAAAAAAAATTATATTTAAGAGATGCCATTTTTCCCCCACAAATTAAAGTGTTGGTGTCATAAATTTGCCTTTGCTTTTATGAACAATAAAATGAGTTCTTTTCAAAAGGAAAAAAAAAAAGAACAATAAAGTGAGTTTAGTTATGGTGGTCAACTACTCTTCCAATTATTTATCTTCACTTTTTTTACAGCTGCATAAGTTTATGATTGCATTAATTCACCCTTCCAACACTATTAAAAAAAAAAAACCATTATGGGCAGATGAATTGGAGAAGGAATCTATTATTGCTTTTACAGAGAGAATTTGATCATTTTTATACCCTTCTACTTTATGTCCATTTTGTCTTCCATTTAAAGCTGCTGCTAGAAAATATATTTAAAAAAAAAAAAAAAAAAAAAAAGCTGCCGCTATAGAAATTCATGTTGTTTTCATAATTTTTACCCCTAGTTTTTTTTGTTTATAAATTTGGTCATTTAATATAATGAAAGTTTTTTTTTTAGTTTATATGATTTTGAAAACTACCAAATGGATCAATGATACAGTTAGTCATCTAGTTTTGTGTTAATTTATTTTCATTATATGGTCATGAGTTCGATTTTTGTAATTAGTATTTGTTGAAAGATAAGGAATTTAAATTCTCTAAATTCTTCATTTAATAATAAACCTAACAATGAGTATTTATAGAATACAAAAGATGACATAATTATAGAAGGAAATATAATATCTAATCAGGTAAAGAGAACCAAATCATAAAAGGAAAAGATTGTTATAAAAGAAAAATATATAAAATAATATTTAATCTAATCCTAAAAGAATAAATAATTTAAAAAGATAAAAATACTATTTTACTAAAATTAACATAAACCAACACTCCACTCAAGTTGGATTTTATATGGAATACAAGTCAAGCTTGAAGTTAAATTAATAAGAGTTGGTCTTTGTCATGACCAATTGGGAATATTGATGCCGTTGGGAATGGTGTCAGGACCAGTTGGGAATGCTGACAGGACCAATCTGGAATGCTCGACAGGACAATCAGATGAAAAAATGATTTTCTCCTCAAAGGAGTTTGATTGGATTTTTTTTTCTACAAAAAAATTATGAATCTAAATAAGATGGTTTGTATTTTCTAGGTTTTGAGATTAGAAAAATGAAATAGAGATTTGAGGAAAGAGTTTTTGTTTTGTTGAGAAAAAAGAGGAAGATTATGGAGAAGAGGAAGGATAAGAGAGGAAGAAAAAAGATTTTTAGAATTTTTTTTTTCTTTCTAGGTTTTGAGACGAAGAAAAAATTGGAGATTTAAGGAAATGTTTGTTTGTTTGTTGTTTTTTTTTTTTTGTAGAGGAGGATGATGAAGAAGAAAAGGTTTTTACAAAAAAGAGGGAGAGGATGATGAAAAACTAGAGAAAACTTTTACTAGGATCGAAAGGAAAAATTTGAGACCGTGATACTATGTTGAAAGATGGGAATTCAAATTCTCTAAATTCTTCATTTAATAATGAACCATTTATAGAGTACAAAAGATGACCTAAATATAAAAAGAAATATAATATCTAATCAGAAAATAGGACCTAATCATGAAAGGAAAAGATTCTACCTAGTTATAAAAGGAAAATATATAAAATAATATTTAATCTAATCCTTAAAGTAATAAATAATTAAAAAATATAAAATACTATTTTACTAAAATTAACATAAACCAACAGTATCTATAAATCCTCCTCCTTCAAATTTGTATTAAAAAAAAAATTGAAAACTAAAATTCAATCAATACTGGATTAAGAATATTCAAACCTAGTTCTTATGACTTAAAAAATTATAATTTTTTTTTTTGTTTGATAAAACTTAAAGCCATAATTCTTATTATGTTTAATCGACAATAAATAAGTACATAGAGATAAATACTCATGTAAATAAAATGATTTTTTTAATCAATCTAGTCACTTAATTTATAATGTCACTATTGACGTATAAATAGTTGAATTTCACCGACTTCATTCTTAAAAAAAAAGAAAGAAAGATCATAGTGGTATTGATATAACTATTATTTAAAGCAAAGTTTTTCTTTTTTTCATTTATAATTATAGTTCATGAATAACTATAAATTCCTAACTGGTTCTCAGAGAACCCTTCTCCACAAAAAAGATTCAATATTTTTATAAAGAGCCCCTAAAATTGAGAATAAGTATAATTAGGTAAGAGTAGGTAAATATTTTGAAAATATTTACCCTTAGAACCATATATATAAGTTTTTTTTTTTTTTTTGCACTTCTCTCTCCACTTTAGAATTTCTCTCTCCATCAATCAAAGTCAATTTTTTTTTAAGAAAAGTAAAAATATATGACTGTAAAATTGGTAAGTATTTCCAAAATATTTACCCACTCTTATCTCAATATTCTCAAAAAACTTATTTATTTACAATGATGAAGGCTGTAGCTGTAGTAATCAGTTGGGTTGGGCCTTTCTTGTAGGTTTTGGGCCTCTTAGCTCTCATAATCTATTTGGGCCAAAATCATCATACAAGCCTTTTTGTGCTCCCATTTTTTTTGGGAGATCGTATTTTCTTTTTTTTTTTAAATTGATTGTCTATTTTCATACAATAATTACAAATGTAGGTAAATTATATAGTATTTTATGCATAATCAATAATAAATTTTAATATTATATTATAAATACTCACTAGTATTAGCATTATAAAATGTATGTGACAATGATTAGTACGTTTTTTTTAAGTAGTTGTATTTTTTTGGATTTTTAAATTTTATTTTACTTTTTCTAAAGTTCAATCACAATTGGGGGTGGTTTATCCAAAAAAAAAAAAACACAATTCGGGTGAGAATTGGAATTCGTACCAGGATTTGTTTTTTTATTTCACAAATTTTTTTTGAGTGAATTATTTTAAGTACGAATAAGAGAAGTAAGACCAATAAATCCTAGACTCAAATTGTAATAGTGAAGTTGAATGGAATATAACGAAATAAGATAATCAACCCGTCACTAACTACTTAAATATTTTTCTTTTCTTTTTACAGCTGTGCAGATTTGCTATTTGATTTTTGACAAATTTAAACTTTTTTTCTTTTTTAAGATATGACTAATTTAAACTTTTAAACAGAATCTCCATTTACATATTTCTTTTGTCTTTAGCTTCGAAAATTAAGTATTTTTTAAAAAAATTGATCAAGAGTTCAGTTCAAGCAATAAGAAATATGAAATCCTAAGAAAAAAATAAGTAAATTTTTTAATCGCTAGACTAACAAATGTGCAAAATATTCTTAATCCAACAAATTCCCTCAATTCATTCTTACTTTTTTTTATTGAAACTTCAAAAATGATTTAGATTGTTCACAAATCTCAATTTCATCTAAAATTCTAAAACATTTATACAAAAAATACCATAACTTTCGAACCAAATGACAAAGTTCAAGTGCAATATATTTTTTTTATAATAATAATTCAGCCTTCTAAAAATTTAGAATATATTTTTAATTATATTTCTAAAGTCATATATGGAATTTACCATTAGGTATATAAGTTTAATTTTTCTTCAAAAAAGTATATAAGTCGAAAGTCAAATAAGGAAAACAATTAGATCTTGATCGCATAGAAAGTTCTTGGAAGCACTCTTTTTTTTTCTTTTTTTTTTTGAAAAAGTCTAAGAAGCTTCCTTGAACAAAGAAATCATCTTTTCAGTTGAAATCAATTTGAAAAATAGTTTTCAAACCTTTTTTTTTAATTGATGGATGATGAAAACAGACAACGTGATGTGGGTTTGGTTTATGTCAACACTTTTAAACATATGTTTATGCTCACACGTGTTTTATTTTTCTAATATAATTATTCAAAAAAATCCAACTACCCATTTGCTGTTTTTTAGCTTACATTTAATTAATTCACTTTTATTATCTAAAACCTGTGAAAAGTACCAAATGGGCCAGTAGTAATTTCATTATTTGGTTATAAACAGTTCAACATCAGCGTTACAAGTTCGAGTCTAAGTATTTGTATTTGTCCCCCTCTCCTAATAGATACTCAAAAAAAAAAAATCTGTGAAAAGTATATATATATAAGTAGGTTACATGCTCAGATTTCTGAATAGAATAAACAACAATTTGACAGAATATATATAATAAAATTAATAGATAGATATGATTTTTTTAAAAATAATTTTATAATCAGTACTTTTTAAAGTATTTTGATTATTTTCTCTTTTTTTTTTTTTAAATTTAAAAATCAAAATCTTAGCCAGCTATTAAAAATTAAGAAAGAAGTTTTTAAAATTTTGCTTAAATCTTTTAAATTTAACAACCAGTTCAATGTGTTTCTAAGAAAAGGGAAAATTTTACACAATTTCTTCTTTGTTAAGAAATTTGGTATATTTTATAATAACATAAAATTAAAAAGGAAATGAATGGCCAAAGAAATAAAAATTTAAAAGTCGAATGAACAAAAGAAAATTAATGCAAACATTAGACAGAGAGTCCTAAAAACATCGGGGTGGAATAGTAAGAACATGGAAGGAATCGGAAAGAAGCAAGAATTTATAGGTACTACTTCTTTCGATAGAAAATTCTAGTATCTTTATCTTGATTTTAACAACATTTTAAAAACATTTCATATATAATAAAATATTTCAACTTTCATTATTTTTAATTAGTTTAACTTGACGGAAGACATTAATTTTATTTTGAAGTTATTAAACCACATTTGATAATTATTTTGTTTTTAATTTTTGGTTTTTAAAATATAAACTTACAACTCTCTTATCATATAATTTTTTTAATTGAGATATCTAGATCTCACCTATATTTTTAAAAACCAAACAAAAATTTAGAAAGAAAATAATTTTCAAAAGTTTGTTTTTATTTTTATTTCACCTACTTTCTTTAGGAAAAGTAAATATATTATAGGAAATATGGGATACATAATAAAAAATTTGAATAAGAATAAACTCAAATTTCAAAAATGAAAAATAAAAATCTAAGATCCTTTTGATAACTATTTGATTTTTTTTTATTTTTAAAATTTAAACTTATTTTTACTCAAGTTTCCTTGTGTTCCATCTTTCTTTACTGTGCATCCATCTTTACTTAAAAAAGTATGTTAATGCTGACCAAATTAAAAAAAAAAAAAAAACAAGCTTTTGAAAACTACTTTTTTGTTTTTAAATTTTTGTTTTGTTTCTAAAAGTATAAATAAGATGTAGGCCTATAAGTAAGAAAGAACAATTGTTGTAAGCTTAAATTTCAAAAACTAAAAATTTAAAACAAAATAGTTATCGATCTCAACTGTCCTAAT
Organism: Sicyos edulis; assembly: GCA_036507275.1. Lineage (NCBI taxonomy): Eukaryota > Viridiplantae > Streptophyta > Magnoliopsida > Cucurbitales > Cucurbitaceae > Sicyos > Sicyos edulis. The sequence continues at coordinate 46,933,718 of CM071849.1, read as the reverse complement.
TTGTTAAAATTTTGACATCCCAAATTTTATAATGCAATTTGCCATTAATGTCCTTCACCCTTTTGCACCATATCATCACTCTTTAAAAAATGGACCACCACTTATTTTCTTCAAAAAAATAATCATACCCCACTCTATCCTACCCATTCTAATCTCCATATATTTCTAGTTGTTTATTTACTAGGGTCTTTACAATTTATAGCAATTATGATAATTTATGAGGACCATGCAAGTGATATATGGATGTGGGGTGGGAAAATAAACCCTTTTTTATCCAATAAATACACAAGGACACATAAGAAAACATTTCTAAAATAATAATAATAATAAGTAGAAAAAACAATTTCCTACAGATATAAATTGAAGAATGAGAACTATTCGTTACTATCCTATTTATTTAAATAGAATTGGTTAGGAATCGAACTCTCGTGACCTTAGATTGGAAATAGATTAAGAGATAATCAATTATGCTCATTTGATAGAATTGGTTTTTTAGTAAACATAATTTAGATTTTTAATTAATCTAAAAAGTTAGCTGGAACGAGGCCAAGAGTTTTCAGTTTCAATTAGAATAGAGTTTAAAGTTAGTGTGAAAAATCAAAATCTATTTAAAGATAATAATTACACACCTAAACTTTTTATGTTCTACCTTGAAAAAAAACCATTTTTAGAATTCAAACTTATAATTAACGAGTTATTAAGTCCTATATGATACCATTAAAGTATTACTTCTTTATATACGTTCCCACCGCAATTACTACTAAGACTTACTATTAATGTAATTGTGTGAATAAAAGCAATAATTTAACTGGTTTAGGGCACATGTGATCACAGACCAAATTGTAAAATCTTCAAATCCTGTTACCCACTTATTTTCAACACAAAAGTGTGATAATTTTGATCCACATATTTTATGAATTGTAAAATGGGAGGAAATACTTTTCCAAACTAATATTAAGAGAGAGTTACCAAGAGTTTTAAGTGTGATAAATTAGACCAAGTCTCTATGCTAAGGCATTTTTTTTGGGAGATGCATAATACTTCCATTGAAAATTAAAACTTCAATTTCAATAGTTATTAGTACAAAATTTTGAAAGTTATAGATTGAGTTTATTAATTTTTTACTCAATTTATTAAAGAATAAAGATCGAAAAAAATGAGGTTTACTTGACTGAGAAAAAATCAACAACAAAGAAAACTAAATGTTTATGACTGTTTTTCAATATATGGAAAAAGATAAAAATCTTACAACTAATATTTGATTTTACTAATATATTCATAATGATTATTTTTTTCTTTTTGAGAAAATCATAATGGTTATTTTGAAACTCAATAAACTGTTATATATATATATATACCAATATTTAAAGGGAATTTTTTAGGTATAATAAAAAAAAATCTATTAATAATAACTTTTAACAATAAATTAGTGCCTGACAAAAAATTTGAGTTGACTAGTAAAAAGACTCATGCGTTGATGAGATGCAAAAAATGTCATAAAATTCCATGAAATATTTTTTTAAAGTACTATAATTAAAATGGACGATAAAAAAAATTTCCACGTATAACAAATTCTCTATTTAAAAAAGTAAACTATAATAGCCGTATGATTTAGTTTTTATATCTCGTCAACAAAAAAAAAAAGCATACTTATAATTCATCAAGTTTTGAAAACTGCACCACAGCTAGCACTCCCAATATTAGAAATAATAAAACCCTAAAAGGGAAAGTTCATGGATTTATTCATAATCTTTAAACTTAATGAACACTAAATCAAAGTCAACCAAAAATCCAAAAAAGATAAAAATGCATGCATACATACATATTGTATGGATACATAGGCATAGGTGTGTTGAAAAAAAATTGCAATTAATATTGAAAATGAAATGGGTAGGTTGGAGGGTAATGGTGCTACACACACCTAATTTTAATTAAAGAGGTTGGTTCAATAATGGTACTAAATTGGAGAGTTGTTAGTTCTTCCATTTTAATTTTCCAAGTTTTCTTTGTGAAAAAAAAAAATATATCCAAGTTTTCTTATTTGTATATATATAATCATTAATATGAGAGAGATATTAACCCCACCCACTTCTTTCATCTCTTATTTTCTTAATTATTCCCTTCTTATTTTCCATTTTCATGGCTTCAATTACAATTTTCCTTCCCAAATTAAAACTTTGATCTGTGTTTCAAATTATTTTTATTTTTTATTTTTAGAACTAATCAATTACACCTTGTTTGATAACTATATACTATACTTCTACCTATAAATTTTATTGTTGCTGTGTTATCTATCTTTTGTTAATATTTTAAAAATTAAAAAGTAACTTATAATAATATAAAATTTGTGTAAAAAATAACTATTTTTTTAATGAAATAATTATCTTTGTTATGCTTCTTCGGTCTAACGGTTATTCTTCTAGGGTTATAAAAAATAATGAGATGTGGCTAAACTTATAGAGATTTGAAGTCTCCAAGATATACTCTGTTGTAGATTTCAAGTTTGAAATTTATTAATAACTTTTATAATTTCTTTTTTTTTGTTATCTTTTAAGTCCAAAGCTTGGAGTGGATCTAAGTGGACGAAAATATATAATGGGCTGAAACATCAAACTGTGTTAAAAAGAAAAAAACTGGATTAATGATTTCAAGATTTTTTTTTTTTATACTAAAAATTAAAATTTCATTGTTTAGATTCTCAAAAAAAAAAAAAAAAAAATCATTGTTTGAGAAAAAAGAGAGAAAAGATTAGGGAAGGAAAATGGATCATTGAATGCAAAATTGGGAAAAAGAAAGAGATTTAAACCTAATAAGTTGGGAAAAGGTTCAAACCTAAATTTAGGAAAGGAAAAAAAGGGTTGTTCTAACATTTATTTTTTATTTTTTTGAAAGAACAGTGGGGTTGTTCTTTTCTTTTTTTTTTTTTTTTTGAGTACCCAGTGAGGTTATTCTAACTTAAATTAGATAAGGGAAAGAGATTTAAACCTAAGTCTAGAAGGGGATAATCAACTGATAATACGACTAATTAGGCAACTAAATATAGTTGATAATTTTTAGGAAATTTTTCATATATAGTAAAAAAAAATCAAAACAAAATTATATATGATAACTATTTAGAAGAAATTCGTGCATAACAAAAATTTCAGACAGACCAATAAAGAACTAAAAAATTCATATGCTTAATAACTTAAATCAGTACAGCCAATAAACAGTATGCATTTATGATCTTCAATAGATACTGCAATTAATCATTATGACATACAATTTTTTTTTTTTTTGAGTACAAGTCGGGAGAAGTTGAGAGTAGAGGATTACAAATACCGATTTCAAGAATTGAACTCATGATCGTGGAGTAAAAATAGATTAACATCGAATGAGATAAGCAATCGTATCAAATACAATTTTCAATCACTGCTCTAAATTATTGTCAATGATCTTCAATCAAAGAAGAGAATTAGAATATGAAAAAGAAATACTCAAAAAATGAATTGTCTGTTTTCCACTTTAATATATTAATTTTTCTAAAGATATAAGGATATTATTAAAAAACATATATCGATAGATTAAGGGGAAAAAACAGTAATTAATTATTCTTGACAAAAGTAAGGACAAAACCAGTGAAACAAATCGACTTTGAGAAGTGTATTAAAAACCTTTAATTTTTTCTTATTAAATGTACCTTTAATCATTTTTTTTTTTGAAATCTAAACAGATTGATATCAATTTGCTAAATTTTTTCAATTAATTGAATGTTAAAGAAATCCTGGAATCTGATCAAATTTAATTCAATTTACTCAATTCTTAGATGGATTGTTTATCATATCATACTACTTTAAAGTGTGGCTTTAAGGAGAAAATCATTTTTGGACGATTTTATCGTACTCTAAATTACAAATATGTCATCTATTGGAATATTAAAAAAAAAAATTAAATGCAAATAACCTAGAAGATATTTACAATATCATTTAGATTTTCATTCGTAGAAGATAAGACAAATCTCATAGATTTTATGACTAAGCTAGAAGATAAGAGATATCAACAATCAAGATATTTACGATATCATTTAAATTTTCATCATCTAAAGTAGAAAATAAGATATTTATACCAAATCTCATAGATTTTATTTGACATTTTATATTCTAATTAAAATAATAAATTGAATTTTTCAATCCTATTTAAATAGTTCTCTACATTTTGTTTACGAGAACACTTTCTCTTTGCTTGGATTTACTTTTGTTTGTTTTTTTTCCCTTTTTTTAATAATAAGTTATCTTATTTTTGTTCGATTATTTACTTAACTTTCATCTAATTTTTCTTTCGTTGCAATAATTTTTGTAGGGATTTTTTTTTGCATAATTGTTGCCTTTGACTTGGAGATCTGTTAAAAAAGTGTGAAGAATGATAAGATTAGGTGAAAGTGCATGAATTCTTCAATTTCAAAAGTTTTGTAACAATTTCCTACTCTATATATATAGTTATCTATATTTTGTTTACAAACACATTTGAAACTTTCTCTTTACTTGAGGTTACCTTTCTTGGTTTTTTTTTGTTTTATAATAAAAAAGTTTAGTTATCTTATTTTTGTTGGATTATTTACCTTAACTTTCATCTAACTTTTCTTTTGTTGCAATAATTTTTGTAGGGATATTTTGTTGTTTAATTGTTGACTTGGAGATGTAGAATTTTTTTTTTGAAGAATGATAAAATTATCATTTGAAGTTAAAGGTAAGTTCATAAATGTATCTAATAAATATATTTAGCTTATTTATATTTATAATTATAATAATAATATAATTCTTATAAATTTTATAATTCAAGAGTAATTGGTCTATTAATAGATAAATTGAAAAAATTAAATAGCATCGATTTTTAAAAATCAGAGATAAAATTTAATTTTAATGCAATAAATTTTATTGAGTTTTTTTTTAAATAATAACATCTATTATTTTTTAAGCTCAAAATAAAATTAACCGTTTATAGTGCAAAAATGTAGTAAACAATTTATTTATATATATATATATATATATATATATATATATATATATACACACTATTTATTGCACTCAATTGACATATTTTATTAAATATATATGTATAATTTATTATTTAAAAAATTATCATGTGCAATGCCGTGTTAAAATTCTAATATAGATAAAAATGAAACTAATCTCATTACTAATTGAGTGTATAACCAATATAAATACTATTTTAGTGATACCATGTATTATATAGTAATTAAAATGTTAAAGATGGAATCTAGACCTCATACTTCAATTGCTGAATTAAAAAATATATTTGGATCATAAAAACATTATCTCAATTTCAACTAAGAATTCAAGTCAAACCAAATCGCTACGTCTCAATTTTATTAGCATTTTCCTCTCATTTGTATTATTATTATTGTTGTTGTTTTTGAAAGAATGAATACAGTTTTTTAAAAAATCAAGTACATCATCAATCCAATGGGCAGTTATAATTTTTAAATTCTCATAATGGAAACTTTGAACAAATTCTTTATAAAAACAAAAAAACAATTCATCATCAACACCTTTTCATTTATATATATTTCCACTACATATAATATTATTAAACATTAAAAATAAATAAAAGGAACCCAGTTATTAAATTCCAAGTGTCATTTAATCTCCAAAGTTCTACAATCCAATACACAACTTTTTAATCCCAAAAAATCATACCCATTAATATTGCTATCACTTGAACCAATAATACTTTTACCATTTCCACAGCTGCAATCTTTACTATTTTCAAACCCCAAACTGCAAAAAAAGCAAAGAATATTTCTCCCTTTGTTCTTCATGGCCGCCCCCGCCGCCGCCGTACCCGGCGGCGGGCTGATCCTCAGGTGGAGGTTCAAGTCCAAAACCCCTTCTTCTGCTGGAGAATAATTGATGATTGGTTTCTTTCTATCTTCCTGATTATCCATGGCGGAATTGGAAGTGAAGGATATGGTGGTCGTTGACGATGGGTTGGCTGTCGGCCGGTGAGTTGCTGGGTCGATCCCTCGATTTAAGAGCTTTCGTTTTATATGTGTGTTCCAATAATTCTTTATCTCGTTATCTGTTCTTCCCGGTAATCTACCCGCTATTAGAGACCATCTAAGTGGAAAAAAGACAAAGAAGTACCCATGAATTACTAATCAATTTAAAAGCTTTCCTCTCTCGTGAATTAAAATATAACTTTAAAATCATTTTCTATAATTTAACTTCCTTTAATAACTATTTGATTTTTTGTTTTTAAAATGTACGCCTGCCCCAACTATTTTATTATATATTTTAACTTATTTGAATATTTACTTCTTACCTATATTTGTAAAACCAAACTAAAAATAAAAAATAAAAAAAAGTGTCTTTAAAAATTTATTTTTGTTTTTGAAAGTTGATAATTAGCACGTACATACTATTTTAAGAAAAAGATGAAATATATTATAAGAAATATGAGTAAAAATAAACTTAAATTTAAAAAATTAAATAGTTATCAAACTGGACCTAAATAAATAATCGATCTCTATACTCAAATGCCATCGAATAAAAAGAAGTTTCTATTGAGGAGGCTTCCAACCGTCTTGGATCTTAACTATTGGAGGCCAAAGTTTAAATTTTTAATTTAAAATCTGAATATGGGTAGTCATATAATCATATAGATATATAAGTGAAGGACAATATTTTTGTTAGTAGAGAGAATTTTTAAACCTTATCACATGGGAATGGGAGAATTTTGATGTCCTGATAAAAATTTATATGAGTTCTTGATGGTGAAATTTAGATTTGAACTTTTCTAAAGAGCAAATATGCAAACTCTTATAATATATAGATCAATTTAGATATTAAACCTTTTGAAACTGAACAAACTGATGCAAATCCTTGACCCTTCAAGTTCAAAATTTGAACTTTATAAACAAGGAATACAAATGTAAACAAATTCTTTATAGCTGAAGTCGAAAATAAACAATATCATATCATTATAGAGATAATAAGTAACAGAAACGCTACCTGTTTCCAAGGAGGCTATGAAGTTTGATGATAACTTCATCCTCAACTTGGGTGAAATTCCCGCGTTTAAGATCGGGGCGAAGATAATTGATCCATCTCAAACGACAACTCTTACCGCAGCGAAGGAGGCCGGCGGCCCTAGGGAGGGACCGCCAGCAGCCTTCGCCGTGGGCTTTAATATAAGCGATAAGACGCTCGTCTTCTTCCTTGGTCCAAGCTCCTTTGTTTGTATGAGCCTTCTCACAACAAGGTGACCTTCCCATGAAATTTTCAAAAACAAATTCACAAACCTTCCTGTTTTTGGTTTTTGAAATGTTGAGTTGGGTAGATTTTCTTTTCTTCAGTTAAGGAAGAATGAAGAAAGAATTGGCAAAATATATATACATATGAAGAAATTGGTAGAAGAAGAAGAAAAAGTTGTTGAATTTGGTAACTTTTTATGTGCTATATGGGTAGGCATGATGTATTTATTAGGGGTTTGACTCATTTGAGAGAGATGAAAAAAAAAATTTATTGATAAGCTTCTAGATGTGAGTTGGTAAGATAGGTTAGATGGAGGGGAGTGGCTGGTGGGGCCATTTTAAAAAAAAAAAAAAAAAATTGCTTTTTGATTAAAAATTAGCATTAATCATAGAGGTAGTTTCATTAAATTATGGAGAAAACCTAGGTTGGTGTAAAATGAGAGGTATCTTCACAAATGATATCAATATTTTGTACTCAATAATATGGTTTTTGTTCTCTTTTGAAACTACTTTTATCTTTTCTTCTCTCCTTTTTAACTCAAACAATATATTTGAATTGAGAATTTTGTAAATGAGGGATAATGATAGGAGAGATTTTGAGTGGTTCTAAATGATTTTGTAATAAATTTTGGTTTGGATTGCCAACCTATGACAAAGATAATAATATAAACTCTGATTTACATAGAGACTATGAGCAGATATAACAAAAAACTCTTATTTGAATCGAGAGATTGTGAGTGATTTTGTGACACTTAATTTTTGTTTAGATAGATGAATTATGAATAATTGAAGTATGAGTGATTAGTACTAAATAGATTTATGAATATTTTATAAAGGTGTTTTTTAGATGAGTTGTTTCATCTAAGGGTAAAGTTTGACCAACTGGAGAACAAATCTTCACAAACTTACTATTCAAAACCATCATTTTTTTAATGAACTAAAAAGGAGAGTACTAAACAAAGAAAATACAGATGAATGAATATAATGTAATATAAAATTAGGTTTAAATATTATTGTAGTTCCAGAATTACTTTCGAGTTTGATTCATTTCAAATTATTTACTTGTACTTTTCAAGTTTATTCATTTTAATTCTATTTCTTTCAAAAGGCCTACTTGATTCAATTACTTTTTTTTTTTTGAAAAGTTTGATTCAATTACTTTTGGTTATATTTTGGGTCCAATCATTTTTATTTTTATCTCATTTATTTCTAGCTATCATAGCACTTTAGGATAACACTTGCCAAATTTCTTGAAATGTAATCATAATTTTATATTGAAGAAGATTTTCATTTGTGTATATTATTTATGTTTAAGTTTTTCTAAATAGAAACTAATTAATTGGGTCGAATTTTAATAGTATAGAAACTAAAATACATAAGAGTTGAAATAACAAAAAAAATGTACAAACACAAAATGAATCGCAACAAAAAATTAATATTGGGGCCAAAATAATATTTAACCATAAAATTATATTAAACAAATAAAATGAAAGCAAACCATTGTACTGTTGAACAAAAATAATGAGTCACATGGTAGTTAAAAAATACTTTCCAAAACTAAGAAATTATGTAAGTTTCTTTAAGATTCAAATGTTATAGAATTAGATGTACGTAACAATTAAAATAGTTACTCAGGTAAATCATTACATCTAATAATTAAGAGATCATGAGTTAAATGTTCATATCATCGATTATTTTAGAAACTTTTGGACTTTTCCAGAAGGTGTATGGAAAACAGATTGGTTAACATCAAATAGCTGAATTGTTTTTAATTTTTGGTGAGAAAATGTTAAGAATGGTTTTGTGGACATTATTTATTTGTTTTGTGCAAAATAGTGGTAGTTGTTGAGTTCTTTATTCTTACAAACCTAGAAATGGAGATGGGGTTTCTAGAAGACTAGGCCAGTTTGGAACCAAAAGAAAATAACAAAAGATAAAAATGAAGATATAATTTATAATTTATAATATTTGAGATGGAGAATTGTATACAATATGTCTATTGAATTATATTCTGGTTAAAAAATAATAATATAATTTCTCCTTTGAGTTTGTGATGCAACTTTTTTGTTTTTGTTTTTTTAATTAAAATACAAATTTAGTTGCTAAGCTGAAGCCATCTTGAGTAATCGTTTGACGACCTTTTATTTCCAAATATTAATTTATAAACATTGGTGTTTTTTATTTTTAAAATCTAAATGGAAGTTTTGAAAATTTTAAAATAAGAAAGACTCTTCTAGAAACTGGAATGGTTTCTTAAAAAATTAAAATTGTGGAAGATGGAAGAGTATAATCACAATTTACAAAAGTAAAAATAAAAAATAAAATAGTAATCGTGGGACCTAAATTTTGAGAACCATATCTTTAATTTTTATTTTAACAACTAAATTCTTAGTTATTAGGTCATTTCATAGTTTTTATTGGCATAAGTGGTTAATACATAGATTTTTAAATACAACAATTAGAATGCATGAACTTGTCTAATAATTCCAATGCAGCAGAATCAAATTAGTGGAGGAAAAAAAAAATTTCAAAACCACATATGGAAGATAAAATGTACCCTAACAAAACTTTAATAATATCTTGTTCATCGATGTAATCATGATATTACAGTTTCAAATTCCTCTTCTTTCAATATTGATGTATAAAAAAAACTCACAAGCACAAGTAAAGAAACTCTTCATTTCCTGATTTTTTTTTTATAATTTTAAAAATAATCTTATAAACTTACAAGATTTTAATTTAAGAACTATTTATAACTCTCAATGATCAAGTGGTTGTAAATTTAATTATTGGAGAACTCAAACAAAGAAATGATTTATGATAGTTTTATTCAATATAGACAAATTTTGAGAATTAAATTTGAATTCTCTTTTTATTCTTTTTTTTTTTATAATTTCTTTCTAGGTTTAAAAAAAAATCAATTTTCTTCTGAATTCCTTTCACTTTTTGTTTTTTGAATTCCTTTCACTGTCCCTTCTTCTGGTCTACTCTAAAACTAATCAACTCAATCAACAGTTGAGCATCTGCTGCACAACCTAATCAATAAAGGGAACACTTTCACCTTTATATATGATTCCACACCAAACTCTAACACAGAATCTTTTTTTTCTCTCTCTCTCTCTCTCTCTCTCTCTTTTTTACTTAAAAAAAATTCAAAATACCCACTATGGAAAACCATTGTTTGTAAAACCATGGGTAATATTTTTTATCCTTCGTTCGGTTGTGTGTTTGGGAGAAGAATAATAATAATGATTACGAGAAGAATAAGAATTAGAGGGAGAATAAGAAAGAGAATGATTATGAGAAAAATGATTATTTGTGTTCGGGGTGAAAGAATGATTATTTGTGGTTAGAGTGAAGAGAATGATCATTAAAAAAATAAAATAATGAGAAATATGAGAGTGGAAAATAATGATGTGTTATATAAAAAATTGCTAGAGAAATAATAAAATTGTTAGGAAGAGAATAAAAAAAAAGGTGATTTTTGAAAAAAGTAATTATGGGTAGAATAATTTTTGGTGGTTCAATCACCGACAATCATCCACATTCTCATTTTTCTCCTAATTCTTGGTGGCCCAAAAAAGTGTGAAAGTTAGGATTGTTTTTAAAACTTGGAAGGAGGGTGTGCTGTGTTCTATGATATAATATGTAAAAAGTGATTACTTTTGGGTTTTGATATGGAAAATTAATTCAAAGAAATTATAACTATGTATCTATCGCTAGTAAACATTAGATCCCAGTTCAAACTTTTCTTAAAAATCATTAAATACAACTTTAAAATACGTTTGTAATGCTTCCCTCATACATCAAATGATACCAATCTCGAGTCTTCTTGAATAACTTCTCTATAGAAGGGAAGGAACAAGAAAAATTCTCGAGAATCACAAACAACTCTAAAATTTATGTGAAGGAACAAGAAAACTTCTCTATAGTGGGTCTTCAACTTTCTTTTTAAAAAAATTATGCGAGATTCACAAATATTAAAACATTTTTAAACAAAAAAAATTATAATTTTAATTCTTAGAATTTAATCTATATATATTTTAAAAGGTATAATTTAATCTTTATAACTTTTAAAATCAGGGTGTAATCGATATAATCTGATTGCTATAAAAAGATAAGAATTTCACCATTTGAAGGTGAACTAATTTTAAGCTGATTTTGTATAAGCAACTCTAAATTCTAGAATTCTATAAGCCGTTTAAACACTCCTTTTGCTATTTTCTCCTATCTACTTTTGACTTACGTATCAGAAGCCATGTATTCCACAACACATCGATGTCTTATATTTTTCATCACATTGTAGGTATCTTGTTTTCGACAATACAAATATTATTCAAAAATACCATTTTTCCGTATGAACCCTACCCATCATAAAAATGAATTCTAGTTTTTAAATTGATAAAGATTAAATGATATCCTTCTACTAACAATACAAAAATTACCATTTATCCAACAAAGTTTTGTGTGTGTGTGTGTGGTGAGATTATAAAGAGATGATCACGTGTTTAGGTATTTGAATAAGACAACACTCGTGGGCCTCTCTCCCAAAAAAGCTCTTACCTAACTTACTGCTTTTCTCACCATTACATTTTCTCTCTCTCTTACGACAAAAAAAAGAAAAAAGGTTATGCTTTTAATGTTCTCTAGTTACCTACTCCCAACTACCAACTACTACTTCCCCATATCAATACTTTGCATCTACTGGATAATCATGGTGTCTTTGTATTTGATAGCCATTAATAGTAGTTTAAAATGATTAACTATTCGTTTAAGAATTGAAGTTAACAATAGTTGAATGATCAACTTCTTATTTAAGAGTTGAGGTTAATAATGATTGGGTGATAAATTTGATGTAAAGTTTAATAAGATTTAATGTAAAATTTGATAAATGAGTTGAAGAGTAATTAAATAGTAATTGTTCAAATCAACCCCATGTTTGATGGTACAATTTAAAAAAAAAAAACCCATTAAAATCTTCATAAAACCTACTAAAAACTTGTATAAATCTCATAAACCCTACCAATGCAATCTAAATCTCTCTATCAATCCAAATGAATAAGAATTTGTCATAACTATTTCTAACCTGTCCATCTAAACAAGGTCATTAAACACTACTCATTACAAAAACCCTCAATTCCAAGCACAATTATTTCTCTCATAATCAATATTCATTTTTTCCATAATTTCATTCCTCTCAAAACCATTTTTCGTTCTTTCAATACTCTAAAACACAAGTAATGTTTCGCTGATAAACATTATCTTCAATCTAAATATAAATAATCATTCTCTTTGTTTTTCATTCTCTTTTTTCTCAAACATTCCCTTAAAGAACATTTTGACCCCATTTGAAGGTGGATAAGATTATATTATAAGAGTGCGTCTGTCGGCTCTACAGTCTTCTAGAACAGCTGAAATTTTCTTTTTGGCTAGTAAGGGGGAATGAGAGTGGGTTTGAAAATGAGAAAGAAAAAAAAAATCTACATTCAACAAAAGGCAGCTCCGTCCCAAATATCAAAAGAAAGAGGCTCTAAAGTTCAAATGCTTTCTGTTTTTTGATAAAGGCAAATGTTCAGGCCAATCTTTAACTGGACATTTAATTGTCAATTAATTGTCAAGAAAACTTCTAAAAAATTATTTTTTTTCACTTCCATCTAAAGGGGATCTTTTCTTAACCTTTAGTTAATTTGCCCCTTCGTTGGTTGCTTTCTACACCTTGAATATTATTATATTATCACCTCACTCGATCTTATATTTAGAGAAAATAAGTTCAATTCACAGTAATCATCTATCTTAAGAACTAATTTCCTATGAGTTCTCTTAAATATCATAGAATCAAGCAATTATACTATGAGCGGACATGCAAGTTAACCCAAATACTCTCCACACACACATATATATAAATAGTTTTAGAAATCAACTAAAGCTTTTATACAAGTTAAAATTACCTTAACTGAATCACCAGATATGAGATGATGATGCTCTGAAAAGGGACAACAAGAAATTTCACAAGGAATTGAACATATAAAGAAAGTCATAAATTTCAATGGTACGTAATAATAATCTTGCTGAGTAATTCTGTTTATAAAGCTAATACGTATAATGAGTATATGATGTCTAGGTTGTCTTGTTAATATGCAGTATTTCAGGTCTAGAAATGAACTCAATATTGCAATATAGACAACGAGTTTGCAATTTGTAATTACTACCTTTTTTTGCGAATTTCATAGAAGTAGCTTATAATTACCACGGCAGCTGCAACCGCAACTCCAACGGCGCCTTGTGCCAATACAGTGCAGTCCTTCACAATCGCCTTGGCAGAACCTGGAGTGAACCCTAGCTCTGAAAGTTTCTTGTGTGATTCAGCATAATCTTTGAAGAATGCATCTTCATCCTGAAAATAATTCACAAAAATTGAATTAAAAAAAGCTCATTTATATGGTACCTGAATAAGAGGATGGCTAAACCATATTATTAATCCTTAAACCATGGAATAATTTCACATGAATCCTTTATGTCAGTTTGTTAATTTCTTTTTAGACCTTGAGTATCAAGACAAGCTTACGCGCAGTTCAACTATTTTTATAGGAGGTGCCACTGAAGCCTACAATATTTGAATGTCAAGGAAACACGAAGAAAATTATTTCCTAAGTAGATCATCGTGGATTGAACCTATAAGGTCAACCCATGATGGTTACGTTTCTAAACAATTTGATCTGAAATACCATTAAATTGTCGGATCATTTCTTTAAAATCAGTCATCATGTCACAAATGTGACATTACTAAAATGTATCATAATCATAATCACCAATTCTGGAAGAACCCGGCCTATTCATGGTTAAAGTTAAAAGAAACCATAAGGGTTATCACAAGTATTGGTACTATCCATTATCCATTCGAGCATATCGAAGTCATTAAGACATCAATTACCACCATCGGATCCATGGTTCAATATCCATTACTTAAAAACAAAGACCTTACTTTTGCATACAATTCGACATAATGACGGAATCCAGGATCTTCGAGTAAAGCCTTATCGGTAGGAAGTTTTAATAGTCCCTCTGATTCTCCTTTCAACAACTCCCTATCAACATCAAATTGACAACAATCAGAAATAACAGCATAAGCAATGCATTTATTATTAAGATGATATAAAATGAACAGATGTAGCTCAAGTCCTACACAAAATATGAGTTATCAAACTTCAGAGGATCCTGTGTCCAAGGTCCATCAAAACCAGATCTCTCCGGATGTGCTCTTCCCTATAACATAAGAATTCACAGCATATGATTCAACAAGTATAACAATAAAGATACAAATAAAACCATGCAAGAATAAAAATGTGCGAACTGTGAAGAAATTACCAAAGTGTGACCCCCGGACAATGCAACAATATCCTTGTCAGACAGGCCCATCCTATAAAATATGTCACGCAGATGCGGTGCACCTATCACCAAAATTAGGAAAAGGTTAACATTTGAAAAATAAACTTCAATAAGAGACAATTTCCTAGCAAAGCTTAAGCACGACAGCAAAAATGCACGAAAACCCTAGAAGGAATTTTTTTTATTATTAAAAAAAACGGCCCAGATATAGAATATCATGTAGAAAAGTATAAATTAAGATACTATTATCAACATGATTAAGTCATAGCGAAGGCCATGGAACCGGCACCTTGTGATCCCAATTAGAACCTGTAAGCTGGCCTACTTACTTTCTTAGTATTCTTATAACACGAGTGACAAATTTGCAGAAAATTGCTTATCAAATAATGATACAATTATTATTATTATTATTATTATTATTTTTTTTTTGCAGATCTTCTTCCTTCTTCTCCTGGACACATGATAAGAAAATTTTGTGATCATTGATCCCATTAAACTCAACCATCATATTATTCATTCCCAGTACATAACTGGATGCAGATAAGGCATTAATATATCATTCAGTATGCAGGACTGGACGAAACTACAAACGATATTAAAGAAATGTTATACCTTTTTTTGCATCAGGAAGTCGGCCTTCTCTGGGAGAAATCATTGAATCCTGAGGTCAAATGATTCAGATGCTACCCAGAACAGATGATATAACATTCAGATGCTACATTTACAAAGTAAACAAATGAATTACAGTTACCTTTCTGCCAGGAACAAAGTCAATAGTGGGCCCTCCGGTGACCTCAACGGCAACAACACCAGCTAGCTGAATTGAGTATATTTAACACTATCATATGTGGTTTGTAAGAAACTTTACAGCATTGATGAATAGAGTAAACTAGATAATCTAAATGTTATTGCCATAGTAGATAACAATCTTTGTGTCTGCCTTGGTGAATGTGTAAGATTTAAACAACTATTGATGCTAAGATCTGGTAAAACTGCTTGTCTGAACTTTTGCATGTGCCTTTGCCTAATATTAAACAAACTCATCACTTAGGCCCCGTTTGATAACCATTTTGTTTTTAGTTTTTGGTTTTTAAAATTTTAGCCTACAACAACTATCATACCATAAGTTTTCTTCTATATGGATGTATACATCTTACTTATATTTATAGAAACCAAACCAAAACTTGGAAACAAAAAAAAGTAGCTTTCAAAAGTTTGTTTTTGTTTTTGAAATTCAGTTAGGATTCACATACTTTCTTAAGAAAAGTTATATACATTGTAGGAAAGATGGAATACACATTGTAGGAAATATCAATAAAAATAAGCTTAAATTTCAAAAACAAAAAAATAAATGATTATCAAATGGGGCCTTAGTAATTCAGTCAAGCAATATGAACCAATATATGAAAAACCCATCCCCACATTTTTTTTTCATTTCCTTTTTTTGTTGTAGATCGGTGAGGAGCTAGCATGAAGTGCAATTGTGGCCGATTGCTCAACAACTCCAGATGCAATTTGAATCACAGTAATTTATCATTGCCAACAACAATCAATAACTCTACTCCTAGTTTTAAAAAATTTCTTAGACGACTCAATTTAAACTTAGGAATGTATAGCATATGAATTAGGAAGAAGCATGCATATTTATCTGGCACAATAAAAGAGCTTTGGAAATCACAGCACGAACCACAGTACTAACTATATTTCAATTATACTTCAAACTCCAGTTTAGAAATGATAAACAAAGAGAGAAATTGAAATGTTTACGCCCCATTTGATAATCATTTGGTTTTTTGTTTTTGGTTTTTGAAATTTAAGCTTACAACCACTCCCTTACCATATATTTTTTCTTAGTTGGATATCTACCTCTCACCTATATTCGTAGAAACCATACTAAAATTTGAAAACAAAAAAAAGTAGCTTTCAAAAGTTTGTTTTTTATTTTGAAAGTCATTCACATACTTTCTTAAGGAAAGATGGATACATTTGTAGGAAAGGTAGAACACATTGTAGGAAATTTGAGTAAGAATAGGCTTAAATTTCAAAAACCAAAAACAAAAAACCAAATAGTCATCAAACGGAATCTTAACAACACAAGTCAAGTAAAAGCGCTTGACCATTGTATCAACACCAACTTCCAAGCAATATAATCTTCCGTCTATAAGCAAGCCCATGATCACAAGTCAACTTTAGAAGGTAGACTACTTCTCTAATCTCTAATCTCCATTCATATCAATGAACAGTGACATCATATTTCACACATTAACATTCAAAAACACATTTAGTTCCGTTAGAGTGCGCAATCAATTCTATGCAAATGGCATATCTACACTACCGTAATAGTTTCCGTTACCTGGTACAGATCTGCATAAGTAATCTTCGGATGTTTAGGCTTCACTTCCTCTGTTCAAAAGAGGAAAAAAAACACATTTAGATATGTCAATTTTCACACTCATTGGCAGAGACAGAACACTAAAAATTTCTTTAAAAACACACTAGAAGTTAATAAGAGTATCCAAAACTAAGATTAGAAAATAAAAAAAAATAAAAAATTCCTATGCTCGAAGTGTACGTTAATTGATTTTCAGATCCTGAACGCGAAGAAGAAATCAGAAACAAAAAAACATACCACAAAAATCAATAGCTATTTTGAGGCCATTATTAGAACCATGAGAATACTCCTCCTCACTCCTAATCGATCCATTAGGTCCACCAGTTTTGGAACTCGCATCATAAGTGCCAGCATCGTGCCAACTACAAAATACGCTACAGTCTAAGAAACATCGAAATCGAAGAAATCCTAATTCATCCATGCGATAATTCAAGCAAGAAACAGCAATCTAACCTAAAAGCAACGGAATGAAAGAAATAAGCATCGGAAACCTAAAACGATCACTGTTGTTATATAGTTGGAAATAGTGAAAGAAGGTGAATGTTGAGAGATCATACGCCAAACGGAGCATGATCGGAGCGCAGTTCCGGTTGGAAATGAGAGCGCGGAGGTCACGGCGAGCCTTGTCGATCTCCTTGAGATACTCGGTGTCTACGCCGGAAAACGCCATCGGAATTCTACAGAGCACCAAAACGGATGTTGATTCTGAGGAGGAAGATGAGGAAGATAAAATTGATTGGATTTTGGATATTATAGTTTAGCAGATTGATAACGCTCATGCTTTTTTTAGGGCCTTCAATTCACGCGTCTTTTATTAAATTAAAAAAAAGCCAATTTTTATTACGTGAGTTTTTCTGTTAAAATAATTATAAATCTATCGCTAACATATTTTTAATACTCATTATTTGACATGATATAAAAAGCCTATATGTCATTATTTGTATTTGTATCAAATAGGCTCATGGCATCATTAGTTATCTGATTATTTTCATTACACGATCTTCGACCGCATTATTAATTCTTTTTTCTCAATTTGTACTAAAAAATATTTATATTCATAATTATTTTTTCAGATTTGACTAATTTTACAATTTTTCCATATAATTTTGATTGATGAAGGAAAATTGAGGAATTGAATACATTGTATTTTTTCCTCATTAATCTTATTTTATGTTGATTGAAGTAATCGTACCTGCTTTTTTCGTAAAAAAATACCTTTTTAATTTTAAAGTTTCCATTTGGGTACTCATATTTTAATATATTTATTTTTAGTTATTTACATAAAACTGTTGATTTAAATGATAATTTGACTAATTTTAAATTTTAATATATTGATGGAATAATTATTTTAGTTTTTAAGTTAATTTAATTTTTTTAAAAAAATAAATAAAAAAGTAAATAAAAAAAAAACTTGAACATTATTAAAATGATGTCACGAATAAAATTGTTCAATTTTGAATTGTGGAGACTAAATTGAAATTAGACCACAAACCTATAGATTAACTAGGTAATTTTTGGCCAATATGAACAATACACTAGTGTATATCCAAAGACCAAAAGATGTTGGATTTGAGTCTTCCCACCCCAAAAAGTCCCTAACTTATCATTTTTTTAGTGAAGTCCCATGTGAAAGGTAATTGGATATAAAAAGGAAAAGAAAAAAAAGGGGAATTTTTATTTTGGGAGGAAGGATGAATAAATTTAAAGAATACATGAGGTAACAAAAAAAAAAGAAAAAGAAAAAGAAAAAGGAAACAATTATTAATAATGAATATAAAAAATAAATTACATAAAAGGAGATGATAAAAGAAAAAAAGGTAAAAAAGTTTGAGCTTCAAGGATCCTCAACTCTAAGGTGGGGTTTGTGAAACAACTAAGTTAGCTGCAGAATGTTGTGTAGACCAGACCTGCCTCCCTGTTTCAAAGTATTTGTTCATTCAAATTTCTAAGCACTGCACTTTGCCTGTATCGCCAATGTCTTCACATCACACTTATTCTCGAACCTGTCGAACTTATTCATTGGCACTGAACAGCTTTCTTTTCCCAAACAATGCTGCAACAACATCAACAAAACTCCCATTTCAACATAAATAGTGCTTTGTATGATTTAACGTAACTTAACATGGTACCAGAGTAGGAGGTCATGTTTCAAATCGCTATCACCTTAAACTTATGTGTTGACCCGTGATTTAACATGATTCAAGATATTTTCACAGCAGACTGTATGGCTGATATAATTAAACTTATTACCTGTTCGACGAGTTTCTTTGCTTCACTCTCCGAGCTGCACTTCCCATGTTCATAGGTTCCACAGACACCGGAAGGATCGCCGTAGCTTGCGAATTCAATGGCTGCAATCTTTTTGTCTTTGGGGCATCTGAGATGGGCACTTGATTCTACATTGTCCACAACGGGTTTGAATTGCTTGTCCTTCCTTTCCCAGGACTTAACGCTTGGCGGATGGTGCTCCGTTATGAAGCTGCAGATTGTGTCTCTGTTCACGAGTTGAATCTCAACTTTCTCAGGTGTGAATGGCTCTTCTTCCAATATCACGAGTAGGTTTTCGGACGGCTTTATGAAGGATCTCGGAATGTGATACCTGAGAAGATCACCAAACAGACATTGTGTGTGTGTTTTGTTGTTTGTTGGATTCTCCTTTTGTGACATGTTAAGGAGAAGAGAAAAAGAAAAAGGAAATAATGGTGCTTACTCTGATTGTGAAGGCTGTTTTAGAGAGGATAAGTAGGACATCCAATACCTACCAATGCTCTTACCATTCACCCAAACTTGTCCCTTCCCCATTCCATTCATTCTAATAGCCAAAGGATCTTCTCCTTCTGGGGCATCAAAATATGTCTTCAAGATCACAATGAGTGAGTTTAGTTGAAGCACTTGTGTTCATATCACTGCTTAATTTTCTATCTATTTAACATTACCTTGTACCATGTGAGAGCAGTTTTGTTGCCTTTGATTTCTGTCCACTTGACCCTGTGTGATCCTGCCTGAGTGTAAATGCGGACTTTTTCTCCATCGAGAGCAACCTACAAGCGTGTGAGTAAGTCACAACATGTGGCTTGGTATGTTCTTCTGTTGTTGGTTGATGTAATTAAATTTACCCCAATTCATCAGCTTAAACTTTTAGGTTGATAGGTGGTTTAACAAAATTCAACACCTTCCATTCAAATCAATAGTTTGGGCCTTGAAAGAATTAGGAATATTACAAAGAGCATATAAGCAATTAGTTAGGGAGTTTAGTATAAATAGAGGTGTGTATGGAAACGAAAGGGTTGCAAATATTGAGAAGTTTCTTTGGGCTCAAGAAATGATGCTCTAGAGAGGGAGGTTCTAGTTGTCTAACACTTAGGTTATCTTGTATTTCTTTCATATTTCGCTACCAATAGAAGTCGGAACCTATCACAAGTTCATTTACTTGATTGAGGTTGGATTTGAAGGGAGTTGTTGTAACTATACCTAGTTGTCAAAAGGGTCTTGGAGTGCAGATGATGGGTTCAATCCATAGTGACCACCTACCTAGGAATTAATTTCCTATGGGCTTTCTTGATTTCCAAATGTTGTAGGGTCAAGCAATATATCATATGGCATTGGTGCGGGCAAGCTGGCCCAGACAGTTATGGATATATAGAAAAAACTATACCTGGTGACCCCAGCCATTTTTAGAAATATCAAGCGTTCCGGTATTCAAACCAAGGATCGATACAAATCGAGGCCCTGCAAATCTGTGCTCCATGTATGCTCCACTATCCTGTGATATACAAAAGAACTTATGATTACACTATCTAGAATACAATCGAACAAAAACGACAATCACGTGGTCGGTATCTCCATACGGGAAGTCCAACTGTAATGCCGAGCAGGGCTATGTGGTTAATTCCGGCCTTCAAGGACACCGATTCTTCGAAAACGAAGTTCTTTTCCTCATGACTTCCATGTGCAGTTCCTAGAAAAAAAAATTCCAATGTTTTTTAGCAGTGGATATTTTCAGTTTTGGGATGTATGCTGTGCAGAAGCTGAGTAAACGCTTACCAAGGTATTCACCATTGACAAATGCAAGTAAAACATGACCAAGACTTGCAACACGCAGGACTGGTAGGATATCAGGGCGCTTTGATACGTCTTCTTTGTCCAAGTCAATGCTGTTTTCAGTTGATGCGATGCGAAGACGTTAAATATCGACAACATGAAACAACACTCGAGTTTTTATGCTCATCATTCGGCATTAAAGTTATCTTACCTAGTGGTGTACCATGCATAATCTGTGGTGTCTTTAAGTAAGGTATAGAGCTCTAGTGGTATCTTATTATTCACTGGTACTTTCTCAACAGTTGGAATGATTTCAGGCGACATTTCCCATTTGAAATTGTTTGCAACTTTTGATCGTACAAAGTTTCTGGAATTGTGCTGTGATACAATCTGTGATGGTAGAGTCAAATAGAGTCCTTAGAAACCATGAAGCTCAATCACCACGAGCTTTACAATTTAACTGTAAGAGAGGAGTTTTACCGTCCGCGTGTTGTAAACAACGGTTTTACAGTCAGGAAGTACGCTAATCGATCGTGGTGGAAGAAAATAATCCCGTCCTCTGAAGTTCATAGTTTGTGCAGACTTGGTGTCATTGTTTGTCAAGAAAGCAGCACAAATGTCAGTTCCTTGCTTCTCATAAATGCGAGCCTGTACAGGATAACAGCTAAATCAATTGGAGAAGCTCTTGGAGGTTTTGAAGGATCAGCCATGTGTGTCTTCACTTATAACATTACATTGAGTTTCAATTAAACGATCATAGTACCTCTAGACCATGGCCCTTGACTTCGACTCCGGGATTTCCCGAGAGGAGAGGTTTCTTGCAAAGATTTAGAGCCTTATGCACGTCCCTGAGATGACCCCATTTCGGTTCCCTTAGCAAGCCTTTTCAAACCATAACAATACAGAATTTAGAAGTTAAGCAAGATATGGAGCAAGTTCTTGAAGTAAAATGATTGGTTAAAAGTTCGCAACACACTTACCGTATTCATCGAGTGGTGCTTCGTCATAATACCGAGTTGTTGTGAAGACAGCGCTTGTTCTGCCCATGTTTGTCCCACCATGGTACTGCAAAAATGTACAATATGCCAGTTGATTGCCATTTGGAAGTAGAATTATCCTACATTGCATAGGAAAAGCCATATATTTCTTACCATATAATAGTTGACCAGAGTCCCGTTCTTCGAGAAGAATCGGGCGACTGAAAAGGCGATATCTTCTGCTGCTCTTTGCGAAGGCGGGTCTCCAAATGTTCTGTACCTGTTAAACCACAGGCAACAGTTGATATTTAGTTTGTACTTGTGAAAACTTTATAATTCACAACTAGGTTATGCATGCTTACTGAGCAGTCCAATTCTCAGTCCAAAGGGAAGGCTTGTAGGGTTTGTTTGGTCCTGCAAATGTATCTCCACAGTGCCTTCCATTGCAGGTGTTGATCTGAACATATAAGCTATAATTTAGTTCTTCCAAGAACAATGATGAAATCATAAAGCTTCCAATACTTTGTTCTTGTGGAAGATCTGGAATATAGTTGAAGATTTAGTCTTGTGGAAGATCTAGAATATGGTTGAACATTGGCATTGAATGCATAAGCCTTTTGGATTGTCACAAGATTATTTTTGTTGAATTATGTAAATCACCAAGCTTAAGCGGGTAGGTTGAGTAAATTTAATTGTATCAACCAACAATTTTCTTGTAAGCTCTCGGCATTATCAAATCGCTAATCAGTGGCTGCTGTTTTTCATTTTTGTTTGTTTATTCTTTTCCTTCTTCATTTTCTCAATGAAAAACTTGTTTCTTGTTTCGAAAAAAAACTTACCACTGGATCAGGAGCATCCTTCTGCTTGCACATGATCCATGGAACTCCAGCATCCAAACTAACTGCCATCTTAGCTGCCCACTGGACGTATTCGACACCGAGCGCCTTATATGTAATTTGAACATGGTTGTATTCATTTTCAATCTGAATCATGGATGGGAAAGAAGAAGAAAAAAGTGTTATTCTCCATGTTACAAAAGAAGAAAGTCAAATAAACCAACATGTGTACATATAGAATACAAACCTGAGCTAAAATGATGGGTCCTCCTTGAGAAGCAAAAAGTTTGTGTTCCTTCATCAACTCTATGATCATTTTTACATATTTTTGCATGTGTTGCTGTCAAACGAATTAATTAGTTTTCTTTTATTACCCTTCCAAACTCCATAGGTATTGAAACACGGATACAGACAGGACACGACGATAGTCATTTTCTAAAAACTAAGACCCAGATACGTTGAGAAAGGTGGTTGGTTTTCTGTTATAAATTGTTGCTCAAAGGCCACACATGTTTATAAGACATGTTCGAGCTATGTCCAATTATTGAACTAATAATAATAATAAATAAGGACATGTCGGACACATGTCCTAGAGGTGTCCGGAAGAATGCTATGTCCGACACGGATTCTTTCTCTATTTTACCTTGAATGGCGGGTTTGCAGACCGAAAAATGATGTTTGGTTTCTCCCTGAGCCAATATGGAAGTCCTCTGCATTTATTTACATTGAAATGCAAATATCTTAGAGAGAAAAAAAAAAGAATTACAGAGATCTTGAAGCATGAGAAATGTAAGGATGAACAATAATATACCCATGGTTCCATTCAGCTTGGATGAAGGGTCCAACCCTTAAAGTTACAAACATCTTTTTTTCAGCAATAAGTTTGATGAACTTCACCAAATCATAATTCCCTTCGAAATTAAACTGCACTTAGCACAAATAGAATCAAATCAAGCAATTGTATCCATTTCAAATGAATCAAACTTTAAGATATATTCATCTTTCTTTTACCTGCCCTTCCACAGGCTCATGAATATTCCAGAAAACATAAGTCTGAATCACATTCAAACCTCCACGTCTTGCCTTGTCTAGAATGTCTGGCCACATCTGTAACCAAATTCTAAAACATTCATTACCATCTCAACACAACAATTCGTTACTGCCCCGTTCGATAATGTTTTTGTTTTTGGTTTCTTGTTTTTCAAATTTAGCCATAAATGAACATCCATCTCATAACCAATTGAAGATGAAAGGAGTAACACATCTATGTGTTTGGATTTACCAATTTTAGGAACATCCATCTCATAACCAATTGACAATGAAAGAAGTAACACATCTCATGTGTTTGGATTTACCAATTTTGGATCAGATTTCAGTTTGATTTTTATTAGAAACATTCATCTAAAAACACAATTGATGAAGAGAGAAATCAAATAGCTTACATATCAATGTTAAGAAATCTCCCCACATTTCTAATGTGGCATCCTTAACACAAGGACCTATTCAATCTACTGTTTTTCTTATTTAAATGTCTATATTTTAACTACATTTAAAAAAAAATAGACCAAAATTTAAAAACTAATGACTTGTTTGATAACTATTTTGTTTTTTGTTTCTAGTTGATAAATGTTTTCAATTGGTTATCAAATAAACCTATTTTTGAAATATTAAAAACAAAAATAGAAAACATAAAATGGAATGATCATTAGACGGGGCCTAAAAAAATATCTAATCCGTAGGAAGATAATTAAAGCGTAAACAAGGTTAAATTTCAAAACCCAGAACCAAAAAAAATCAATTGGTTATCAAACAAGGCATAATAAACTAACCCTAAATGAATTTCGATATACAAATTTCTCGTACCAATGGGGTACTCCTTGTGTAATGAATGGAACCCGAAAAGAGAAGCATTCGTTTGCCATTGACGATGATCGATCTCCCGTCGTAGCTAACGCCCGTCGTATTACCTTCATGAGCAGTAACAACAGAGCAAGCCAGAACAGAGAGAATCAAAGCAACAAGCATCTTTCTATGAACCTCCATGGAATCAATCAAAACAAAATTGGGGAAAACAGAGCAGGGAAAATTCAGAAAAAATGGAAGATTCAATTGAACATTAAAGGGCTGGCATCATCATCATCATCATCTTCTTACAGAGTTGGAGGTTTCAAGAAGCTGAATTAAAATATGAATCCAAAATGAAATTATATATTGTTGCACTAGAAATTTATGTGGATCCAGAGAAATTCTAGGAATAATTCAAGTTTCCAAATTTGGGGTTTGAATTGTTTGGCTATGAATAATTGGACAATTGGGAGTTTTTTTTTTTTCTTTCTCGATCCGTAAAAAAATAAATAACAAATTCAAGAGAACAGGTGGAAGAAGCTGAAATTAACGGAATTTCGAAATTGGCGGGTTTTTTATTCAATGATTTTCTATATTCTGCGGGTACTGACATGGAACTTTTTATGCGTTCTCCAATGGTTTCGCTCCACGTCGCGTTGAGTTTATACAGAAATTCAGTTTTGGAAAGAAAATAAAATATAGCTGTATATAGTATGGGGCGGTTTGTTTGACATATTTAGATAGTTTTTAAGGTTAAAGAGTCATATTGAGAAGTTATGTTGAGGAGTTAAAAATTGAGAATTGTGTCAAAAATTCGTTTGGATGTAGTTTTTGTATAGAAGAGTTAAAAGTCAAAATCTTGTTTTGATGGAGATTTGAAAATGAGTAGTTATTTTTAGTAAGTTAAAAAAAGAAATGATTAAAAATGAATGGTTAAAAATGAGTTATTTTGATTGATTTGAAAGGAATGATTAAAAATAAGTAGTTAGAAATGATTAAGTAGTTATAAATGAATGATTAAAAATGAATGGTTAGAAATGAGAGTTATTTTTAAAAGTAAAAATAAGGAGGAGTTAATAAAAGCTCCTTTAGATGTAAGTTTTTTAGGAGGAGTTAATAACTCCTCCTACTAACTCCTACCTAAATATGTCAAACAAACAACCCCTATATGCATTGTCCTCAAATAAATTTATTATTATTTTTTAAAGAATGAATTGATGTATTAAAATAATTTTAATTTTTTTTATATATGAGCGTTTGGGACAATTTATGTTTATAATATTCGATTATTAATTTGTAGAAAATTAATTGGTCACTAGAAATGAAACACATTGAATTGGTCGGTGGTGTATTCCCCCTTCCAGACTGTACTAAAAAAAATTTCAAGATCATCTTTGACTACTAATATAATTTTTAAATTTATCAATAAGGATTAAATAGACACATAGAGTATAAGTTTAACTTTAAAATTAACCTAACATTTTCTAAAACCTTTTCAATATGGTAAAAGTTTTATATGATATTATTTCAAAAAAAAAAAAAAGTTTTATATGGTATGAGTTTCTTTTTCTTTGGAGATTACATCAATTAGAGGTGGAAGATTTGAACTCATAATTGCATAGTCATTAGATTAACACTATTAAATTTAGACTATGATGCTAAGCTACTATTTTTATTGCCTATATAATATGAGACTTAACTATAAAATTCACCTAATGAATAATGAGAGATGAATGGTTCTAAATCTTTGATACTTCCCATTTTGACAAATTGATAATAGTCTTGTTTTATTTTTTATTTTTGAGAAAACCTCCCCACTTTTTTAACGATACAATTTCTATTCTAAATATTAACAACCAATTTTCACATTCACAAAGACCAAGAATATATTTGAAAAATGTAATACATAGATATTTATATTAAAATTAAAATTCTCACTAGATGTAATTAATACACTAAAACGACCTTTTTTTTTTAGTATATATTGGAAGAAGGAGAGACAATTATAGTCATAATGATATAAAAAAATAATAATTATAGTCATACTAAATTGTTATGCAATAGAAATTGGTAATTAATTTAATTTTGTTGGAATTTATGTTAGGAATTATAAATAGAAAATATTTTAATAGTTATGTCACAGGTTAAGTTAGGTTATGTTGGATGAGTATAAATTGTGTTAGATAGTAAAGATTTTTTTAGATACAACTACATTGGTTATATTTGACTTAAGAGATCAAATTAATTTTGAAAAACAAAATGCAGCATCAAATTGAATCATTCACAAACATCTTTCTCTCAAACTTAATCACACTAATTTGTTTTATATCAAATTGAAACTTATAATAATCAAATGATTTTAATAATTATTTTTTAGATAGAACTATTATACATCAAAACTCAATAACTTCAAAAAAAAAAAAATCAATAACTTCACCAAAAAAACGAATGTTAAGAATTAATGTCAATGGAGACATAATTCGTTAGACAACACACCAATAACCATCACAAAGGTTAGATGATGATCATCTACTTGGTGATTGTTGAACTAAAAAAAATCATAGATTTTTCTTGTACAATCCTATTCGTAAGTTGTAACCTTTATGTTGAACTTAAAATTGAAATATTGATCAAGAATATATGTTTTTTCCTTTTATGTTAAGTTTATTTTAAGAAATACTGAGGGTCAATGACGCAGTTGGGTTATCTTGTCTGGTGTTAATCCATTTCAACTCCACGGTCATAAATTCGAGCCCAAAAATCGATATTTGGCTCTCATGTTATTTGAGAGTAGTTATACCCTCCATGTAAGGTTTATCGGTCCTCCTTCCTCCACTATGTACTAAAAAAAAGTTCATTTTAAGAAATAAACCATTTCTTCCCTATCTTTTTTAAAGGCTATTACAATTAATGGTACCTTTGTTAGTTGTATCCACTCTAAAATTAGCTACAAAATAGACCGTAGATATTGGAACCCAAGAAAATAACAATTGGCAAAAAAAAAAAAAAGGAATAAAAAAAATGAAGTCCTTTTCAAGCATTTTATATCAATGGACAATGGAGAAAGCAAAATGAATCTGCAAAACCTATCACTTCCATAGAATATATACAAATATAAATTGACCATCTAATCCATTAGCTCATTTAGAATATTTTGATCTTTAATTTTGTATATTTTTCCCTCACATGTTATACATTTATTATATTATTTCCATGGAATGCAACACTTCATGACTCATTAAACACCGTTAAATTTAAAAGCTAGCATGTTTTTTTTTTTTTTGAGAAGAAAGCTAGCATGTTTCATTTGATATTATTTTCACTTTTAATTTCTATTTTTGAAAATAGTGTTTGTTTCTTCGTAATTTTTTATTCTATAATTTCACCTCTTTTAAAGAATTTTTTTAATTTTAAACTCAAATCTAAAAACAAAATTGAATAAACTTAAAAAACTTTTTTTTTCTTTTTCTATTTTTATCTTTCATTATTTGGTTTAGATTCTGAAAATAGTTTAGAAAGTAAATAGCAAAATCATGTAAAGTTTTTTCATAAATAGTTTGGCTGTTAATATTCGAGTGGCATAGTTTAATATCCATTTCATGTAAATGTAACGTCTACTTATTTATATACCCTTCTAACTAGAGTGTCATATACGATATGTTTTAGTATATCATCAAATACCAAATCTAATCCGATTCAAAATCTTCTTCGATGAAAGTAAGTTTAATCATTTGATTGTAGAAATAGGTAATTATTCATTTTTTTTTACCATTTTTTAAAACTAAATTTTGCATAATTTCAAGGTCTCTCTAATTTGGATGCAGGGTCAGTTTTGCATTCTCTTAGGTATTACTATGTTTTGATTATCAAAAAGTTAATCTCCTTAAAATTAATTTAATCATTTAATTACTTTTGATGAAGTTGGATGCTGAACATTCTAGATATAGAATTTTTCCTTTTAATTTTTTTTAATATAAAAAAACTAGTATAGGAAATATATATATATATATATTCCTCCCCTTTTGATGATAAAAAAACACATAAGATTCTTAATATCTTAGCTTACTATCTCAATGAAAAGAATAAATTCTGTGCCCACTTTGAGAAGTGTAAAAAATTGATGAACATGTTCAAGTTGTTTTCCATTGGCTCTGCCCTCCCTTTTTGGCCATTATATTAGAGCAATTTCAGACCTTTGTTTGTGTGCCAATAATAAACCAGCTTTTTCTTATTTTTCTTCATCATTTTAATTGTCCTCACTAAAATCAAAAGCTTAAGAATTGCAAAAATGGCATCCAAGAGAATATTGAAGGAGCTTAAAGACTTGCAAAGAGACCCACCAACTTCTTGCAGTGCAGGTGAATTAATTTGATTTTGGCCAACTTCATGTGAAAATTATATAAAAATATTATAAATGTGAAAGTGATAAAACTTGTCAAATTAAAAATAAAACATCTTCAAACTTGTTTGAATTTTGAAAATATTTATAAACAACAAACAACCAAACAAAAGAAGAGTTGGACATAGGCAAAAATAGTATTTATGAACTTATTTTTTAAAAATTGAAATAGTTATTGAACCAATATTGGTATTAGTTTTGATTTAAATTTTTGATATATTAAATGTGAATTTATGTTATGGTTTATTTTTCAGGTCCTGTGGCAGAGGATATGTTTCATTGGCAAGCAACTATAATTGGTCCAAATGATAGTCCCTATGCTGGTGGGGTTTTTCTTGTCACCATTCATTTTCCTCCTGATTATCCTTTCAAACCTCCTAAGGTAAAAAATATTAATAATAAAAAATAATAAATAAACATTTTTGAAATATTCATTCAATTTGTATAAATTAAAATTCAAAAGTTCGAACCCGACAATCAGTATTTATTCTCCTAATATGTACTAAAAAAAGATTTATTATAAATTTGTATCATTAATATTTAGAGCTATTAGGATGGGTCTGATAATAATTTGATTTTTTTTTCTTTAAAAATTCACTTTATTTTTTTCAGTTTCTCTATTATAATTGTTATCGGTCTAAGAAACCATTTAGATACTTTTAGTTAAATTGTAAAAACAAAATAAAATTTTGAAAACACTTTTTTTTTGTTCAACTACAATTAACAAGGAAGATTTAAATATATGACCAAGACATCATGAAAATATATTTGATGTGCTCAATTACATTTTTTTTAGTTTCTAAAACATGAATTGTTTTTTTAAAAATGTGAACAAAACTAACAACAACAAAAAATGAAAATTGTATTTATAAACTTAATTTTAAAAACGAAAAAAATATGAAACGTGACTAGATTTTTATCATTTAGATTCAATGAGCTAAATATCCCTTGAAATGAAAAAAGAAAAAAACAAATGAATTAATTAATTGTTGCCTCTCATTTGATTTTGTTGAAAATTGATGGTGGTTGTAGGTTGCTTTTAGGACGAAGGTGTTTCATCCAAACATAAATAACAATGGCAACATATGCTTAGATATTCTTAAGGAACAATGGAGCCCAGCCCTCACAATATCAAAAGTAAGTTATCTAATGTGTTGACGGCGGATTGATTATCTTAATTTCACGGTAATGAATTTAATTTTGAAAATCCATATTTGACTTTTATTTTGTTTGAGAACAATAATACCTTCTAGGTAAGATTTATAGTTTTCCACCTTCAATTTTTTTAAAAAATTTGCTCAAAATACCTAGAATACCCGCACCTATTTCGAGGGTCGTACTTAGAATACAGAAAATAAATATCTCCAAAAATTTTTAAAAAAATTAGGATTAAATATCATTCTGGTTCTTGAACTTTGAATTTTGTTTCATTTCGATCTCTATACATTCAAAAGTTTAATTTTAGTGTCTGAATTTTAACCAAAAATAATATTTTATCCTTCAAATTACTTTTACTTAAGCTTTCATTCTTAATTCTCCGTCAGTGTTGATAGTGGAGAACGTGGAGCATGAATAAATTAATATCCAAATTTAGTCTAATTTAATACTAATTATTTATTTTTGTAGGTTTTGCTGTCAATATGCTCCCTGTTAACAGATCCAAACCCAGATGATCCATTGGTACCTGAAATTGCTCACATGTGCAAGATTGACAAAGACAAATATGAATCCACTGCTAGGAATTGGACCCACAAATATGCAATGGGTTAAAAATAATATCTCATATTTACTAAACATTAAACCCCAATTATTCTTAAACTTTGTATTGATTGAATCCCTTTTGCTTAGTCTCCTCATATCACTCTTTTTCTTTCTCTTTTTTATCATTTAGAAAAATAATGAATTATTGGTGGCCTAAAAATTGGGCTATTGGCATCGTATTTAAACTAACATACTTGCTCGGAATAATAATGATAAAATATATATCCCAAAAACTTTTGGAGCTTTATTTTCTTATTTAATTGATTTCAATACATGGAGAAAGAAATTCAGCTTTTTTTTTTAATTGAGCTAATACACCATATATTATACATAATATTTTATTTTATACTTGTGACATGAGATTATAAATAGATGACTACCACTTCATTTGATAACTATTTTATTTTTTTACTGAGATATCTCTATCTTACATATGTGTAAAAAGTTTGAGTAAAAATAAATTTAAATTTCAAAAATTCAAAAAAAAAATCTAGTGGTTATCAAATACGGCCTATCGTTACGAAAATCTTAGTTTTGTTAGTTACGTCTGATTTTCTTTTATATCAATGGAAGGCTTGTGCAAATATAAGGATATCTATTGAAGATCATCAATCAAACGAAATGATATTTCTTTCAAATCATTCTTTCCACATATTCATTCTTAAATTATGTTTGAGATTCAAATCTTCACCTTTGTTTTCTTTTAATAAAGTGAAAAAAGTGAAAAGGGAGTGAACTAAATTAATAAATATCTACTCATGATTGTGTAGTTATGATTTCAAACCTCATCCAAAATGTTGTAGAATTCAAAATAAACAACTATAGAACTCTTAAACTAAATTTGGCCTAAACAAGTTTTCATTTATTTTGGGAAGAGTGTGAAAAACATAGAGCTTAGTTTCTATCATTTTAAAAATAAAATTTAATGTATAGTTTAAAGAATGCTAAAACTTTCCTTAAAAAAAAAAGGAGAATGCTAAAATTTAGTTCTATCTAATTTAAAAACTAGAATTTAATTTTTATAATTGGATAGAATCTAAAAACTAATTCATATTGTTCTTAATTATTTTGGAATTTGGAATGTATATTAATTATATATGTGTAAATAGTCTTTTTTGTCCAATCAATCATTTATTTTACACTATTATTATTGACAAATGAATAATTAACTTTCACATACTTAATTGGCAACAGTAAAAATTATTTTATTTTTGAGTTTTATCAAACTAAATTATAAAAATATTTTTAATTTTTAAGTGACTAAATTATATTTTTTTTAAAAAAAAAGAAAGTAAAATTTAACTTTATCATGCCCCCACCCAAACTTTATCATAGGCAATCCTAAGGTGAGTGACTCAACAAAGATTATGAATACATTGACAGTGAAAGAGGGGATAAGGCACTTATTCAATAGTGGATGGTTTCCATCCCTCTTATCTTGATGAAATAAGATTCTAAAGATGTTTTATTTTATTAATAGTATTTCTTAAGATATAACTAAACTCAACAATATTTTAGCTAATATTCGAACTATGATATGATAGAGCTTGCAACCAAAGTACCAATATACTTGAAAAGTTATCCTGCACATGAAAGTGTAGAGAGTCTCTATATAGCCAATTTGATAATATGAGAGTCAAATACTAATTTTTAAGATGGAAACCGTAATCATAGTATTGAACTATATTATTACAAATAATAAAATTAATTGACTACTAATCCTTTTTGGTTCTCAAAAATAAATTTAAACTTTGATCAAATTTAAAATTGAAAAATTGTTATAGATAACTTATCCTAACACAATAATTACGATTCGAATCAAATTTAAAAATATTTTAAAAAATATGATATTATTAATACTCTTAATATAATATTATATATTATTAATTAATAATATCATATAATTATTAATATCTAATATGATTGCTAATTAGAAAAATTATAAAAATTTTGACGGTCCGATTTGATTTGACAATACATGAGGAATCAAACGGACCCACAAATCACAGTACTTCGTACTGTTTAAAGCACCCAATAATTCCCTGCCATACGAAATTACATTTCTGCCCTTCAAAGATTTGCAAAATTATCTTGAATGCCTTCCACTAACCTAAAGGTTCCTTACTAAAAGAAAAATCAAAGTAACAAATTTTAATGGAGTCTCTGAACCCATTGCTTGATTTCGCCGAAAGTTCTTAGGGTTTTCGCTTTTTTTCCAATTGGGTTTTCATTTTGGCTTTTCCCTTCGATTTCTGTTCGATTGCATGGCTTCCTTTTTGTCGCGTTCAATTGAATTCTGCTGCGTTTTTGGTAAGCATTGCCTTGCTTTTTTGGTGATTTTTAGCACCCACATTGATTGTTCTTCGTTGGTTGGGTCGACGTTTTTTATGGAATTCCCAAGATAGGGTTAGTGATTTTTTGTAATCAGCCGTTTGTGATTAGTTTTATTGAAACCCCATTTCCTGAAATCGATTCAGAGTTCTGGAATTGGTAGCTGAGTTCGATTTTTAGAACTGTTTTCTCTGTTTTGTATTGATTTGTTGCGTAATGGACGACGGGGAGCTTGATTTTTCGAATCAAGAAGTGTTTTCGAGCCCGATGGAGCTTCCTAGCAGTTGCTCAATGGATAGTTTCTTTGATGATCTTCTCAAAGATACTCACACTTGCACTCATACTCATACTTGTAATCCACCTGGCCCTGATTACTCACACACCCACACCTGTTTTCACGTCCACACTAAAATTGTCAATGCCCCAACTGAAGAAGACAAGGTTGTTACCGATGACACTGCTGAATCGACCGATAAGAAGTCAAAGAAACGCCCGTTTGGTAACCGGGAAGCTGTTCGTAAGTATCGCGAGAAGAAGAAGGCTAGGACGGCTTCATTAGAGGATGAGGTTGTTAGATTGAAGACTTTGAATCAGCATTTGATGAAGAGGTTACAGGGGCAGGCAGCACTGGAGGCTGAGGTTTCTAGGCTTAAGTGTTTGCTTGTGGATATTAGGGGCAGAATTGAAGGGGAGATTGGTTCTTTTCCTTACCAGAAAGTTGTTAATCCTAACTTGTCTAATCCAAACATCTCTGATGCTTATGTGATGAACCCATGTAATATGCAGTGTGAGGATCAGGTTTATTGCCTTCATCCTGGTGTTGATGGTAGCAGAAGTGGTGAAGGTGCTGTGATTAATGGACAAAGCCTTGGTGCTTGTGAATTTGAAAATCTTCAGTGTCTGGCGAATCATGACTTGGGATCGGAAGACCTGCCTGGATGCGGTATAGGGAGTGCGGTTTCAAATGATATTTCTTCAGGAGTGACGAAGAAAAAAGGTAAAATCTGAGGTTTTTATGATGCATCGAGTGTAATTTCTTGTTCTCGTTTGTTTTATGATACATATTTCTCTTGATTCATTGTTTGTCTCACCATTCCAAAACGTAAGCCATATGTTCATTGAAGCAGGTTTGAGTTTTGCAGCTTGCAAATTTTGCAATTTGATAGGCAAATTGTTCAGGAAGAAGTATGGTGAATAGTTTCGATCAGTGTTATGCATGTTTCGATCACTGTTCTTTACTGATTACTACTAGCAAACTAAGATTGGAATTTGAAGTATGAACTTAAGGATGCAAAATATTTAGGCACATGACATTGAGGTCCTTAATCAGTTGCTCAAATCCATGTATGACTTCCTGTTTTTTATGCCTTTGTGATTAAAAATGTAATGTTCTAATTCTATTGCTACAATAGGTCTGTGATTGTAAAGTTTTGTCTACTTATCATCTCCAATCAATGCACCATCACATGATTGAGGATTGTTCTGTGTAGATCTGCTGATTGATGTAATCTTTCATTAGAATAGCATTGCAAGTTGCAAGTATAACAATTACTTGTGAACATAACATTTATGACTTTTTATTGAAACTGTATTTTTATAACCATGTCCGGGTTAGCTTACTGAACCTCAACTATTATAACAAGCATGTTTTGGAAAGATGTTTTTTCTCTCTCAAATGACGTGATCACTTGACTAAGTTCAGTTAAATAGTAAATAACACATTCATGTGACATGTCAATTCTTGGGCACGTAGACTATTATCTCAAATAACCACCTGGCCTGCCACCCTACTATGTTTTGTTGCCAAGAAAACGTGTAGGATATTAAATTCATGTTATCACATAATAACCACCTGACCTGATCACTTGACTTGACCATGTTCTACGTGGTAAATTCAATTTATAGTGATCATCTATCTAGTAAATAGTTTCCTTTGGATTTCTTACATTCAAATATAGTAGGATCATGTGGTACGTTCCATGAAAATAATTGAAATGCATGTAAATTGGTCTGAACACTCACGGATAACAAAAAAAACAAGTGGTTTGTAGATGAGAGACTACCTCTTTTTTTTCTTTTTTTCTTTCTTTTTTCTCCCTGAATCTTGAATAAGGAGATATTTCCTTCATATCATTTGTTGCTTATTTATTCTACTTTTGTTGGCACCTATGAAACTAACAGGTTGTTGATATAAGTTGTAACACTCTTTTATTCTGTCATTTGGTTATTAGGAGGAAGCCAGAAAGAGACATGGACCTGGTGACTGATCAATCAGACGTCGAGATCTTCATCCCGCTGATGCCTGTGGGGTGGTGCACACGTTGGTCAATAAGTGTGTTGTCGTGCAATTACTAGTCTGATTATCTTCTTGTTATCGATCTTCTATCGACCCATTTGAGTTATTCGAGATGGCAAAGCTTCTTCATATGTAGCCCCTCCAGTTTCCATTCAGTCTTCGGATGTCAGAAGTGAAATTGAATGGCTTAGCATAGAGAGCATAGATGTATGGCTCCAAATGGGGGCTTGAACACCATTTTTCATTTTGCCATTTTCTCTATGAAGACTAACAAATGGCAGTGCGTCCATTTATATTGGTTTTGTTCTCCATTTGATTTTATGGTTTTCTAATAAATATACTAAGAATTATTTTCTTCAGGGCAGCGTTATGTATGTTAATGTATTGTTGTTTTGTTTCAAAGAGAAACATTGTGTTCTTAATTTTTCTTAAAAACCATCGAGTATTAGTATCTTCTTGTTGGCCATGCAACAGTGAGCGAAGTCTTGGTTCGAATTCTCACCCCAATTAATATAATCTCAAAATTGAATAAACATAACATAGACTTCAAACTCAGAACTTATGAACACTCTGAACAAATTAAAGATACAAAATAAAAAAAAATATATCCATAACAACAGAGACAAATGGAATTTTTATTTGTTTAGAATCAAGCCTGAAGCAGAATAGTGTGATTTGAGTATAATGAATAATTATGCACATAAATTTGGCGCCAAATTTCCTTGAACTCTCGTCCGCCGTTGCCGCTGCCTTTCATCTCTTCGCTCCAAATTGCAATAATTCTTTTTCATTAATTGAAGATACCTTACAACATTTGAATGTATCGTATGGATTAAACTCTTCGCCTCTTGGTTCTATTAGAGTCGGATACTCCATGATGGCATATCTCTGTATCTCATAACCATGTCCCCACTTACATGACTAGCTCACTTTTCTTGTGAGTACATAAGAACCTACAATTCCATATATGCCCATTGGTTTTTATGAGTCACTTGGAGTAGAGTTTTGATCTTTGGAAGTGATTGTGCAGATAGAATAAAGGGTTGATTTAGTGAACTTGGCAGGAAAAAAGGGATGGGGTATCATGGTTGTCAAAATCAAAAAATGACAGCTGTGGGATTTGAACCCACGCCCTTTCAGACCAGAGCCTAAATCTGGCGCCTTAGACCACTCGGCCAAACTGTCATTTGAACATGTGTTTTCAATTTAAGCTTTATGGGATCTATTTTAGTCAATTATTTGAGAAGGGGTTTGATCTTTGGAAGAGGTTATGCGGTGTAAGTTAGAAAACTAAGAATTGAGGGAAAGATAATTTTTTACCTACTTTTGAGGAGATATAATGTTTGAGTCAAATTGACAGTGTGATGAAGATTTGGATATTAGAAAGATTGGCATGCTTCTCTTTTTTTCTTTCAATTGCACAACCATGAGATTTGAACCCATGCTATTTCAGACTAGAGCCTAAATTTAGCATCTTTAAATACTTTACTCAATTTTCAATTATGAATATTTATTTACAATTTTATTTTATATCCGTGAGTGTCTAGGTCAGTTTATGGACATATCAATAGAAATTCTTGTCCACACTTTCAAACTCATATATAAAAATAAAATTATAAACAAACTAAGTATATACAGAAACCATATCTATTAGGAAGAAAATCAATTCATTTGACAGAAACTAGAAAACAAAGTTGCAGTAATTTCATAAATGTAGGGTCTATTTTTCATGGTCCACATGCTGAGAGCTAAGTACTAACAAAAGAGGGCACTTAGTTTGAACATTGCCTGTCAATGGAAACCTAATCACATTGACAGAAATGCAATATGAAATCAATTACTTTTATCCAAAATAGAGTCAATAATTTACACAAAATTTTGGGGGAAAAATATCATTTTTATCATAATTTTAAGGCTAAAAATAGTCTATTATTTTAAAACTCCATTAGTCTCTTACCATTGAACAATTTACTATACTATTTTTCAAAGGTTAATGTTACAATTTTATGTAAAAAAGGGTTATGACTTAATCCATTCTTGAAAATAACATAAATTTATAGATTATCTTAATTAGAGTTGATAGTGTTCTCTATACAGGGTTTGTTAGTCCCCTAAAAAATGATATAAATTTGAATGTAAATTAGGTCACCATTTTTTAGTTTATATTTTTCTTTCAAGTTTATAAAAGGTTGGGAGAAGTTGATTTTTTTTTTTCTATAAAATTATTTAATTCTTCGTCTTTAATTGAGGCAATCATCTATTTTAATATTTGATCACAAGAAAGGTATAATTGAAAAATATTAAAAGATATAGGACTAAATTAAAAACTTTGAATAATAAAGATAATAACATAAATTTAGCCCTAATTTTATTTAAACTATTCTTATTAAAAATATATATCTTTTTTTTTTTAGAAAAAAAATATATATCTTTTAATAAAAAACATAATTCAAATAAAATGATATAGATTATAAATTTAAATCTTCTACTCTCAATCATTGTACAAAAAAGATGGCCGACAAGGTATTTAAGTGATGTTAAATTATTAAGAGTCTTTATAGACATCATCCTTTTCACTCTTCAATTTGAAGAATTCATTTCATCATACAAAAATCCTATGATAAAAATTGAATATTTTTCCCAAAATTTTCACACAATTCTAGAGTTTGGTATGATGATTAAATGCAAGCCCCACTAAAGGACATGACAGCCAAGATTAATCATACCACAAAATAATAATAACACTTCATACTAAAGAAGAAAAATATCCAAACCATACAAATTAAATTGACCAACTAAATGAGCAAAAAAACTCGAAATAAAAAACCCAAAAGAATACAAAAATGACAAACTACAATGCTTATTTTTACAGCTTTACCAGAGTGGACGACATTACATGACAGCACAAGCTGCGGGATTTTCGTCGCTAAACGCCGTTGTATAGCGAACCTCGGTTGAACTCGCGCGTGCTAGCTGGTACACGTGCGGATCATCGGCCTTTCGCACGTACCCTGCAGGAGCCTTCTTGTCGTACACTCCCGGTGCGTAGGGGTGTGCCACAACGTCGTATGGCACGTATGGCCAGAGCTCTGCCTTCTTGCCGGTTCGGTGAGCCACACGCGCCACCACTTTCGATGGCTCGACGTATCCGACCACGGTTGCTTTGTTGGCCTTGCGATCGATGTCGACGGTCTTCACTCCCCTCATTCCCTCTAATGCTCTCTTCACCTTTCTCTCGCATCCTTCGCAATCGATTCGAATCTTTAATTCTACTGTCTATCAAATTTCAATGCAATCAAATTTAGTATGGTGCAAAGACAATTTTAAAAGTATGTTTTTAATTTAATTTGAAAATAGTATAGTGTTAAATTATTGTTCTGGTTGACAAGAAGGCTAGAATCAACAATTGAAACAAATGATTTATTTTAAGCATAAAACGTGACTTTTTGTGATAAATCTATACTTGCAACATAAATTAAAAACAATGAGATTTAAATCTAGTAATAATTAAACTTCAAACTTTAAAATAGGTTTATTTAGTTTCTAAGTACTAGAAAGAAAAAAAAAAAGTTTATATGTAGAACACCAATCTAATAAATCCTCTACAAAAAAAAAAAAAATCTAATTAGCTATATGTAGAATAACAACCAAACCTCTACTATTTCAAATATATATACTTCAATCAATTAATTATAAGTAGATCAACTAAATGCAACCGTGCTATGAAGTCTATAATTATGCAAGAAAAATGAACTAAGCCGAGATCAACTAACAAGCTATAGTCATTAAAAATGACTAAACCACATATTAGAATTACAATACACAAAATTAGAAAATTCAAACTTATATTAGAAAAAAAAAAAAAAAAAGGCAATGGTACTTATTAGAAACAGTGTAAAGGGTACAATTGGCATTAAAAATTACAGAATGGAACCACAGAATCAGTGTCCCAAACTGCAATTACATCGTACAAAACCTTTATGTTCTGTTCTTGTCATTCGTCACAGATCTTCAAAATTAAAATCTTTGGCTTCAATAATTTCTCTTTTTGGGGAGAGATATTAGGGATGAGTTTTTAAAACTAATTTATAAAGTATCTAAGTCCCTTAAATTAATGATTAATGTCCTATCAATTATCTAGAATCACTCTAACCCTTTTAAAACAAATTAATATCCAAATGTGTATCAACTCCTACTCCTATAACCAAATAGGTTGATGGCGCAATTGGTTATTTAGTTTGGTGTTAATCTAATTTCAAACTAGAGTCACGAATTCAATCTTAGAATCGGTATTTGTAATCTTCTTCTCCAATTTGTACTAAAAAAACTCATACTCCTATACAAATATTCAACGAGCCATTACTAAAATTAAAATTTCTACTCACTCTATAATTTCAGATCTAAATACCTTCTAATGAGTTGTTTGGTCTAATGATGACTCGGAATAATTTTGAGTGATAAAAAATGAAGTGGAAATAGTAGATACAATTTGTTTGAATATGAATTTTTGTAGAAGATAATAACTTGTTTGGACGTATATTTAGGTAGAAAGTGGTTTTCAAATAGAGTTATTATTTATATTTCAATATATAACTTTTTAAAGAAAAATGGTAAAAGTTCATTTATATCAGCTAGTTGAATACTAAAAGCCAACAGCTTGTTCCTGGAAAACAAAAACAAAAAAACCACATTTTGGAATATGGGTTTTGCATCAAAACAGAAACAAAATCAAAACCGAAGCATAAACCCATCAAGAATTTGAAGAGATTTTGTATTATACCTGAAGTTGCTTGCGTTTCTTGTGCTTGGAGCTGTGGGAACTGCAATCGAAATAATCAGAAAAATGATCCAAAACGCCCATTTTTTTCACCTTTTTCTTCAAAAGAAAACAAAAATAAGATTCAGAAACTCGGTGGATTTGCAGAGATTTTGAAGCAATTGCAATGGAGAAGACTCTGAATCTGGGTCCTTTCAGACCGGCCACTTCTCTTAAATAGACCAACAAATAATATATATTTTATTATTATTATTACTGTTTTTTTTTCAAAAATCGAAATAAGATATGGACCGTTAGATGGAAACAGCCACCGGATGGCTGCCGCGTGTCGACATGGAGATTTTGAGGGTGTGGATGCGGTGGCATGACCCGAGCCGACCAAACGGGTAGGGCCTCCGGTTTGTTGGAGCCGGGTGGCACGTGTCTCCCACGCGCCATCTTGTTTGAAAAGTTGTATAATGTGGGGCCGGGTTTAAAACTTGATTAGAGGCAGTTAGAACCGCCACCCAGCGACGATCTAACACGTGTCACCGTGGTCTATTTTCATACAACTATTTTTTTTTTCTCCTTTTCATTATTTTTTTCTTAAAATAATGAAAAACTGATTCATTTCTGATTTTTTTTTTTGAGGGTTAAATTACAGATTTACTAACTTTCTCGGCGAATTCTTAAGCATTATACCCCCATTTCGTTTTTGTTTGGTTTAACAATCTTCTTAAAAACTCAACCAGTGTTGTTTTTATGAAAAATAATAAACATTCTAAAAATTTGAATAATAGCTATCATATTTTTAGATAATGTAACTACCCACTCACCACTAATGGGTATTTTTTCCCTATTACCCACTACCCCTTAGTTTTAGCCATGATTGATTATCTAATAGCCAACTTATCATCTTCACACCACTATAAATATAAGTGTTGAAATGCTTGTAGATGATAATACCATTGAATAAGAATTCTCATAATTTTCTCTCTATATTCTCTTTTCTAGTTATGATCTTTACTTACTTTCATATCAGTTTATAACAGTTTAGTTTTTTATAACTAATTAAAGTCAAATAGCTTTTACAAAATGAAAATATTTATTAAAAAATTGAGTTAAAATAAATTTAAAATTTAAAAAACTGAAGGTTTTAAAGGTGATGATCACTTGAACTAAAGTGACTTAGTTATGTTTTTTTTTTTTTTTGAGGAATTCATTATTTTTTTTTATAACAAACAAATAGTTGGATTTTTTTTGTAAAATATTAGAAGAAAATTATGACACATTGAAAAATACAAAAAGTATTACACTCAAAATATTATGCCTTTAGTTATAAAGCATTCTTTTTTCTTTTTTTTTTTAAACAAGTTATAAAGCATTCTAGTCGAAAACATTTAGTTCAATATACTTATTTTAATTAATTTTTTTTTATATTCTCTCTGAAAAATGGGTGAATAATATAAATTTTAAAAAAATGTTTATATAAATGGGTTGTCAGAGAATTTATTATGCTTTTAGCAATTTTTCAC
The DNA here is from genome assembly GCA_036507275.1 of Sicyos edulis. Taxonomy (NCBI): domain Eukaryota; kingdom Viridiplantae; phylum Streptophyta; class Magnoliopsida; order Cucurbitales; family Cucurbitaceae; genus Sicyos; species Sicyos edulis. Next base: position 46,891,911 of record CM071849.1, on the reverse strand, counting down.
TTAAGAAAAATTATTTATGTTTGTAGTTTTTTTCCCTAATTTTGAAATTTTCTTTTGTGGTTTTTTTATTTTCATTACTAAGTTATTTCTAGACAACATAAGTACTATATAAAAAATAAAAAATAAAAAAAAGAAGACACATATGACACTTTTGATATGTGTTGAAAACTTAATACTTAATTTTATTTATTTATTTTTTTAGAATACTTAATATTTGTTATTGAAACAATAATTTATGATACACTTCAAGTATAGGATTAAAATTGAATCCTACTATATACTAAGTCTGAGATTTAAATAGATGAAATCAAATATTTATGGTACTTTCGATATAACCGGATAAGCTTAAGATTTAAATGGATGAAATTGAAAGTTTAGGATGTAACCTTTATGTTTTGTCAAGTTAATAATAAAAAATGATTTTTTTAATCAAGCTTTCGTATGCTATTGAAAAATTTTGTTTTATAAAAATTTATGTAGTCTTTCCTAATAGTGACATTTGAGTGTGATAAATCACAATGGGATGGAACTAAAAATTACAGATAAGATATTTATTTATAAAATTGATTTCTTTATTTGTTTTGTCTTAATAATGAACATACATTTAATTTTGCTACCCAAGTCATAGCTCATAGTTCATGATTTGAGACAACAATGACTTTCTCCATATGTTGAAATTTTGCATCCCCATATTTATAATTGCTAGATTTCAATTTATAAACAATAGTGCACATGTTTATCGATAAGGATGGTGTCGCAATTGGTTATCTTAATTAATATTCTTTATGTAAAGTTTGTTGGTTCCCTTCCCCTTTTATATATATATATATATATATATATATATAAAATATTGCATAAAATATTCTTATTTTCCCATCTTTGTCTCATGAATTAATAATTATATATCGACATTAATCGACAATAAAGCATACATGTTTTTTTTTCCTTGCGTATTTTAAGATAAATTTATAAAATCTTGAATGGAAATTTTTTTTAATTAATTTAAAAACGAAATAATAAATTTTAAAGAAAATTCTATTTTAACAAATATAAAAAAGTAATAATAATAAAGTATAAGGTGGAAGAACTGGAATAATTTCTAAATAAAAAATTATATATATCGTAGCTATTTGAATTATGCTTTAATTACTATAACACATTTAATAAAGTTATCAATTCGAATATAACTCTCCTCAATCTAATATTCAATTATCTTTGTAAAAGTTAAAAGTTAGACATCTCATTTTAAAAATATTTGTTGAACTCAAGAAGAAAAACATATACCTCAAATCTTCTTAGTCAATCAAACATGATTTGTTGCTTTTTTTAACTTTTCGTTTTTTAATTTCCACTTTTATTCTTTTTGTAAGAAATCAATCCCAACTTTTTTTAAAGATCATGTAATACATTGTTAGGGACGTTATAATTTATTCCCAAAAATATATAATTTTTTTTTTTAAAGGCATTCTTAAGAATGCAAAACTAGTAGTAATTTAGTGACATTATGCATAAGGTTCCATACCCAAAATTTTGATCGGGATTTCGAATTCGTTCAATATTGGTACTTTCAGCATGTTTTGTCCTCGCTCACATTTATCATTGAAAAATTTCTAGGAGGTCATCCAACCTAAGAATATTCCAAATTAAGCACGCTTATTTATGAAGTTCCTTAGATTAATCTCCAAAAGGGAAAGTGCATCTGGTTGGTATAAGTAGTATAAATCATTTCTTTTAAACCGTCTCATTTAGATATAAATCTTGTTCACCTGAACGTCACATTATATATGACCTAAAAACTAATTGATTACGAGGCCGAGACAAAAAAGATGACAATGGAACGAACAGATCATGAGAGTTCCGTTAATTTGTAGTTTTTATTGTGAGTTTTTTGCATTATTTTCGTTTTGTGATAAAGAGTGCTAAACTTTTATCTAGGAGATTGATGTAACTACTAAGACTCAATGCTTAATTAAGTTTGTGATTCTTTTTTGGATTGTATGTCACAACAGTTTATGTTTATGCTTGTATGGTTTTAATGCAAATGATGTTTTGGTCAAAGTTTACTTATTTTACTTGTATTGTAATTGCTTGAGAAAGTATCAATAAGAACAATTAATCATATAACAATTAACTTTAAGTTCTTCCATGATAAATGAGAGCTTCTTTTAGAAGCATTATTGGAAGTTGATAAATTTATTGTCCAATTCTAAATATATCATATTTTCTCATCTCATTTTGGCAATTTATTTGGGCATTTCTTGGGGTGGACCTATGAAGAAACTAGTGGATTCTGGCCTCCAAACCTAACAACTGTCTAATGTGGTAATATAGTTCACATCTTTTATTTATATATATACACACGCTATATTTTATGTAAATTATATTGATATTATTTAATCAAATGAGTTAGTGACACAATAATTTCATTATTTAGTTGTAAATTAATTTTGCATCAACGTCATAGATTTAATTTTAAAAATCGATATTTGTCTCCCTTTTTCCGTTATGTATTAAGAAAAAAACATTGACATTACTTATGATATGGAGTGGCCGAGCAAATTTTGGCCGGACCCTGACAATTATTTTGGTTCGATCTTGGCGTGAAGCATTTTTTTAACATTTCTTTTTATTTTGCCCTGGGGCATTTACTTACTAAGGAAGATTCTAGACTGAAAATTTGATGAAATTTTATAATATTTAATTAGAAAATGGATGAACTATTCATTTATTGTCAATTAATTATTTCGAGATAGAAATTTCCCTTATATATATATATTAAATGTAGTCATAAATTTGTGTTTAAATTTAATAAACAAGGTTTAAATTTGTCACTTTTTAAAAACACAAATACCAAAGCAAACCAAAATAAAAAAGAAAAATACGAGATCGAAATAGATGTTGAAAAGTAATAGAGATAAAATATGTTCAAATCAAAAGTAGCACCCACTAAAATAAAATTTGAATTAAATATATTACAATAAGGATTAATATAAACATAATAAGAAATGAAGAATATAATAATTTAATTAAGATTTTGTGACATATGGTTCTAAGAAGTTGCTACAAACACGTGGCTGTTCTGACTGCATTTTAATGCACAATACGAATCTAAGGCGCCGACTACTGTTTTTTAGTTTTTTTTTTAATAAAATAAAGTTATAGATTTTAAATGGACCGAATTGACTCGAAAAAAGTTCAATAAATTTATAGTTTAATTTGAATTATTATTTTATTTTAAAAATTACTTGTCGATTTATATCACAATTGCAATTTGGGAGTTGCGAATTAAATTTGTGAGGTGTCTTGGAGCCTTGGAGACTAAGCAAAAAAAAAAAAACTTAACCAAATTAGACCTTTAAATATTTTATTGTAAGAAAAGGACTTTTAAAATTTTTTCCTAATTATCGAAGGTCAGTGCGCAGTTGGTTATCTTGTCTTTGCCTCTCATATTATTTGAGAGTAGTTCTGCCCTCTATATAGGGCTTGTTGTTCCCCCTTTCCCACTATGTACTCAAAAAAAAAAAAACTTTTCTTAATTTAGAAATGGATCTTCCATCTAATTCAACTTTATAAAAATTAAATTGACCTAATCATTGTGTTAATTAGATTTCACCTTTTGTTTTGGATTGAGGGTTACGTTTTGAATATGTCAATTATTGTGTTGTAAAGCAATTGAATTTATTTACCTTGTCAAACATGAAAATAATTTAAATTAAAAAATGATATCCATCACATCTAATTATTGTTAAATATTTTTTTCCTTTATACTTTTGAACATTACTCTGAAAAAATAACCTTTGAACATTCATGATAACGTAAATTAAATTTATAATTCGTTAGTTAATTTTTTTTAAGAAGATTCAATTATTTTTAATTAATTCCTTTGTTTGATGAGAAGTTTGGTGGGAAACATTAATTGAGGAGTATCCCATTTAAATCATATCAGAAGTGAGTCATTTTATATACATATAAACAATAATAAAATATACTTATTGTATATTTGCGTATATTAAAATATATAACATTTGAGTCACGATCCTATCCACTTTGACAAAAATAAAAATAATTAATCTTTTTTAATTCAATGTTGACCATAGTTCACGTGAATATAATTTCTAAAATAAAACTTATCAACCTTATATCTACGAGTCCTTTTGTTATATCAATACATTTTAAATTGGAGTTATGTTTTAGTTTATTTATTTTAAAATAATTTAGACAATAAGAAGGTGAAGAAGCTAGTAAGGGAGAAAGAACTTGTATTGAAGGAGAGGTATTGGTTGAGGCTATATAAAGTTTCGGGCTACAATACAACTCTATATATATATATATATATATATATATATATATATATATAAAAATAAAAGAAGCTTAATATAATCGGGTTGTATCAATACATTAAATACATCTTATCTAATAATATAATTAGAGATGTCCACGGAGGAATGACTTTACCGTTCTCATCCCCGCTACTCATTTCAATCTTCATCCCAGCGAAATTCACCATAAAAATTTGCAGGGAATAAGGCGGGGATTCACCACGGGCAAATTACGGAGATCGGGTTTCCCACCGGAAATTATTCACCATTTAACTCTTCTTCTTTTCTTTTTTTCTTTTTAACTTTTTACAAACTTTCTTTATTGTTAACTCAATTCACTAAACCTTAGATAATTTTTTCAATATTAAAAAAATGCTTATTGATTTTTAATTAAATAATTAATTAGGTAAGGAAAATATTAACCCAAATAAGTATTTTTACTACTTTATATATATTAATGTATTTAGAAAAATTAAAAAATACATATATAAACTATGAACGGGGCGGAGAACGGAGAAATGAGGATGGGGAATACATTCTCCGTCCCCATCCCCATTCACGGCCTATTTGAGGATTCACTGCCCCTATAGGGGCGGGTCCCATGGGACTCCGGGCCCATTGAGAAAATGAATATCTCTAAATATAACACTTTACATTTTAATTTATGTACTTTAAAATATATAATATTGGTTCGTATGTTTTTAATAAAACTTAAAACTAATTTTTAAGATAATTTTTAGGGAAATTGTTGTGCATAGCAATTTGTTCGTAGTCATTTAAATCACTTTTTAAAAAAATATATGCCTGTATAGCAAATATAGGTAGGATTTTTTATTATTTTTTTCAATTTAGACTTGATTGATGGTTATTAATGAATTGAATAAATACTATAACATACTATAACAGAACTTGCGAAAAGATATTAACTAAATTGATTGACTATCAACAAATCGAGTGAAAACTTTTAATGCAAATATTTTAGCCATTTTGAAATGATCAACTCAATTTTTTTCATCGAAGATTAGTGGCGCAGTTAGTTATCTTGTCGAAAATTGGTATTTGACTCTCATATTATTTGAGAGTAGTTGTGCGCTTATGTAAGGTTTGTTGGTCCTCCTTCCACCACTTTGTACTAAAAAAAAAAAAACCTCAACTTTTTCCTATATACATAATTATTTTTTAAAGAGTTTTTTTTTTTTTTTTGCTATACGTGTAAAATTAGATAACTTTTTTGTTTTTATTTTCTTTAATAAAAATGGTTGGACGTTTAACTTTCTACCCATCCTTTATTTTCTTTGAAGAAAAATTAGATAAATATGTGATATCTTTTTAAAAAAAAATCAGAAAAAAAAGAAGAAAAACTCTAGGAACATTGTATAGTATGGAGAATTTATTAATATGGGTTGTTGGAAGATTGGCCTTTAGGTATGGGAAGGGATGGAGTTCGAGTGGGTGTTTCTAAAATTAATTAAATGTTTATGCCTACCACCCTCACTTTCAATGTCTTGTCTTAATCTATAATTTAAAAATTAGGTAGTTATAGTTATTAAAAATATACGGTATATTATTGAATAGCTTGGTGGCACATTAGTTATTTAAATGGATGGTAACTCTTCGGTCATATATTCAATCTTAAAAATTAATATTTGCTACTTTGTACAAACAAGCACAAAAAATTATCAACTTAATATTTCTTATCTCAATTTTGAAATTTTTGCTTCACAACAATACCAATCTATTAATTTTTTTTTTACAAAGAATTTCATTTTTCAAAGAAGAATTTGAATACTTAGCAAAATTTTAGAAATAAAAAAAAAAATTGGATATTTTTTTTAAATGGATAAGTTTTTGAAAAAATATATATAAAGTAGATAAAAAATATTATGAAACACATAAATAAAAGTAGTGTTTATCTCTCTCTTTATTTATATATATATATATATATAAAAATAAGTAGTACAAAAAAAAGGTCACGGAATGGGCTTTCTTTTTTTTTGGAAAAGATGCGAATATATTAGCATAGGCAAGAAGCATACAAACAAAATTACAAGAAAGCCCTCCAATTAATAATTATGGAAGAGGCATTGTAGTATTTAAAAAGAGATGATTTATCACACAATTTGGCATCATTGACAATAATACCATTTGACACCATTTGGCGTTGTAGTCTTTAATAATTCAGTTTTTTAGTTTTCTATTTTAAAAAAGATTATTCATATTTCTTCCCATATTCATGTTTGAAATGACGACTCACTATAAAGGTCTGTAAGGCAGATTCAGGACAGTTTCTTCTGTTTATTCATCTTTTGAAAAAGCCCAATGGGCCTCTTTATGGGCCCTACCAACTAAATACGGGCCTTTTAGATTCCAAGCCCAATGACTAAATTTGCCATGTATTTCCTTATCTCAAACTTTCAATACTGTTAAGATTAAGAATATAATAATCTCTAAAAAAAAAAAAAGATTAAGAATATAATTTTGTTAGAATGTTAACAATAAATTTAGAACTTGTTAGTTACAAATCAAATAAATATATAAATAAAAACATGGGAGAATTAATTTAGTATTATACGTAAAGTTTAACAACCTTTTCGACAATTTTAGGACAGCAAACATTTTTTAAATTTAAGAACACATTTGAGTAACTAATCTTGCATTTTTTTGTGATTAAAAAACAATCTTGCATTTCAACAACAGTAAAAGGGTTAAATCACAAATTTGATCTTATAATTAAAAAAAGTTAGATTTTTGTTAGTGCAATAAAAATAAAAACTTTAACCCATGACATTTTAGTCCTTAACATATTTGATATGGTGCATGAGCTAGGTGCACTTTAATAAAATATTATATTTTAATCTTTATGACTTTCATAAATAATCTTTAAAATTTCATTGCCAATTAAAATTAGTAACAATAGTTTATCAAATTAAAAAAAAATGCATTTTATTTTTAAAATAATAAGAATGGAATTATAATTTTATATAAGTTATAAAAATCAAATTTATAATTCAACTAAAAAATAAATAAATAAAATGGGAGAAAAATAAAAAGAAGAGTAGTTAATTTTTATAGTTCAAATAAATGAAGTAGTGTTATAAAGTTGAACTCACTGTAAATTGCACCTACCAAAAAAGATATTAGCATGTTGGATTATTAATTGATTGTAATTAGATTTAACTCGTGACTATCATATTATTTAAAAGTAATAACAATAAATAATAATAAAAACAAAAAAGTAGGATTCATTGTAATTTTAATTAGTGAATGAATTAAAATATGGAGGCTAGTTTTAAATAGAGATGTCCACGGGGCGGGGCCGGGGAATGGCTTCCCCGGCCCCGTTCCTGCCATAAAATTCAATCCTCGTCCCCGGAAAAATCCCCGGTTTTTTTTTTCGGGGATCGGGTTCCCCGCGGGGATTTTTTACAATTTTTTTTTTCTTTTTTCATTTTTTTAAATATTTTTTGGATAAAAAATTCAAAAAATTAGATTTAAAAAATATATATATATCTATAAGTTTCAATTATCATGTTAATTATCAAAGAAAATATTCATATGTATAGAAAATATCATCAATAAAGATATATTTATTTGGAAATTAAAGGAGTAGAATTAAAAAATATATATTAAATAAAATAATCGGGGCGGGGATCGGGGAATCGGGGACGGGGAGTACAATCCCCGTCCCCGGCACCGTTTAGCCAACGGAAATTTTTTCTCCCCCATCCCCGGCCCCGTTCCCCGCTTAATCGGGGATTCCCCGCCCCGTCAGGGGCGGGTCCCGGCAGGGAAAATGGACATTTCTAGTTTTGTAGGTAAAATAATTTTCCTTAATGTAATGTAATCCTTCGGAAAAATAAAAAATAAACAAAGACTGTTTACATCTTTGCTAAAGTGTCGGTGCAAATGTTATTCATGCCGGAAAAATCTACACCGTCACCGGCACCGCCGTATAAATAGTGTAAATTCCGAATTTGCCCCCTCTGACCTAAACAGTAGGTGGTCGGTCAACGGTCAGAAAAGTTTTGTTTGTTAGTGTATTATTGGAAATCCGGTCGGCCCGGTCGTCGGTTCTTAGCCTCTGTGAAAGCTACATATTACGGTCCAAACTCCAAACCGACCAGTTCCATTTTCCACACTTTTTGTAAATGGGATTCCAACCTCCAAAGTCCAAACCTTGTGATTGTTGATAGAGATATCGAAATTCGTTACTTCTCATTATTCAATGAGTCTTTTTTTGTCCAAAACAAATATAGATATCTCCATAATGAATTCCGTTGATAATCACAGCATATTTGACGTTAGTTATGTATATCTGCACCCTTTTAATCCAAGTTTGACAATATCATTGTTGATATAGAAGAGTTTGGCTCTTCTTTAGTAGTTGTGAACATTGTTCATTGTAACAGGTTTTGTAATAGAGTTGCTGATGTTTTAGCCAAGCAAAAAAACGTTCGTACTTTAGTTGGAATTTTTGCTCCGCTTCGATGGATGATAGTAGTGGCTTTTGGAGGGGAATCTCCCCCATAATGTTTGCTCCATTTTGGAAACTGATTGTATGTGTTTGTTGGTTGATGGTTTATGAATATTGAGTTCTTTAAAATATATATATATATATATATATATATATATATATATATATATATATATATATATATATATATATAGAGATATAGATATAGATAGATAGATATGTTGAATTTTGGACTTCAAACAATGATGAAATTAACATTTGTGTCAAAATGAAATTACTAATCAACTAATAATAAACTTCAAGTCATAATCAACAAAAACTAAATTAACTAGTATGATGCATGGCCGAATAATCATAGTTGTTGGTGGGCTTAAAATAATAGATTTAATTCATAGTAGTCACTTATCTAAGAATTAGTTTCCTACAAGTTTTCTAAACATCCAAATGTGGTATACGTAAGTTGGCCTCAACAGCTACACATTACATTATATAAAAAAAAAACTTCAAAGCATAAAAATATGCAGTTAAGTGAGAACTTATTTAGAGAGATTTGAAATAGGATAGATGCATAATTTTTCTAGTCATAACTTAGAAATAATTAAATGAATAATTAAAAAAAGAAAAAAAAACCACTAAACTATCCAACAATGACCAAAAGACCACTGCCCCACGCACCCAAAACTAGTAACACATCTAACTACGATAAGATTAAATAGAGTTATGAATGTGATAGAATTCAAAAGTTATGTAGAGATGATAAGGACAATTGAGATAAGATTAAATAGAAAAGGGAACTAAATTGACACAAAAAATATGAAAAAGTAGGAAGGTGATGCCATGTCATAAATTAAGGAGGAAAAAAGGAATGTGGTTGAAGAACAACAAAAAAAAAAGGTGAAAAGGATAGGAGAAGAAATGCATGCGTGTAGAGTACACACAAAGCAAACACAACCTAAAAAAAAAAAAAAAAACCATACCCAAAATCAATGCAAAGAAAAAGAAAATAAAATAAAAGATGGTGCATTTGTAGTCAAAATGAAAAAGATTGTGCCAAAAGAGACCCAATAGAATTGAGCAAATTAACCCCAATGCTAGCATAGTGGTCAAGAAAATCAAAATATTACAAGATTTAATAGGGGGCAACCACCTACTTTTGAATTAGTTTTCTAAAATAGAATAGGATTAGTCGGTATGTACCGTAAAAAAGTTTACCCAAATCAGAAAAAAAAAATCAAGAGCAAATGAATTTGGTTAAACACTAAAATCCCACTTGATAACCATTTCGTTTTTTTTTAATTTAAGTCTACACCAACTATTTTACCATATGATTATTTTTTTACTTTCATATCTACATTTTATATTTTTTAAAAATAAATTGAAATTTGAAAATGAAAAGGCAGCTCCTAAAAAATTGTTTAGTTTTTAAAATTTGGATAACAATCACTTGCTTTCTAAGAAAAATATAAAACACATTTTTAAAAAAATTGGATTAAAAAGAAGTTTAAATTTCAAAAACTAAATACTTTCAATCTATACCTATAAATTCTATTTTATTTTGCCCATTACTTTTAATAAATCTTAAAATGTAATTTTATCATAAATTGATTTGGTGGTATATTAGACTTTGGGAATTAAAAACAAAATCTAATATAAATGATAGGATGTCTATATTTAAAAAAAATGTTAAGAATCCTACATTTAAAAAAAAAATGAAAATACCATAACAACATATAAAAAAATATAAATTATAATTTATTGTCAATTAATTTTATGATAAAATTTCATATTATTTAATAAAAGAGGTAGCATAAAAAATAGAAAACAAAAGAGAAGAATTGCGTGTGAGGGTGTCCAATGTTGAATGATAAAGGCAAACCTATTCTTTTTTTCTGACTCAAAAAAAGTATGTTTTGATTTTCTCTTCTATAAACTTGGGGTTCATATGTTTCCCATTTTATCCCTATTTTCTAAGGTAATATATCAATTATCAAACCCTTTTCTTTTTCATTTTCGATCACCACAACATTTTGTTGATAATCATCTTGTCTACTTTCTATTAAGGACTTGTTTGGCTAGGGCAGAAAGGGAAAGGAAAGAAAGGGAAGAAAAATGAGAGTAAATTATTGTTTAGTGGGAAGGGAAGGAAAGTGATGTAATGTGATAGTAAATGGGTGTTTGGTGGATTGGGAAGGGATGAGATTATTTTTTTTAACTAATACATATCTAATATTTTAATATAAAATTTATAAAATATCTTTTTTAAAATTTATTTAATTTATTACTTAAATAAAAATTAAAAATTTAATAAACTTTGTCAATCAAAATTACTAAATTAATGAAATAAAAAAAATTCCAATAATAAAAAATGATAATTATTTAAAAATAATGAATCAAAATAAATGGATAAATATAATTTTTTTATAATAAAATTAAGTTTAGAAATTCAAATGAAATGAAGATAGATGTAATAAAAAGATAAGTATTTTAATTATTTTGAGTAATTATATTGTAAGATTATTTAAATATATATTTTTTTATTTTACAAAATGTATGAATTTAAATTTTTTTGATAAATAATAAAATTAATATATATTTGTATATAAAAAATTTTAAATGCATACATTATCGATAAAAAGTCAAATATATAAACAAGTACAAATAGTGTTTAAAGAACTTGATATATCTATAAAAAAAAGAAAAAGAAATAATAATTGTTGCATTTTAAAATAAAAAATATATAAATAACATATAGTATAAATTTAATCAATTAAGTGGTTCTAAAAAAAAATTAATCAATTAACTTAAATGGATGAGTTAATAAAAGTTAATAAGCTTATTATTTTATTTAAAATAAGGTTTATGATCAAATCAAATGCATCAAATTATAATTAAAAAAAAAACATCAAACTACAAATATGTTTTAAAAAATATGATATATTTAGAAGAAAAAAATAGGTAAATATTGTATTTTGAAAAAACTTGATACTATTTTTTATATATATATATTTATATATAATAAGTTAATATAAATAAAGAAGTCAATGTGGTAGAGTTGGTTAATGATATCTACTTAATTTAAAATAATTTTAGAAGATGGCAAGTTCAAATCTTATATAAATTTTTATTTGAAAATAATACTTTAATATAAGAAAATGTATAATTGATAAAAGGATTTTAATTAAAATTAAATAAAACTGATTAAAAAGTAAATCTGAACTGGAAAGTTTGCAAACGAAAAGAAATAAGGCAAACGAAAAGAAAATGTAAAGAAAAAGAAAAGAAGCAGGCAAGCGTTAAAAAAAGAAAAAAAAAGGTGTTGGGTTAACCCGGCGGCCCAAACGCCGGGAAGGGCCAAACGTGCCCTAAATTTATGCAAATTTGAGAGACGGGTCGAATTTAGAAAATAATTATAAAGTTAGATTTTAATTTTAAATCATTTTAAAATTTTAAAATTAACCCCTATAATTTATAATCATGAATTGTTAACTTAAAGTCGTTCGTACTAAAAAAAAAATTAGATACGTGATAAATATCTATTTATTTAAGTAGATCACTCAAAAAATGGTTGGAAGTTGATAATTTTGTAGATTCTTTCAAAACTTCATTTTTTTACAAAACATCTAGTTAACTTACACTATCATAATAAAAATACTACCTTAATTATATAACTTTTAAAATTATATAGATTCAATTTTAATTGTATTAGCACATAAAAAATAATAATAACTCAATAATGTCAATATATATTTATGAATCAAGAGATCATAAGTTCAACGACAATCAACTATCTTCCTCGAGAGATTAAATTTATAATTTTACCTTACATTATATCGTAAAAAGGCAAAAGAAGAAACAACCCCATGATGTCCCACACATTTAGATGAGTCAATGGTATGGTAAGTATTTTGCAAAATAGTAATAATAACAACAATAATGGATTTATGGGTGTGTCATTGACTAAGCATATAATAAATATGTGATAATGTCACCTCAACTTTAGGACTGATCATATGGGGGGCTGCATATAATGGACAAATTAGCACATCAAATCAGCCTAAATTTATTAATATATGAGTGTGATTTGTGAACACAACACCAGCTATCACTTTATAGTATCAATTAATTAAATACTAGGTACATAAACTTTTATTATTTCAACAATTGTTCTTTCTCATTATTGTAAATAATATGTCCTATTACACATATGTAGCGGTTTTTTCTAATGATTTTTTTTCTTTCAAAATATGAACTTTGATTCACAAGGAACCATTCTCGTGGAGAAGTAAAAAATAGTTCCATAAATATATGGTGAAAGTAGTTTAAATTGGTTGTATTTAGAAAATAAAAGTTGTAATATATTCTATTTAGTACAAAAAAAAAATTGTAATATTAGTTGTATAAGAAGTTCTTTTTAAAAAACTTAGGCATTCTTTTTCTTTCTCAAAAGGATTCTTAAATAATATGTTACCTACTAGTGTAACTTCTAATTAGAACAATGGAAAAAAAAATCTTTGTAAGTGATGATTTTTTAAAAAAAGAATAGTCACAATATACATATAATTGGGAAAAAAATCAATAAACGGGAAGAAAAATTAATTTTACAACTTTATCAAGTAATTGAATAGAATAAAAAAAATTATAATAAGTACATTTGATTAAATTAAGGGGTTTTTTTTTCATAAATACACCCTATTTGAAAAGTATTTGCAAATATAGGTATCTACAAAAATATTATCAAAAATAGATTTTGTTTAATACATTATAAAATCCAAAAATAACGAATTATAATCATACGCACATATTGGTGGTTTTTTTAATTTTGGAAGGAAAATCATCCCACATTCCAAACCACAAATCACAAATTTAGGGACATTAATTGTGAAAAAACATATCCTTCGAAATCATATTTATTAGAGACATTTCATCTTCCTTTTTAAATACCTTATAAATTTTAAAAATAACCACCTTGATTTTTCATTTGGGAAGGAAAATTTTTAAGAAGGAAATTCATTTCACATTCCAAACCAGAAACTGCCATTTTATAGTGCATTAATTGCATGACAAAAGTGGCGACAATACATTGTTAGATGTACCGTTGTGATTTACATACAGTGTAATTAGTATTGTACATGTTATTTGATTTTGGTAGTTTTATTTATAAATAAACCGTATGAGCTGTTCAATTTCGTTGATTGAAACAAGAACACGTTTGATAACCACACAGTATTGAAATATACAGTACAATCATAATATATCATGTACCATAGCGTATTTTAAAACTTTTTATTTTTTTTAAAGTGTTTAATTTGCTGATATGGATACTTATAGTGTAATTTAATATGTTTGCGACAGCGAACAAGTAATTTTGAATGTACAATATCGTATAATAAAACATTGGAAAATAACATATGTAATATTTATGAATTGATAGAGACTCGTATTGTTGTAACAACTTCACACAAAATTACTATTCAAAGTGAGATCAATAGTAAATAAAAAATGTCTCATGGGTTACAAAATTGAAACTGGAAACGTTCGACATAAAAAAAGACTGTAATGTAAAATCATCATTAAGTGAATGTGTTCCTCAATATTTATGCGACACTCTTCAGCTACCTCATGATTATGATGCATCTCATTTTCATCCTACTGGCCATTTTGTGCAATAAAGATTGGGATGCTTGTTGAACCTATAACGAAAAGTTGTATAGTATTACAAAAATGTCCAAACAATATTGTTCTATATTATAAGTCGTATGATATACATGTATAAACAATACCGTATTGCAAAATAGAAATGTAATGAATAGTAATATGAGTACGAAAAATGTATTAGACATGAATAGAATGATTAATAAAGCATAAATGTATCGTGTAAGTTATACAATATGTAGAATGAAATAATGAAACATATAGAGTTTTGTATAGTTTATACAGTAATATAACAGTAAATGGAAAACTACAGTAAATAATACTCAAGTATATTGAGACATTTTAGTACGTAGATAATATTGTTCTACATATGATTTAAATACATTTCTAAACATAAATATTGACATTGTATAGAACACTGTGTCCAATTTCAAATGGAATGATTACTGTAAGGAAAAGATGTACAATATAACTAACCTAAAAACATAGTGTGAACATACGGTATATAATCAATTATACAATTTTTTCGGCTATATAGAAATTGAGGACGTGTAACATACGGTATATGCTCACTTATAAAGTTTTGTAGATGTGTATACAGTCAATTATACCACAATATGGATTGGAAAGTATAAAGATACTACTGTTCTACATATGATTTTACTGCATTTTCTAAACATGATTTTTGACATTCTAAAGACTGAAATATAAATGAACTAAATGTACAAAAATGACATAAATAGGAATAAAACATGAGTAAAACTCCCCTACACATGGATGTGTAGGGGAGCCCTACATTTTGAGTATGTGGCACCATTGGGTGCCACAAAAAATCATCTCATAAATAAAAAAAATATATATATTAAGGAATTTTTGTGGCACCAATGGTGCCACATCATCAAATTGTACGGCTCCCCTACACATCTATATATAAGGAAGTTTTACTCATAAAACATACCATACTGAACAATCTGAGACATATTGGATCACGACTATATTGAAAATGAACAGTAACATGCTAATGTTGATAGATAAGGAACAAAAACATGATATAAATACTGTGAAAAACGGAGATTATTGAGAAAAGATGGTTGAACTCGTATAATTATACCGTTCGATCGGAGCTTTGTGGTTGACGAAAATTTACGTTTTATATGGTGGCCGAAATGTGAAAAGAGAGAATGAATGGAGCTGAATAACCGAAAATGAAGAAATGGAGAATGGAGGAAGAAAAGTGAAAGAGAAAAGGAAAAGGAAAAGAAAGAAAGATGGGAAATAAATGAGAAAAAGAATTGAAATCTTTTTCATTAAAAGAGTTGACAATTAAATATGGTATGTTTTAAAAGATGGGGAGTATGTTTTAAGTGAGTGTTTTAATTCAAAAATTCAATATTAAATGTGATAAAGGGCAAAATGATATTAATGAAAAATTAATAATTACGAATTTTAATAAAAAAATTAACTTTGCAAAAAAAAACTTGAGCGCCTATATTTGCAAATGTTTTTCGAATGTAGTCTAGTTACTACAATTTCCCAATATGATCCATTCATCCTTTCATCACATCTAACCTATAATTATGTGAATTTACAACACACGTCACAAACCAATAAAAAGTTATTTTGTTAATCTAATCTACTTTCCTTGGCCATCAAGGTTGATTTGGGTGGTGAAGTAGGGACTAAATTAAATAATCCAAAAGGATTGGTTAACTAAATCAATCTTCAACACATTAAAGTGAGTGGTACTATTAAATCAATTTGCACAAAATTATAATCCAAGTTTCAAGTTTGTGTGGTTGATAATATCACTAAATTAAAGAGAAATTTATGAGACTAGTCAAATGTAAAGTATAATTACATATCCAGTCACTTAAAGAAAAATAACAACAATAAATATAAAAATATAGTTATAGATATAAATGAATATTATTTTACACTATTATTAAATATATATTTTGTGAAAAAAAACACCATCAATACAATTTTATATTTAATTAAATTTGAGTTTAAGTGGTTAGTAATAATTATTAATGAGATTTAGGATCACCTAAAAAGATGGATTTTAGTGGGAAAATGAAAGCTTAGGGAAAGTTCTTCATCGCTATTTATAGAACTTTGTGTTGAAAACTTTCTTCCTCTAAAAACCCAAACAAATAAAACTATTTAATTTTAAGTTTAATTCATCCATAAATGACCAAATAACATCTTGAAGTTATGTCTAATAATCTAGCTCAAGGACCTATCAACCTTTCAAATACAATTTTGAAAATTTAGTTAAACACTTGTTAAAACACAATTAAACTTGATATAACTAATTCAATCTTGATTTAATTAGTTTGCTCAATTATAACTAAATCAGTGCAATATACTTTTGGTAATTCTCAATGATAGATTCAAGTCCCAACTTTTTTTTTTTTTTTTTGAATCACATTGCATAAAAAAAATATTTTGGTTCATATCCACCATTAAAAAAGTGATGATTTGACAAGATTCACCAAAGAATTAAATAGTAGATGTATTTCTACTTTATGGAGAATTAGGGGCATTTGAATAGAACAGTTGGCTCAATCCTATCCTATATTTAGATGAAGTAGCCTCAAATAATCTTCATAAAAACTTTTTCAAAGTTGAAAAAATCCTAATAAATCTAGCAAGTATAATATGACTTTACTTTTATACTCATAATCTTTCAATTTATACAAAGAGTTTTTTGTCATAACCATTCATATTATTAAATAAATTGTTTTGACAAAACCTCTAATAACACTGTTCCTCTAAAACTAAACCTCTCTATCCAAACACTATTAATCATTGATATCATTGAGTTTTTTTTTTTTAAAGAAATAATAATCCATATATGATGGAGTTTAAATAGCAATTGTGAGTCAACTTTTTAGTTGGTGTAAAAAGGTAAAGTGGAAATCATGAGGTTTTTGAAAGGGAATGGGATGGTGAAAAGGGCAAAAGGTGATGACTTGAAAAGAGTGGTGTGGTGTGGCCCCTTCTCCCTATCATGGGAATAAGAGTCCCAATATTTTTTGGGTCTTTATTTTTTTGGTCTTTACAAAGTAAAAATAGTTATACACCTAATTGGTATTGCTAGTTCATATAATTTATTTTATGATATGATAGCACACACATTGATTGGATGCTCATATTTATTAGGCTCAATTATCATTTGGGCTATTGCACTTTTGTGAAAGGGATATTTAGTGGTTGTTCTCCAATAATTATGTTTTCAATTTCCATTTATTTTGAAGATTAGTTTTTTGAAAAAGTAAAATTAACTATTTTCTAGTATTGTTACGAGCCGTTTCAATTATTTCAAAAGGTCATTTGTGAAGAAAAAAAATATGGAACCAAACATTAAAATGGGTTTTTTTTACTTGAAATAGGAACATTTTTTAGTTATAGGCAACGCCACGATATGTTTTTATGAATATTGAAAGTTTAGGTAAATAAGAAAAAAAATCACAAGTAACAAATTGTTTATATATTTTTTCAAACGTAAGATTCTAACGCAAATTATCAAAATCCAATCATTCAAAACTCATCCAATGGCAACAAAAACCTAAATAGAAACAAGCATAAGACACAGATAATTCAAATATATAAAAAGCAACCAATTACGAGAAACAAAATTTGATTAAATTAAAAAAGATATTAGACCTCAAACAAAATAATAACTTTTTTTTTTTTGAGAAAGCCCATACATAATTAATTGACTATAAGAGATTGTATCATAAATCAAAATATATGATACCAATTAATAAGCAATGAATCAAAAACAAAGAAAATGGGAGGCAGATGTGGCTGAGAAGGTACACTTTAAAGTTTAAGACAAAAAATAGTTTTCTTTTTTTAGTTTTTAGTTTTTAGATTTTTTTTTTTTTTTTGTTCCCATGACCCCTTAATATAACAAATTCAAATTCACGAGATTTATAAGGTGCAAAATCGAAATTATAAGAATCTATTTAATACTTTTAATTTTATAGTTCAGAGATAAATTGATAAGAAAGTTCAAAAAACTAAACTCGTAAATTCACTTATTGATTTCAATGTTTAAATTCACTTGCTTATTACTCCTGTTACATAAGATCCACTCTCATTCATCATTTTTACTCTATATTGGGGGAGATTTTACATTGAAAACAATAGTAATAATAATAATACTAATAATAATTCTATATAGATTAATCTAATCCCACGTTTGGATGAAGCAACTTCGTAAAAATTTCAATAAACTTTTAATAATTTGAATTATGGAACTTAATTTGTAAGGGTTGAATTGGGTCGTGATGTTCTTTGAGCTATAATTTTATAATTTTCTTTGAGTTGTATTATAATCTTATAATTTTCTTTAAGTTTGGTCCATTTTTTAATTGGTTAATTTTTTTACTTTATTCAAACCAAACTAAAATTATATATATAAGAGAGTAATATTAATTAATAAGATTAACTTTTAACATATTGATATA
Organism: Sicyos edulis; assembly: GCA_036507275.1. Classification (NCBI taxonomy): domain Eukaryota; kingdom Viridiplantae; phylum Streptophyta; class Magnoliopsida; order Cucurbitales; family Cucurbitaceae; genus Sicyos; species Sicyos edulis. The sequence continues at coordinate 46,872,988 of CM071849.1, read as the reverse complement.
TAATATTTATTAATAAGATGAATATTGCCGTTTAAGACTACAACTATACATTTTTTTCTCTACCTTTTTTACATATCTAAAAGTTAAGGGCCTAGTTTAATAGAAGAAAGGTGATGTTTACAACCATATAATATTTCGAACTAACTCGTATATTTTCGGATTAGTTAATTAGCCTACTCTCAACTCCAAATTGCGGATTGTCAAGGAAACTCAAACAAAAAATGTGGGTTGATCCAAAATATTATTCTAACCTATTTCAACCCACATGATATATGCCTTTGCTTTTCATAAAACCTCTACACACTCCAAAAGAAAAAAAATAATTGATAAAACCTTCCATTAAACCATTTATTAATTACTCTTCAATTTAAATAGTATTTTATGGGGGAATCATCATGAAATGATTCAATTGGTCAAAGAGAATCTTGAGGTACTTAAGATGATAAGTTCAATTAATGGTCGTTACCTATGGGTTTTCTCGACATTCAAATATCGTAGGAACAGATTAGTTGAGATGCAAGTAAGTTATCTGAAATAGTAATAGATATAAAAAACTAGTATTTTATGGGGACAACAACTCATAATCTATTTCTTCTTCAACCTTCTAAACTAAATGCCTTTAATCAAACACACTTAATGAGACATGTATTAATAGATATTACTCATTTTAAATAAATAAAAGTCGGATATGGATTATGAAGATCAAACAAGTAACTATGTTGTTAAGTTAAATTAACATCAAATAATAAAATCAACCTATGGTTGCAATTCCCTATACTTTATTTAATAACAATTCAACAACGGGAGATTATTTTTTGTAACAATTATTATTTATTTATGGGAAGTGTTGGGGGGGTTGCAGAGGAGTGCAGATATGGCACATGGGTCCATGGCCTACGCCGGCGTTTGGTCCATCCTCCTCTGAATCGCTTTCATTACACAGACACTCATAGGGAACCCAAATTCATGTTAAATTATTGACCCTCTTCTATATAATTATAACAACAATAATAATAACACCAGTAATAATGTTCAAATAGTCACAAAAAACAACCCAAACCAAATTCAGCATCAATGTGTGTGTATGTTTGTCACACTCCCATGGCTCCGCTTTAATATGGAATCTAATGACCGATCCTACTATATTTAGATGTTAGATGATCTGTAAAAAATTAATTATTATTTATAGTGGTTATCATGGTTTGAATTCATCATTTTTAAATAATTAATTAAAGTCCTCTTTTTTCATCTTTGTTCGTTGTGTTTAAATTCTTTCAATTTCTCTCATTTTCTCAAAAAGATGAATCAAATTTATAACCATGCATTGAAAAAACAAGATATAACATTGTTGTTACCTAATCAACCATCACGAGAAGCAAATACAACGAGTACATTAATCACTAAAGTTGAGAAAAGTCACTCTCCTATGTCAAGAGTTGCATAATTCTAATAGTATCATATACAAAATTTACAAGTTCAAAAATTTTTATCTCAATTATTGTTGAATTAAAAAAAAAAAAAAAAAAAAAAAAAGTCATCTCTCTCGACAATATTATATTATTAAAAAAATTAAAAGTTACTATTTACGGCTTTCTCTATATAAATTTAGCTCTCAAAGTTTTATGTCCACCAAAAAAGATTTCCCCGAATAACGTCACGTTTAAATCCTATAAATATAAATATAAATGATGTAAGTTACGGAGTCTTCTCCAAAATTGAAATTGAAATTTGTTTCATTTAACTTTTGATGACACGATCGATAAAGTTATTAATATCAAAAATTATATTTTTTTCAATTAAAAAAGTACATCAAAATTCAAAGATCTAAACAATGATAATTCATCGTGTTGTCTTTTAGGTAAAAAGTTTGACATTGAAATAAGAGAAATTAGTATGTTAAAATAAATAAATAATAATAGTAATAATAAAAGGAAAAAATTTCAACCAAAAATCACGTAAAAGTACTTTAACGAGCAGCAACACCTTCACACTTTTTCATGTGTGATTTTTTTTTTCAAATAAAATAAATAAATTGAAGGGTTTTGCCTAGTAAAAGTAAACATGATTTATCCAACATTTATTTGATAGGTTTTTTTTATTACTTTATTTGATTAGGTTATAAATTTAGAGAAAATCGAATTGTTTCAATTAGGTTATAAAACATAATAAATAGATTATATTATAGCAATTAGTTATTTATATTTCGACTAGATGATTATTTATATTTTAGTAATGGAATAAGTTAAATAGTTTGATGTATCATAAAAAAATCTTCTTATTCATTTTTTTTTTTGGTTAATTGGTTATTTAAGTTACATCATTAATAAACTACGAAAAATTATCTCATTATATATAAATAACTCATTGTTACATTTTGTCAATAATTTGAAAGAAGTAAACCGTTTTATAAAATTTATAAAATAAAATTTTAATTTTAAAATTATGGAGATTAATTTAGCCTACTTCAAATCATATTATCAAATCTATAGATTGCTTATTTTTCTTTAAATGTATCTTTTTAAGAGGCTGCAAACAATTGACTTTGAATGCAATGTAGGTTTTTAGATTTTGGTAAAAAATAATAATTGATTTTTATTTATCGATACATGTGTTTATTATTTTTTAACATGAATTTTGCCGACAAAATAGTGAGGTTGGACAACCGATAGTATCTTGATTTTTTTTTTTCAATGAAAGCAATTAATTTTTATTATTGTTTACTTGCCTCAATCAATTAATTTTAATCTTAAATTTTCAACTTCCTTGAAATAGCTACGAGAAACTAGCTTCAGATATTGGTTTATTGGGGATGATAGATGCTCAGTTTTTGGTAGAATAATTTATTGCTTGCTTTTAGGGTCATTTAATAAATAATTAAATAAATAAACCAATAATTTAACATGATAATATGATAAATAGCTTTTTTTTAGTACAATAATTAATGAACCCATTAGTTTTTGTACATTTTTTTTTTATAAAACTTAATCTTATATCAACCGCTTAAGAAATTAACATTATATTTTTATAACTAAAATTAAAATTTATATAGCTTAATTTTGAATGTTTTATCATTGGTTATTTGTGATTGTGATTTTGTTTACAAGCAATTTTCTAGCTAATTTAATTTTTGAGGGATTTTTCATTTTCTATTTTCCAAACTAAATTTATCTTAGTCACCCTAAACTTTTAAAGTTTAAATGTAGTAGAAAAAAAAAATCTCGGTGTTTTGAAAGTTTCGAATAGAAATGAAAATATTATTAATGGATAAGAAATATCTGTGACTAACATCAAATAGTTAAATTTAATTGACATCTAATCATTCACTTAAAATTAGAGGTTTAAATCTCTAACTATTGCCGCACTTATTGTAGAAAAATAAATAATAACAATGATTATAAAACTAGAACAAAAAAACACATATTTAAATAATCGTTTCTATTTTTCAATAAAACTATTGAAAACGATCATTGTTAAATCAACAATTCAAAGTAATTTAAAGAAAAAACAACTTATCGACATGAAAATTATAATACTACAGATTTGAAATTAAAATAATTTTCCACACGGCGTTTAATTTACTTGATTAAAGATTTCAACACGTTATTATTCATCATCAATAACTGTCAAAAAAATTATATCTTCAATAATAATAATAAAACACGTTATTAATAAAGTTGCTTTTGTCCTCCTTCGAATATTATTATACAAAAGAGAAACAATAGAAACTGTACTACGTTTTAAAAATATATATCAAATCATAAAGTCAAGTTTTTTTTTTTTTTTAGAATAATTAAAAAAAAAATCAAGCTAACTCATCAGTATTTACCAAGGGTTGATGGTACAATAAGGTATATTATTTGATGAATCACGAGTTCGAACTCTAAAATTAATTCTCATATTTATTTATTCTTTTTCAATTTAACGACAAACACTAGAGAATTTGAAATCATGATTGAGTTATGGTTTTGATGGATCAATTAACCATTTTATCTATGTATATAAATATAATAAAACCAACAAAACATCAATTTATTGTAATTTTGTTAAAAGCAAACAATATATAGTAACAATATGAACCATTTGTAAAGTTTGACCAACTAAAAAAAACCATAAAGACCTCATCAAATGGATACAATCAAACATGAAACTTAACCCACAAAAAAGGGTTGGATGAAGAGAATAAATAGACAAAAGAAAATGAAAGAAATTAGGAGGCTAATTTTGAGCAATTTTCTTCCATAAACAATAACATAGTTGAAAATAACTAAATAAATACCAAAAACAAACAAATCTAGAGATTCTCCCCTCCCCTTAATTATAATTAGTAGTAGTTGATCATCATTATCAAATTCAATATTGACTTAGTCCCCTTTCTCTCTTCCTACTAAAACAAGTTTAGTCACCAAATACACACCCTTCTCCTAAAACCTCTCTTTTTTCTTTCAAAAAGAAAACTAAAATTGTTAAAAATATATTTTCTTTTTAATGTTTTGAGATTTATTTATTGGAAAATTGTCAATATATTTTTTTATCCTAATAATAACAGTGTAAATATTATCGTGATTCTTATACTTTCATAGTTGTTTCATTTTGATTATTATAATTTAAAATAACTAACTTTAATTATAATACTTGAAAATAATTCATATGATCATTTTGAAGCCAATTCAATTTGAATAAAAGTTAATCTAATAACAATAATTTTAATATAAAATAAATCAAGTAAACATATTTCTATAATGTATGGTAGAAAAGTAAAATACATTGTTTTTACAAAAGTAATTAATACACCAACAAAAATAATGATCTAATGGCATCTAATTACGATTTTTGTGGTCGAATCCTAAACATTTTATATTCTACTCAAAAAATATTTAAAAGTGCAATTAGAAATGCTGTTGTATTAAGAAATAGGTATACTTACATTAAAATTGTACATTTAAAGTATAAAAACGAACAAAAAAAATGGTATTTTAACTCATTAAAATTAAGTTTAAAAAAATTAACTTATTAAAATTATAATAGAAAATTATAAATCTCCCCAATACGATTAGAACAAAGTTAAAATTTAATCCACGTAATTTCAAAAATTAGAGATTTAACTCTTATGATTTGAAAAATATTAAAATTTAATATATATAATTTTAAAAAAGTATAATATTAGTTGTTCCTAATCGTTGGCGAATAAAATACATGGAAGTTCACTATTCATACATAAATGGTACCGTCTATATCTTTTACAAACATTGAAAATTTAAATATATAGAAGTTCACTATTCACATTAAATAAGTGAATTATTTATTCCATCAGTTACTTAACTCACAATTTCATAATTTACATACAAATAATTAACTTCTAATTACTTAATTAGTTGAAATTTAGAAAAAAATTACTATTTTTTAGGTTTTATAATATTATAGAAATTAAGTATTAATTTTTAAAATTATAAATACCATTTTTTAACATTTTTTAGTATACAATTTTAACATAAAAATTAAATTATATCTTGATATAGATGTTAGTAACTGCGTGTTGACTTAGTTGTAATTTAATTCAATTCTGATTATTTGACTTCATTCTTATTTAGAAGAAATAATTTTTTTTTATACTATGATATTGGGGAGAAATGCTATCTCCTATGTAGAGTATATGTCCCCTCTGAAAAAAAACAAAATAAAATCACATAAACCAAACTTATAATTTACTCAAATTGAAATTATTATGAAAAAAAAAAAAAAAAAAGAGTATTTAGGCTGTTCCCTCTCCCCAACCCTCCTAATAAATCTCTATTTTCTTTCCCTGTTTCCTTGTCAACCTCTTCTGTTACTTTCCTTCCCAAAAAAAGATTTTTTTTTTCCCTTCTTTTCTATTTATTATTTACTTACCAATTCAATATTATTTATTCAACATCTCATCTTTTTCCAATAAATATATATATATATATATATATATATTCATTCCATTAATGCTCCCTTCCAAGACTCCATTTTCTTCTCAATCTCATTCAACTTCCTCCTTTTAATGCCACACCCACTTTTATTTTCCATTTCTCTCTAAAGGGTTTGCTTCAGATTCTTCCACCTCGCCGGAATCCATGGCGGTTCACGCTCATTTCTACCCGGAATTTCTCCCATTTCCCTTCGCCGCCAATCCCGCCGACGCCGTCCCTCCGTTTTATTCCCAGAAACCGCCGCAGATCACCCAAACTGAGTTCTTTGACGTCGGTGGCGGCGGTGCTGACGGCCGTGCCCACGACGGCGACGGCGACTCTGTTTTTACCTTCTCGAAAACCCCCCACCGGACGGCGTTTTCTCAATGTCTGAGTGCCCATGTCGAGAAACAGAGACAGGAGATCGACCATTACATTAGATTACAGGTTTGGATCAAACCCATTTCGTTGAATCGGAGATTCTTCCGTTTATTTTATTGAAATTTTAACGATTTTTAACTTTTTGATTTCAGAATGAGAGTTTGAGAATGGCGGTGAGAGAGCAAGGGAAGAATCAGATTTCGACATTGATGAACAAAATCGAAGCGAAAACGGCGATAATGTTAAGGCAAAAAGAAGAAGAAATTGAAAAAGCTTCGAAGAAAACAATGGAGCTTGAAAATTTTCTGAGAAAATTAGAAACAGAGAATCAACTGTGGCAGAGGATTGCGAATGAAAACGAAGCAATGGCGATGTCGTTGAACAACACATTGGATCAAATGAGAGAACAAAAGGGTTCGAATTCATTCGACGACGCAGAATCCTCCGCCGCTGGTGAAGAAATTCCGGCGAGAAACAGAGGATGCTCTGTTTCAGAACAGGGGGTTGTTAAAATGAACAAGATGATTTGCAGAGGCTGCAATTTTAGGAATTCGACAGTGATTTTCTTGCCTTGTCGGCATCTTTGTTGTTGTAAAGATTGTGAATCTGTGTTGGATTCGTGTCCGGTTTGCAGAACAGGGAAGAAAGCTAGCATTGAAGCTCTGTTTTTCTGAGAAAAAAAAGATAGAAAAGAAGGAATTGTTCTTCCATGTTTTTTTTTGTTTTTTTTTTACTGTTTCTTCTGATTTTGGATTGGGAAATTGTACTTTGAAACTCTACCAAAAAAATGAAGTGGACAGGTTATTACAGGACAGGGCATCTTTTTTTCTTTTCCAAATATTGGGATTTTATTGTTTAATTTATTTATTTTTAGATTTGTCTATTTTCATGAAAAAAATTCTTGGGTTTTGAAGATTGATTTGAATTATATGTTGATGTGTGGTTTTAGTGATCCATTTTGAGCTTTCTTTGTCAGAGTTTAATTTGCAAGTTTGAAAGAAAGAGATTGTCAGATTGATTCAGTGCTCTGTTTGGCTGCTTTTGTTGATAAATTAGGATATTCTCATCTTTTGCTTCAATATAATTCATGTCAGGTTTATTTCATTTTTCACATTTTACATAACATTTCTTATGTTTTCTTTTTCTAAAAATTGAATTGGTTTGGGAGATATAAACAATAGACCTCTAGCTAACTTAAATTGAATATTATTTGGAATGCTAAGTTTTAATCAATCAATGAAAACTGATTTGACCAATTTAGATGGTGTATGTTTGATTATATTTTGCTGTTAAAAATTACTTACCGGGCTTGTTTATCCTATTTAGTAATTACATTGAAAAGTTATTTTGGGTAATTAAAAATTAAAAATTGTAATAAAAAATTTGTTTTAATGTAATTTTTGTGTAGAGGTTTTAAAAGTCAAAACTTTATTTAGATGGATATTTAAAATGAGTGGTTATTTTTTGTTAGTTAAAAAAATAATGATTAAAAATGAGTTAATTTGATTGATTTAAAATAAATGATTGAAAAAATGAATGATTAGAGATTGATAATTAAAATTGAGAGTTATTTTTAAACATAAAATGAGGAGAAATTAATAAAAATTCATTTGAATATAAATTTTCGAAGAAAAATTAGTAAATTCTTCGATTAAATGCCCTTTTTTATTCTTTTTTTCCTTTTTAACAATTGTAAGTGGGTATACTTTTGATCTTTTGGTGATAACGTGTATGGAATAGAGAAAAAGAGAGAGTTAAATTATATCATTAGTCTTATGATGAAAGAAAGTAAAATTTTAATTTTTTGTAAAAAAAAATAGTCTACAATTAAAAAAAGGTTTAAATTTTATCTTTATAATTTTGTAAAAAATATAATATTATTACAATAGTTTTGATAAATACACAAAATACAATTTTAATTATTTATAATCGTTGATGAATTAGCTACGAAAAAGTGAGTCGTGTGAAAATAAAGAGAATCGAAAAGGTGTGATTGGAATGGAGGAAAATTCAAAAAGTGGAATGCATGAGTGTTTTGAGTTTTGTTTTTTAGCAAAGAAAGTTAGAAAAGAGGAATAATATTGAGGGCCATTGGCAAAGGCAATGAGAATGGGAGTGGCATAAAAATGGCACCAAATCAAGATGGTCACCACAGCATCCTTTACTTTTGCTTCCACATTTCAAATTTGGGTTCTAATTGCTACACACAAATTTAGGGTGGACCTACTTCATCTCACCTATCTCTATCTTGAATTTTTCTATTTATTTTCTTTATTCATTTTTTTTTTTAGTAATACATGGATAAGGTGGAACATAAAAGTGGTCGATTCTCGCTATCTCACATTGTAACTTATGGTTTGGACTAAAGATTCGTAGGCTTGAAAATAACATGTTCATTTAGATAAGAACAAGCTTTTTGTAAGTTAAAACAACAAATTGATGAATAAAATGTTGGAGAAGAGAATTTCGTAGAGACAAGAATATAGTTTCACATCAAATTAAAAAAAAAACTAAAATTTAAGTTTATAAATAAAGACGGCATATTCCAGTATTTGACTTTTTAAAATAGAATTGTAAGTAGAATTATATCATCGCTGGTATATATGTATATATAAATTTTTTAAAAATATAATTTTTATTCTTGTACTTTAACTTCGGTTCAATTATAATTTTTAATTTTCAAATGTTCAATTTTTATAATATATAAAATTTAAAATCACTATTATTTTATTGTAGACTCAAGCATATACTAATCTGGACTAATTCTTTGTATTAATAAATGTTCATACCAGTTTGCTCACACTTTAAGTTATTACATATCGATCATTATAACGAAATGAGCACCATAGTAACTCAAATTAATTTTTAAGAATAATTTTATTATTTACACAATCTTTTTATTGACTACTACGTCAACTCATTCGTAAAATTTTGTCTTTAGCAAAGGAATTCTAAGAGGGTAGACAATATCATTTTGATTCCCTCCTTTAAATTTCAATTTTGAATTCATTCTAAAAAGTAACTCTCTTGAATTCGAGTATTCCCTATGACAATATTCTTCCAATGTCTCCGGTGCTTGGCCTAGGGACGAGCGTGGTTACCCTTATTTCAAAAAAAAAAAAAAAAAAAGCAACTCTCTCCGTTCCGTTCACAACTCCATTAATTAGGTAAAGAAACAAACAAACAAACAGAGCATTAATTTTTTATTGATGTTGAAAAATTAAAGTGCGAAAACACCGTTCAGTTCATCCATTAATTAGGGCTTGGAAATTTCAAAGTCCTCTTTCTCTAATTTACTTTCATTAGTCAATCTAAGTCACATCACATAACAAATACACTTTCATTTTTCAAAAGATATCACCAAATCCATTGTTCTAGATGAGATCAGATTCACTCATCACTTCAATAAAGATAAACAAATGAACAAATATGACTTTGGGAAGAAGAATTGTAGTTTGCAAACACTTCTTTTCATACAAAACACACCTGTCCATGAAAAGAACCTATACAGAAAATAGTGCCAATTTGTCATTGAAACATTTTGACATCTCACAGATTCCAAACTCTACCAAATTTGCACAGAAACATGTCAAAATCTTTAACTATTCTTGTATCAGCAAGTGGAGCATTTTAAGTATGAAGCAAAAGATTCAATATTTGTGTCAAACTTTTTACACAATTCGAGAGATCCGTACTACAAACAACATCCAAAGCAGTAAAGATAATCTTTTGACAAATTGCGAGGGAGAAAATTTTGGGTACTCATCTGAATTAGCTTTTTTTTTTTTTTTTTTTTTTTATATCTCGTGCTGAAAAGGACAGGAGAAAAGGGTAATAGAGTGAATCAGTAGAGACTATAACCAAGAAACTGGCTAATGATAATGGCAAGTCCAAGAGCAATGGCTACAAAAGAAGCAGCCCAGGTCAGTTTTTCAGTTATTCTAGGCACTCTGTCCTTCAAAGCCTCGCTAAACGAGCCTATAAAAGCAGTATAGCTTCCCATTGAAACCACTGTTCCAACTAAGAACATAACAAGAAAGGCAGCACCAGCTACACGGGAAGGCAAGGCTAGGGCAGGCAAGACTATCATTAGTGCATCAGGTTGTAGGCCATGGACAACTCCAGTGGCAAAAGTGGCAAAACCCAACTTTTTCTTCTTCTTTGTTGTGCCTACAACCACTGGTTTCTCTAGTGTTTCGTAGATGCCGACATCACCACACTCACCATTTTCTAGACCTACAACACATGGGGTACGGATTTCTGAAGCCTCCCTAATACCCAAAATGCCTATCACGAATAGAGTCACGCCTACTACTATTGTGCCCCAGGTTCTCAGAATTTCAATGTGAAGCTTATCTTTTAGCAGTAAAAATAGTAAGCCAAAAATGACCTGACCTGCATCATGGCCACAACCCCAAAGGGCGCCAACTGCAGCACTTTCCATGCGGCTACACCCAATTGAAAGGGGTGCAAGAGCAGCTAGGTGGTCTGGTCCTGATAATGTGTGTAAGCAGCCAGCTAAGAAACCAGCCCAAGCACTGGTTAGTAGTCCACTCCGGATCAATCGTCCTCCAACTGCAGGACCTCCACTTTTAGCAGCATTTTGAAAAGATGCAAAAGCCGCTGGTGCAAACACTGGTTGGATCAGGATCAGGGCAAGCGCAGAAAGAACAAAGAGTGACTTTTTGACCTAAGAAGTTCAACATCATGCGAAAATTTATCAGTTCTAAGAAGAAAATACCTAACTACATACTAAAGCAAAGATATCAAAGAATCAGAATTTACAACCAAAAGGGTCATTGTTATTTCATCATATTTAACAAGTTAATAGCTAAACAATGTCAACACAAGATTGCTTTAGAGCTATGACTGTCCATCCAGCAAGCCTATAAACAAATAACAGATATGCAATAGGTTTAGATGGATAATTGATATAAACTAATATGAGATGTGATCATTTGAACAGTTATTCACTAATGGATAATTTCATTATATGCATCATAAATGTCATCGATGCATGAACAATGTGACCAATGCACCTGTTGGTGATGGATTTTCATTTCCTTAGCTAATGGATTTTCATGATGTCACCTGATCATTTGAACAGTTATTCACTAATGGATTTTCATGATGTCCCAAGTGTCAGAAAAAGAAGGCGAAAAATAAATAAAGCGCAACCAATGCTGCTTCTCTATTATGCACCTGTTGGTGAATCCGTGAGTCTGTGACCACAAGCTAATAAGTATAAGTAAATGTGAAATGTTTAATTTCAAGGAGTACCGCTAACAATAAAAGAGGAATGCAATATGGAAAGGAAAATTTCTCTGAACATACCCATTAATGGACAATAAAGAATCTCATTCGACGGTTGAGACCACTGAAGCATTATCCAAGATTTTAGATTACATATACGAAACATTCGTCAGGAATTGTGATTCATAAGATACATTGATGATTCAATACATTGCAAATTTCGAAATCACAATCGTGCTTTTGACTAATTCCAACAATTGTGATTCATAAGAGACATTGATGATTTAGTTACATTACGAATTTCGAAATCACAATCACGCTTTCGACTCATTCCAACAGTTGTGATTCATATGAGACATTAATGCTTTAATTACATTGCAAATTTCGAAATCACAATCATGCTGATTCATACAAGTCACAAGAAACTGGAATCTTAAAATCACTCCACAGCAAGTATTCCACGTGACTGGTATAATTAGGTCAAATTCATGCCAGAAATCGAAAAGAACAAAATTCTCACGAATTTCAACAAAAAAAGTACCCAAGGTTTTCAATAATTCATCCAATCAGAAAGAGTTATAACACAACCAATTCACAGTATTCCAAACTTGACCTAACAATCAATATAATGCACTTCAAAGTAAACAAGGCAGCACAGGGATATTACATCCAACCGCAATTCAATTATCTAATTGTCAAAATTAAAGCAAAAGAAGAACACAAAAACAACATCAGAGAAACAGAAATAAGGAAATCGAATCAAATACTTTCTCATTTCCGGCGAAATGTTCCAGGAAATCAGGCTTAGTCGAGGCGGTTCGAGAATCCGACGGGTAAATCGAATTGCTGGACAAATCCGACGAAGAGAGGAAACGAATCGACGACGTAGAAGGCTTCTCATTCTTGGAGGAGAACAAACCTAGCGGCCGGAATCCATGGCGCGTCGGGAAGGGGAAATTGAGGTTGACGGAGTCAATGCGACTGAACCGAGGAAGAAGAGATGAATTAGGGATAATCTTGAGGGAGGACGGAGAAGGAGAATAGAGGAGCCTATCCATGGCGTCTCTTCTCCGTCGTATCGGCCGGCGCCGGCGGCAGAGAGAGCTCCGATTGGAGGGCGGCGGAGGAAGGAAGAAGAGTTGAAGATGAGATTGGAAGATAGAGTCCAAGTCAGGCAGTTCTACCGAATTTTTTTTTTTTTTTTTCCAATTTTATATATTTGTTTATATAATTTTCTCTGGTCCAATGAGATTGACGTGGGCTCATCTATTACCATGCTTAATTAATTAGAAAATGAAAATGATTTATAACGATAAACTATTGTAAATTTTCTAATTAAACCAATTCAGTTCTTCTTTTAATCCATAAACTTTTTTTAAAAATTGTTTTAATAAATGCAGGTGGAAATAATGGTTCTTTGAGGTCGAATTATTTTATTTTTCTTTTTTCTTTATTATTTTCAAAGTTGTAGCTTTAAAAATTTGTTCTCTTGAAATTTAACTCACTCCTTACCTATTTTTTGTAATAAATTCAAAGTTAGAGGTGATATTTTTTTAATTTGTTAACAAAATACAAAATACTATGAATAATTAATTTTTTTCATATTTATTTAGGGCTATATTTGAAAGAAGACATTTGTTATGCTTTATCTAATCAATAGAAATTAAATTATAATTTATAATTTATTTTTATTGAGGGAGGGGACAATTATTTAGGTGGGAATTAAAGGCTGAGTTGGTGTGAGATAATTGACTGAAAGCAGCTAGAAATAGTCAGGTTGCCGATGGATTCGCCCTATTCAATTTTTAAAAGCTGAAAATGTCGAAGGTTGAATTACATATATAAAAGGTTTCATTTTGAAAGGTTTAGTAACTTAATAATTTTATTATTAGGTATAAATTTAGTATCAACATTTGATTCTCATTTATTTGAAAACAATTATGTCGGACTTGAGACTCAAGAAAAATAAAACAATCGAGTTAAGTTACAAATTTAACAAATAGTCGACTTCGACGAAATCGACTATAAAAGCCATTGATCCATCGCCAACACCCATTTAATTGACTTTTGAGCGACTTTAGAGGATAATCCGAAAATCATATCGAGGACTGAAGTTTGTAATCCCACAAAAGTCAAATGGGAATGAGTCTGAAGACTCTTGTTCTAAAAGCACCCAATATTCAGTTCACCTAACATCCTTTATCCACTAGCCTTGATCACACACTCAACAATAAAAATATAAAGACACAGCTAATACGAACGATTGAACCCTGACAGAATTAAAAAAAGAAAAAAGAAAAAACAAGAAGCCTTGATCACACACTCAACAATAAAAATATAAAGACACAGCTAATACGAACGATTGAACCCTGACAGAATTAAAAAAAGAAAAAAGAAAAAACAAGAAGCCTTGATCACACACTCAACAATAAAAATATAAAGACACAGCTAATACAAAGGACTAAACCCTAACAAAAACAACAAACAACAACATCATACTAATGCAACTCATATTACATAGATAATCCCACAAAGAGACAAGAAGAAATCCCCACGAAAAAACCGTCGAGTAGAAGATAGAATAAATTCATGGCCTCCAAAAAATGGATCACCAACTTGGCCAGGTTGTGAGAAACCCTATTTGATCAAAAGACCAAGCGGGGTAGATGAAATTAGTTTGGTATAACTCAAGCCAAATGGTTCCATTTACATTGGGGGTTTGGTTCTACCCAAATCAAAACTTAGTCCCAACTAGATCCATCAACTGTCCCATTCATTGTACCTTTGAGCCTATGCATGATGGACAACTACTAATCCCTAAGGTCGTGCACTTGGAGACAGGACGCAAACAGTCCCATTCCCTACAGTTTTTTCCTCGCTAGATTCTTCGTCAGAGACTACACCAAGATCTGACACCTTCTTCTGACAGCTTTATTTTGCCTATTTTTCTTATACTAGCTCCTTTAGCTTTTCTGCGATCAAATGGGGTGAAGCTTCTTCCCCGATCTCTTCTTCTCCATGAGCAACCTTCGTATTATAGGATATGTATCAAGTTTTTTCATTTTATATTAATGTGCATCATATACGAAATTAACAAAGCCGCTAATTCAATAAGGGTAATTTTTTAATACAACAAAAAGTTAAAGAACTCAAACTACATACATTGTAACGATCAAACACATCAATATACAAGTTGAGTATGATCAATTTAATTATAGATGAAGATTCCAGCTCTATTTCAAAAAAAAAAAAAAAAAGATTCCAAGTCCGTATCTTTTGGCCATTAATCATGTGAGTTGTATGACCCACTTTTATTGGAAAATAGACATTTAAGTAAATCAGGTTCTTGGGATAGTCTATTTACGTAGTTAACCAAAACCAAAACAAATAAGGGGATATAAAAGCCCTAAGATTGAGGGGTATTTCCGTCATTTAGGTAAAAGGATAACAGGCACTAACGTGGCGCGTATTTAAAAGCGCCATATCGTTATTGTCCGTTTTCACCAAAACGAGAGGTGCAGCAAAGCAGAGGCACAAATCCCTCTTTCAATAACCCCCTACATCACATCTCATCTTAAGACCCCCCATCCAGCACATCCAAAGTCAACAGTCACCATTTCCTCAAATCCCATTGGGTAACCAAATTCCCATCCACTACTCGCGTCGCACCAGATTACACGCGAAATTTTTAAAAACGAACCGAAATCCCTTCGCCATTTGGCTCAAACACTCAGTCTATTTGGTGGTGGAGAAAGAGGTTCGAGCTTCGAGCTTTGAGCTTTGAGCTTTGAGCTTTGAAGGTTTCTTAGCAACAATGGCGAAACCGGTCCAGATTGAAGTGTGGAATCCTAATGGCAAGTACAGAGTTGTTAGCACTAAATCCATGCCTGGAACTCGTTGGATCAATCTCTTGATCGAACAGGACTGCCGAGTCGAAGTACGGTTTCTTTCTATTTCTATTTCTCTTTCGTTTTTCGTCTGTTTCTTCGGAGTTTTTACGTGGATTGAAATTTTGTATGCTAGATTTGTACTGAGAACAAGACGATTCTCTCCGTGGAGGATATTGTTGCTCTCATCGGCGATAAGTGCGACGGCGTTATTGGACAGGTATTTCAACTTAATCGCACTAGTTATTGTTAATCAGAAATTTTTTATGCAGTTTAGATCATTTCAATCGAATCGAATGAATTAGCATTTCAATTCGTGCAGATAAGAAGAGAAGGAGACTTAATCTCTATCAAAAACTTAATCGAACTAGTTATTGTTAATCAGAAATTTTTTATTCATCTTAGATACTTTGAACCGATTTGAATCTAATCGAATGAATTAGTATTTCAATTCATAGAGATAAGAAGAGGAGACATAGTCTCTATAAAAAAAACTTAATCGAACTCGTTATTGTTAATCAGAAAGTTTTTATGCATTTTCGATAGTTTGAACCGATTTGAATCCAATCGAATGAATTAGTATTTCAATTTGTGGAGATAAGAAGAGAAGGAGACATAGTCACTATAAAAAACTTAGTCGAACTAGTTATTGTTAATCAGAGAGTTTTTATTGATTTTAGATAGTTTGAATCGATTAATAAAATGAAATGAATTAATATTTCATTTCGTTGAGATAAGAAGAGAACGAGATTTATTCTCTATCAAAAACTTAATCTAACTAGTTATTGTTAGTCAGCAAGTTCTTGTGCAGTTTAGAAAGTTTGAATCGAATTTTTCGAATAAAGTAGTATTTCAATTCGTGGTGATAAGAAGAGTAGGGTTAATCTCTATCTAAAAACTAGTTCGAAATGGTTTTGAGTGATCGCGATGACTCGTTCACATGTGAATCTTAATCGATTGAAGATGAAAATGTTTGGTTGATGTAAAATTACGAATGAGTTTTGCTATTTGTGATTCTGTGATTCGTTTTCGTGGATTTTCAGTTGACTGAAGATTGGGGAGAGGTGCTGTTTTCTGCACTAAGCAAAGCGGGAGGCAAAGCTTTTAGTAATATGGCTGTTGGTTACAATAATGTCGATGTTAATGCTGCTAATAAGTATGGTATTGCTGTAGGAAACACTCCTGTAAGTTTATTTTGCTCTGTTTAATGTTAGAATCTGAGTTGATATTTGCTACCGTTTAATTTTAATGTTCTGTTGTAGATTACATGTTTGGTATAGTATAGACTGATTTACATACATGGATTTAGATCGTTTTTCTTTTACTTGTTTAGGGAGTACTTACAGAAACAACAGCAGAGTTGGCAGCTTCACTTTCTCTTGCAGCTGCAAGAAGGATAGTTGAAGCAGATGAGTTCATGAGGGCAGGCCGCTATGATGGGTGGCTTCCCAATTTGTATGACTATCTGTCCTAATTTGAATTATTCCCTAGAAATAGGCAACAATAATTGCTCGACAAATTTGAATGATTTCATTTAATAGGTTTGTTGGAAATTTGCTGAAAGGACAGACTGTGGGTGTGATTGGAGCTGGTCGTATTGGATCTGCCTATGCAAGGATGATGGTACGTTACCGAACTCGATTAATTACGAGTTTAGTTATTCTATTTTTCAATCTAATGTTCTTTTGTTTCTTAATTGGGTTTTAAATATGTTATCTTTCTTGAAGATCATTATGATTTTGCATTCAATGGTACAGTACCTGTTTCCATTCTCGATGATTTCTTGCTATATTCTTGCAGGTAGAAGGGTTTAAGATGAACTTGATCTACTTTGATCTCTACCAGTCAACCAGACTTGAAAAGTTCGTTACAGGTATGTCTTAATCAACAATTCTTGAAGGAATGAGTTTTAGTTCCTTTAGCTAAACACGTTTGATTGCAGCCTATGGTGAGTTTCTGAAAGCCAATGGTGAGGCTCCCGTGACATGGAAAAGAGCATCATCCATGGATGAGGTGCTTCGAGAGGCCGATGTGGTATGACTTCGATATGATTAATTAACATGCTTCCGAAGAGCTCGTCTTCCCTAATGTTATCTAAATTGCATGTTGCGTTCCTTTGGATTTATAGATTAGTCTTCATCCTGTACTTGATAAAACCACCTTCCATCTTGTGAACAAAGAAAGTCTTAAAGCCATGAAGAAGGTGAAGCTTGCTAAAGCTCTTTTCTCACTTCAATTATACTTTTGATCTCCCCAACCCCATGATATGGATTTCCTGATTGATTTCATTGAAACCTATGTTTCTTCCAACTTTGTTATAACAACAGGATGCAATCCTCATTAACTGCAGTCGAGGACCTGTGATCGATGAAGCAGCTCTTGTCGACCACTTAAGAGAGAATCCGATGTTTCGTGTTGGCCTTGATGTCTTTGAGGTATTTCTACTCATAATTCACTCACTTTCTCATCTTATAATTAATTTGCGCATACTAGGATATGATATCACTAAGTGAATACATGCCTTGTTAATTTCATCACTCTACTGCATTAGGATGAACCATACATGAAACCCGGGCTTGCTGACATGAAGAATGCAATCATTGTTCCTCACATCGCTTCCGCTTCCAAGGTAAAGTTCGGCCTAGCTCGACAGTAAAATGAAGATCTCCTTACAGAACAATTAACCCTTTTTCATAACCATCATGTAGTGGACTCGTGAAGGAATGGCTACACTGGCTGCTCTTAATGTCCTGGTGTGTAACCTATAAATTTATACTATTTGATTTCATTTCGGATTGTTCTTTTGATCTGGCTTGCATTTTGAGATTAAACCACTGGCTTCTGTAACCACAGGGAAAGATCAAAGGCTATCCTGTTTGGGGCGACGCAAACCAAGTAGAATCATTCCTTAATGAGAATGCTCGACCTCCATCTGCATCTCCGAGCATTGTGAATGCAAAAGCCTTGGGTAACAAAAGCCTACATAACTAAAAACCAAATGAGTTTGTTGCAGCTCAATTCTCTTATTTTCACCATTTTTTTTCCTTTGCAGGATTGACCATTGCAAAGCTGTGAAGCATGATGATTGTTGACATAAAATAAAGATCTTTCGGCACAAATTGCAAGCATTATGATATGGAGGTAAATGGGGGTTGTATTTCTGAATGAAATTGATGAATGTATTACTCTGGATAATTGATTATGACGTGTATCTATATATATTTTTCTTTTGTTGAATAAAGTCCGTTACTTGGTTCTACTACCTCGAATATATATTACTTTGATTTTACTGTACTAACACAAAAATGAATTAAAATTACTCACTTCTGATGCTTATAATTTTCATATTTATATAAATTTCTTATTATTTCATAAATGTTTTTGGAGTCGTGGCCTCTTAGTCTCATAAATTTGTCCTGCTAAAATGTACATTACATTTGAAGTGGATGCCTAAATCATGAATCATTTCCCAAAATTGAGTGGCATTTCCTTGAAAATTTACGAGTTTTTAACCCCATCCCCTTTACCATAGTAATAATAACTAATATTCTTGTTTTTATGCAAGTTTCCTCTTTCTAAAATTTAATTTGAAATAAAAAAATATGAGGGCGAAAAATTCAAATTGTTCAGAAATAGATATTGATGTAAATTGGCCAGAAACCATTTTCATTTCTGAACATTTAAGATTAATTCAATTTTAATCTTTAAAGTTTTTAAAGATAAATTTGAATATATGTTAAGTTTTATGTGAACATTAGTAGAGTTCTTACTAACATTTTATATAGCTTAATAATCATAAGTTATATGTTTAATGTTTATGTCTTCGAACGCTATTCAATAAAAAACAACACGATAAAAGTAGTAATTAAAATATGAGGAAAGTCTATATATGTATATATATATTTTTTTTTGAAAGCTTCTATATATGTATATAGAACTCCATATCTTGAGCGAATAACTTCTTAATACCAGAATATTGTTAAATTAGAAGTAAATAAATAAACAAATATAAATAATATTGTCAACAATTGAGATCTAATTCCACCAAAATACTAGGGAAAAGAGTAGTCGCTTTCTCTTATACACATTGAGCTTCAACAATTTTATTTAGATAAATATTTAAATAACAGTTTAGCATCAAAATTAATTGTGATTAACAGGAGAATCAGTTGTATCATACATGCGAACTCAACAAAATAATAACAAAAAATAACTGTATCCTAACAGAATCCCACGCCAAACGTCATCGTTTTGAAACATAAAAACTGCTATATAAACCAATCCCGTCCAGTTACCCGCTCCATTCTTCAGTTTTGAATCTTTCCAATCGCCGCTATTCAGTGTTAGGGTTTCAGAAACAAAGTTCCAATGTCGCCGCCATCATCGTCGAAGAAGTTCATCCTCGAGAGTTCCGATGGCGAAACCTTCGAAATCGACGAAGCCGCCGCCGCCGTATCGGAGACAATCAAGCACTTCATCAAGGCCAATTGCCCCGGCGGTGTCATCCCCTTGCCCGATGTCACCGGCTCCGTTCTTGCCAGAGTGGTTGAGTACTGCAAGAAACACGCCAAGATCGATGGTAAGGATTCTGAAGCCAAATTGTCGGTAACTGAGATCGATGATAAGGATTCTGAATCAAAAGATTGTAATCCTGAAACGAAATGTCTTCAGTTCCTTACCGATCAATGGATGGATGATATCGTTGATCAAGATTCCGAAGCGAAAGTTCGACGATCCCTTGCCAAATTAGCGATGGATGAGATCGAGATTGATCTCCAGAAATGGGACGCTGAATTTGTTAAGGTTGATCTGAATACGCTCTTCGATCTCATCATGGTGAGTTTCTTAATTCTTTTTCTTTTTCTCTGTAATTAGTGGTGTTACTTGATTTTCCAGTTTCTCGTTGCTCTGTTTCTCGTTCTGTTGATGATTTTTGGTTATTTGTTGTTAATTAAAGGTGGGATTATGGAATTCTTTAATGTCGTTCTCTAATTTGTATTTGATGCTCTCTTTCTATGGCGAATTTCTTTTCTTACAATGCGAGGAATGGAAGATTTGTTTAAATTAGTAAAATTAGTCTGTTGATCTTGTTTCTTTGCGATGGTATGTTAGTCTGTTAATTCTATTATGATATAGTCTTTTATTGATTCAACTTGAATATACTTATTTTGGCTCTTATAATAGTAACTTAGTTAGTTGATTAGGTTTCTTTGGTATGTTATGCTAATCTGTTTATTCAAACATGATTTACTGTCTCTTATTGATTCATTTTGAATTTACTTATTGTGGCTCTTAAATTAGTAAAATAGTTAATCATGTTTGGTATGGTATGTTAATTTGTTATTCTCAATGGCAATCTCTTTTACTGTCTGTTATTGATTCAACTTGAATATGCTTATTGTGGATCTTAAATTAGTAAGGCCTCGTTTGATTACCATTTGGTTTTTTGTTTTTGCTTTATGAAATTAAGCTTATTTCTACTCAAATTTTCTATCATGTGCTCCATCTTTCCTACGAAGTATCCCTATTTCCTTAAGAAAGTAAGTGAATACTAACCAAATTTCAAAAACAAAAACAAGCTTTTGTAAGCTACTTTTTTTTGTTTCCAAATTTTGGTTTTGTTTATTAAAATATTGGTAAGATGTAGATATCCAAATAAGGAATGAGGTATAGTAAGGTAGTTGTTGTAGGCTTAAATTTGATAAACAAAAAACAAAAAACAAAATGGTCCTCAAATGAGGCCTTAGTTAGTTGATCATGTTTCAGCTTTGGTATGTTATGGTAGTCTGTTTATTCTAGTATAGATTCATTGTGGCCTTTAAACTTGAAGATTATGAGGGTGAAAAGTGGGTTTAGGCCATTTTGTCAAGTTTTTGAGTTTGTGTGATTCAAAAGTGGAATTGCCTCACAGAGTCCTGATTTGGGCTTTGTTAAGAGAGGGTGTTATGAATTTTCCCAGTTGTTTAAACCCCATATATATATTGAATGCATAAATTGTGTGTTATATGTTGTTATATATTGTGTATGATAGGCCGGTAAGTATCTGAAGATGAAAAGCCTGACTGATCTGACATGCAACACTGTGGCTGATATGATTAGAGGAAAGAGCCCAGAGGAAATGCGAGAGATCCTCGCCATCAAAAATGATTTCACGGAAGAGGAGGAAAAGAATATTAGAAAAGAGAATGAATGGGCCTTTCGTTGACTCAACTTTGATTTTGGAAACTCACTTCCATTTTTTTCCATTTTTTGTCATTTTTGTAGGATGTTTTTTACCCATTTCATGAACACTGGGGTTGAATTTTGATGTCTAGTTTTTTTCTCTGTGGAATTCTCTTGTAAATGATGTCAGCAATACATTTTTCGATTGATAGTTCTTTTGAAATACACTGCTATTCAGCTTCATTTGAGTGTTCTCTTCGCAGCGGGTATTAGTTGAAAATTTAGACTTTAAAAGAGTGTTCCACTCAAAGTTTTAGATTCGAAACTCACATGTAAGATTAATTTGTAGACAATATCGTGTCTCTATTCGTTCGATGTTTCCTTGTACTTGACTTGAGGATTGATTTGGTTACCTAGTTTTAATTATTTGAGTCCTTATGTAATTTATTAAAATAAAGATAAAATATTGTGATTTCCATGTTTAATTCTAATTTAAATTTGAAAATTGAATGTAAAATTGTTGAAAATTAAAATTTATAACTCGTAAAAAAATGAGAATATTTAATTTAGTTGGGATGCAGGTTTTTTTTTTAAAAGAAATTAATAAATGCTCAATTGCAAAAATTCCTTAAATATAGAAAACAAATGCCTTCTAAGTTAGAGTATGTGGCGTTTTAAGTTTTTCTCTTTCAATTTTGTCTCTAAATTAAGTCCACAGGCTTTTAAAATAAATCAAAATGAGTTTTTATTGAATCTCCAAGTGGGACCCCTTCTATTTTCCTAAGTAAATTTCAATAAATATTAACTTCGAAATTTATCATGTCATTTATTATTATTGTTTTTTTAATTTTAGGAATTAAAATATAATATTTGAAAGTTTAAAATTTAAAAATTAAAATTGGACTTTTAAAAATTTATGGAGCAAAGTGGAATAAAATTCAAAGTTTAGAGATGAAAGATGGCATTTTAGCCTATTAATTTTAACAAACATTGGGCCTGCGTAGTGCGTTTTGGATTTGGGCCGTTAGATTTACTTTCGCTGACATTGGACTTCGGATTGGGCTATAATGCCCTTTCAATGGGCCCATTTTTCTGTTTTGTGGCCCAAACCATCTTATTCATTCACTCAAAACACACTGTCCCACACCACAAAATAATAATTATAATAAAAAAGAAGAAGAAAAAAACTTTACCAACAAAATTTATCATTTAAATTATTGATATGATTAAAAATATCTTTCAATATATATTCAGCAATATGCACCCAAATTTTAATAATTTCATCGCTGTATTCCTAAATCTTAAACAATATTTGGTGAAGGGAAAAAACACTTCGACTATCATCCATCGAGGGTACTGCATGGATAAAACATTAATTATTTGATGTATTGATTGAAATTATAAAACGAATGAAATTTTTCATTTTTTTATGAAAATTTCTTAAGTTCTCAAAGTAAATTAATATTACAATACTTGGATAAAGATAGGTAAATATTTTGTTCAAAACTACCTAATTTTACTTTTTTAGATTTTTCTTTCTACTTTAGAATTTTTCTGTCTCAATCAAATCAAAGTTAATCTTAAAAAAAAAAAAAGTAAAAATTTGTGGGTGGGTATGTATTTCTTACTCACCCTACTCACCCTTTCCTTAATATTGTTCCATAAGAAAAATTTGTCTCTTTAACTAAGGAGGCAAGCCTTCCTTAAAAGAGGTATGTGACACCGTTTGATGTCACAAATTTTTTCTTTAGACAATACTATTTTTAAAATAAAAAAAAAATTGTGACATTAAATAGTGACACGTACCTCTTTTAAAGAGACAAGTTTTTCTCTGGTTCCATTAATATTAATTGTCCCGCCTCGAGATATTAAAAAAAAACTTTAATTTTTTGCTTTTTGTGTAAAGAAAAAGAAGGTAATTATAACATTTATTGATTTTCTAAAAGAAATTATGACGTTTATTGTCCCTTTTTGGAAAATAGCAAGGGCCGCTTTAAAAAAAGTGAGCAGATGGTGGGACCCACTTAGTAGTACCGTTAGGCCGTTTCTTTTTCTTAGCTTTCGTTATCGAAAACGGCGTAATAAATGAGACGACCGTTGTCGACTCGTCTCTCTCAAATTTCCCAACGGCTCAAAAAATAAAGGTCTACAAACAATTCGTACCCTTCTATCCCTTTCTTCACACTAATATTTGGAACTATTTTACCATAAACATATTTTTTTAAAAATAAAGATAACCACGTACGGCTCTAACTCGGAGATCAGAGACATCGAATGAGTAATATTATAGGTTAGTTTATAACTTAAAACTTCAAATCCAAAGTTTTTAATTATCGCACCACTTTTTGTGAACTATTTTATTATAAACATTGATTAAACTAAAATATATATAAATTATACATAGTCTTATTAAAATATAATTAGTAAAAGATTCTTTAAAAGCATTAATATTTGTTATTTAGACTTCATTTTTATCATCTTACGAGTTTGCATGAATTTGTTTTCTCTTGACAGATAAGTTCGTATGTCCCTTAAAAATGTATTTGAAATTCTAAATTCTAAAACACTTCGGTTCTTTTTATAATAAAAACACTTGGTTTTTAATAACATATATAAAAAGTATATCGAAACTCCACCCGGCTTTCAACTATTGATTATGGTATTTTTATTATAAACAATATCATATTTTTAATTGTATGAATTGAATAATTGAAATTTTAATTCTGTATCTACTTTTTTTTTTTTATCAATTGATAGGCTTTTAGAGTTCACATTATTATTATGGGAATCTATCATCGCCAACACATTCTACCCATTGTAATATATTTGCAACATAATTTTTAAAATAATTCATACATGATTTTTTATCAGTGATAAAATGAGTTCTACTACTTATAAAATTTAATAAATGATAGAATTTAACTTGAATAGAACTCTATCACTAATTAAATTTTATCGGTGATAAAGCTCAATTTTGATTTCTTATTATAAATGAATTAGTTTTGATTTTGTATTATAAATAAAAACATTTTATCTTTTTTTATTATTGAGGCAAAATCTCATATTATTATCGACAAAAGTAGTGATAACATTTCATTAAATAATATACATTTTCAATATACTACTAGCAAATATATCATTTAAATATATGGAGAATTTCTAAAAAAAATTCGATGTAAGATAAATGTCACCATGTAAATATCTCCAACAAATTTAATGACAATTTTGAAAGTTTGGACTCCAATTAGAAGTAGCATTCAATTTCATAATGAGAATAATTAAACTAATAGTTAATTTGAAACCGAGAGAGTTCAAAAACTTAATTAGACTTTTTTTTTTTCTTCGAGAGTAGCTTGACAGTAATAGTACTCAAAGATCATGAAGTTATGGATTTGAGTCCTCCACCTCTAAATAGTTGTAATCTCAAAAAAAAAAAAAAAAAAAAACTCTTTAATATTAGAAGATTAGAGGAAGTGAAGAATAAACCATATGATTATTAATACATTCCGATACCGCTCAACTATTATTCTATTTTAATTGGACTTTTTTTAGTCTAGGTTGCAAAATATATATATATATATATCGTAGATTTATGGTTAATGTTGCAATATTTATCCCAAAAGTTAACTTCGGATGTAAAATTAACTCATTTTGTCAAGTTTGGAGGTAATTTTTTATTTACACAAAATTTACTACTACCTACAATTTTACTTTATTGCCATGCATCATCACATTCCATCATTTCAAAGAAAAGTGCAAAAAGAGATATAATTTTTCTTTAAATAAAAGTGAGTTGCAATTTTCCTTTAAGAAAACCCCCTCAATAGACTTTGCTTTAAGAGTGACTTTGATGTTAACCTTTCACCCATATATAAATTCCTACTCACTAGTCATTATATATAACTTGAGATCTAAGATTTAATATAGTACACAATTTTAACTTTCTAAATAAAGTCATGATCAAGCTTATTTAGCTACCTACAAAAAGTTTTAAGATAATGGAATAATATTAGATGATATTGCTAGTAATAATTGAAAATTTTGTTTCAAATCTACATCTTGGTGTACTAATTACTTTTGATTTTTAACTTTTCATTTCAACCATAACTTTGGTGGTTGAAATTCTAGGTAAAGATGTTGAAAAGTTGCTAATTCTTTTTAAAAAAATTCACTTCACAACAGTTACCACACAACTTTTTTTTTTTTTTTTTTTTTGAGAAACAGAGTGCAATTCATAAACAATCTACAACCACACAATCTTTCTCCAAAGTGGAGTAAATGTCAGGAGGAGATTTTCCCTCCAAAAAAGAGACTCGGCCTCAACATCAAAGTTATCACACAACTTTAACTTTACATTTTCCTTTTTTGTACTATTCGATTTGGTTTATATGTTTTGACAAATCAACTCCAAACTTATATAAAAAAAAATTGAATTTAATGGATAACCTATAAATTATAGTTCAATTGTAATATTCTTATTCTAGTTTGAATGATATCACAAACTTTTTTTTTTTTTAAGATTATAATAATTGAGGAAGGGGAATTCGAACCCACCATCTTGGTGAATGGTTGTACACTAGTGCCATTAAGCTACTGTTTTTTTTTTTTTTATACACACTTTTCAATTTTAAAACATTACTTATTGCATCGATTATATCTTTCAACACAAAATTAAAAAACAAATGTTTAGAATACCATTTTTGTGTTTATTTTTTGTGAGATTTGTTCAATTTGGGTCTATGAATTTTCAAATGTCCACTCTTATGTCTCGTTTGATAACCATTTGATTTTTGGTTTTTTGTTTTTAAAATTTAAGCCTACAACAACTCTCTTATCCTATGTTTTTTCTTACTTGAATATCTACCTCTCACCTATATTTGTAGAAATCAAATCAAATTCTGAAAACAAAAAAAAGTAGCTTCTAAAAGTTTGATTTTATTTTTAAAAGTTGGTTAGCATCCATATACTTTCATAAAGAAATATGGATACTTTTGTAGGAAAGGTGAAACAAAGCGTAAAGAAATTGAGCAAGAATAAACTTAAATTTCAAAAACCAAATAATTATCGAACTAGACCTTAGTTAGTCAATTTTAAAGTTCGTTCAATTTTGATATATAGACTTTGAAATCTCAAATTTTAGTATCTAAACTTATAAAACACTTCAAGTGGGTCTTTAAAATAAAATTTAACTACAAACTTTACTTACAGAGTATAATTAACTAATTCATTCCACTAACTCTTTTGATTAAAAACATTTGAAATTAATATAAATCAAATTTGGTTGAATAATGTTAATATTTTAATACAAGCAAAGATGAAATGTGAACATAATACTAAATTTTATAGAGAAATATAACCATTGTTTTTAAAGAAATGTTAACAAGTAAATATTGATAGTGAACCTATTAAGTTGTTTTTTTAATTAAAGTTTAAAGATTAAAATAAAATATTTTAACGACCAAAATGAAACAAAGTTCAAAATTTAATAATTAAATTAGATATTTAAAAGTTCAAAAATTAAAATGAAACAAACCTAAAAAAGATATGACCAAATTGATATTAATAATAAATTTCAAATTTGTAAAGTATAAACTTTTGAAAATTGATAAGGAAAAATTAAAATGTACCTCATTTATAAAATTAAGAGATAACTAGTTCATATGTCCTCTATTGAAAAGGTTGATGGCGCATTTGTTTCATTATTTTGGTATTTCAGTTCAACTTCACGATCACGAATTTAATTATGAAAATCGGTATTTAACTCATAATTTTCTATTCCACCTCTCTCGCTTTAAAACTCAAAAAAGAAAAAAATATATATGACCTCTAAATATATGTATTTCACTTAAAAATACTAAGAGTCACTTGTTTTTGGCCCATTGCACTCAAAAATTCCACGGTGTTTCTCCAAACTCATTGTTATTTTAAAGATCATTCAAATTAATTTAAGTGATTTTATTTTAAACTTTAAAAAAGAAAAACAAATCAATAAAAGTGATTTAAAGGTAGGTATTTAAGCAAATATTTCTGGGACCAAAATAAATAATTTAGAAGAAAAACATAGGTTGTAAAGGCAGGAGATTGTGCCAGAAAAATGTGTCTGTCGTACAATTGAAATTGTCGGAACCTTATCCATGCTCATTCAACATGGCTATTTTATTTTATTTTATTTTTTATTATTATTATTTTTCTTTTGTTTTTTATGTTTTGATTTTCTTTTATGTTTTAATTTTTATATGTGAGTATTGGAACAACTTGCAGTTCAACAATTTGCATGAGACATACCTAAACCTTAACATTGGATGTAAAAAAAAAAATCAGAAAATTAATCCGAACATTTTCTTAAAGAAAAATAAGTGGCTATAATGAATTAAACACACCATCTTTTAATTTTTTTAATGTCAACTTTATCAATATTCCTTAACAGGGTTGATTAGACATCTTCAAACAAGAAATAAAAATAATAAGTCATATATTTTAAGAAATTGGTTATAGTTCCCAAATTCTAATTCTAGTATTCATATTTTAATTATAAATTTTTCTTAAAAAATATTTCATAAACATTAAAATATTAAACTTTAATTATTTTCATCATTTTTACTTAATTGAAATAATCAATTTTATTTTATTGAATCGTTTTTTATCATATTTAATATATATTTTTTAATTTTGACATCTAATTAATTTTTTCTTTTTTCATTATTCATGATCTTTTATCTTTTATATTTTAAATATTCATCTTAATTATTATACTTCATGATACATAGATGTGATAAATTTGGAGATTATTTTTATTAAATTTATTTATTAATAATAATATATTTGATATAAGCTAATACTATACACATATATTTTAAAAATTGATAGAAGAGCAAATAAAATATACTTTACAAAATAACAAAAAAGTTATCATACGGTTCATTTTAAAAAGATTTAAATCATATATTCAAAATATATAGACAATAATGAAATAAATGCATTAATGAACAATACTATAATCTATTTCTATTGATGTCATTGAACTATTATTTTGTTGGTCATTAATTTTTCTTTTTGTTTTTTTAAAATTATTTTAAATTAATTCAAAAAAGCATTTTTTTTTAAACCAATTCAAGAGAGCAATTTAGATCCTGTGTTGGAATTTTTAATTTGAAAATACGTGATTTAATTTAAATTGCATTTTATTGTTCCCTTAACTAAAAAAATGTGAACTAAATCAGATCCTACGTCTTACCTTCCCGCAATTTAAATTGCCCCCTTAATTTAATATTTTCTATATTCTACTGAATAATGACAAACTAGCCAAATCATTTCTCACAAAAATAAATAAATAAAAAAGACCAAACCAATGTCTTCTATAAACACAAAAAACAAAAAATGCCAGCCTTGGAACCATCTCTTCTCATTGCCAATCACTCAGTAAATAATAATAATAAATAAAATAAAAAAATTCAAAATTAGTTTATGAAACTAATAATAAGCGAAATTAACGTACTTACTTTCTTATATTGAGCAAGGTAAATATCCTTTTGTTGAATATTAAATATGCAGCAAAGATAATCAACAATGTTGTACATAAAAAAATTCAATATAAAATATTTGTCCTTAATAAAAAATAATTAAAAAAAGTATCATTGCCAATCACTCAGTAAATGATAATAATAAATAAAATAAAAATTTTAATTCTTGTATTTAATCTGTTCTAAGATTTTTTTTTTTTTTTAATTCTTAGTCCATAACGAAAATTAAACAAAAAAATGTTTCTTAATTTTTAGTGGAGAATGATCTTCGTTCATTTCTCACAATTTGTTTTTGTCACTGTTATTATTATTGTTGTTAATGGAGAACAATCTTTGTTCATATAATAAATTAATCTAATGTTCTTGATTTTTTATTATTATCATTATTATTTAGTTCAACTTGATTATTTCTCAACCAAAAAAAGTTTAACTTGATTTTCTCTCTTATTCATACCTTTGGCATGCAAAAGAAAACAAATGAAATTATACGGCGAACAAACAAAATAAATAATAAACTAAGTAGAAGAATTATAATATAAAGTTGAATTCCCCCCTTTTTTATTATAATGATGATATGGTCCATAAGAAATTGAAAATATAGTGGGGGCTAATTAAGTGCACTGAAAATACTTTATTATTGTTTTTGGTTGTCCATATTATATTATCCCCATCATTGCTTCTCTGAACAATGGAGGGTGCATATTTGTCTCAACTTTAAAAATAAAAAAAGATTATATAAATTTTACATTTTCCAAAAGTGTTTTTTAATTCCGAAATATACAATATTTGACGGCCACGTTTTTTTTTTAAATAAAAGTAGTAAGAGTTAAACCCACTAATTAGATCCTAATTTTCTAAGGATGTTTAATATAAAAATGTAATAAATCTGCACCTTTCACTTTTATATCCGATAAATTTTTAACTTTAAAATGTCTAATAAATTAACTCACAAATTTAAAACACAATGCTAATTATACAATATATTTTGGAATTCACTTAAAAAGGTAAAAAAAATAAAATTAAGAATTAAAAGCAAACAAAAACTTTCGTGTAAATGATACTAATAAAATTTGACCGAATGAGCCAGTAACGTAATAATTTTATTGTTTGGTTTTAAGCAATTTTAATACTATAGTTACAAGTTCGATTTCGAAAATTGATATTTGACTCTCATTTACTTAAGAGTAGTGATATATTCTCTATGTAGGACTTGTTGTCTCCCCTTCTCCGATAAGTAGTAAAAAACATACTAGTAAAATTTGACAAATATTTATTTATTTCTTAAAAAAACAAACCTTTTTATCCCTAACCTTTGGTATACTTTTTTTTATTTTTCTAAAAAACACATCAAATATTGGCCCAACGACTGCTAAATACCAAATTAAAAAAAAATTGGTTGAAACACATACTTTGTTTTATAGTTTGAAGTTGGTTTAATTTTAGCTGATGTACTTTTAATAAATTTAAACCTAATCTTCAAGATAGATTTTTTAAAAAAAGTTACTATCCATTAATTTTGCCTCGGTAAATTTTTAGGTTCATATAATTTACTATATTGAAAATGCAAACAAATTTCAATAAAGAATATAAGTTATCTTATTAAAAGAATTCAATTTAAATTTTGTTGTCAGTATGTAAACAAAAGTAGACATTTGAAATTAGTATCCAAAATACAAATATCAAATATTTGAACAAAAAAAGATTATAGAAAAAACAAAAATGAATCTACATTTAATTTTTAATATCACCCCTCTAAGACTTTAGTAGGTATAAAGAAAAACAAAATTTTGAAATGTGATAGCATGGAATCTTTCATCTGGTCAGGGAAAAAAAAACTTTTCAAAAAAAGAAAAAAGAAAAAGAAAAAGAAAAAAAGACAGGATGTAACCGTTATAGAGAGGAGTGGGTTAAGTTGGATGCCAGGCTGCGCCTGACCCATCTTGTATCATTATCCTCACATGGTCTAGCTGTAACCTTTTCCTTTTTTTTTTCAATCTCTAAAATTTGATTTTTATTATTTATTTTTAAACAATTTATTATTGTTATTATTTAAATATTTGTGATCGTTTGGGTTAGATACACATTTTAACTATAATACTGATTTTAATTTGTTGTAAAAAAATATTTGTGATTGTTCAATGGGTTAGATGAACACCTTAACCATTATCGAGAGGCATACTAATCTTAATATTTGAAGTTCAAAAAATTAATAATTTTCTTAGTAAATGATCATTATAGATCGATTACTTATAACAATCACCATGAGCTTGAGTATTTGTAATCTTTTACTTAGTAATTTTAGTTCATATTAGGAGCATCGTTTATAAAATAGGTGTTGTGTCATTATAACTCAATTCACATTTGATCCAACTATTATAATATTAATGGGCTGGTTCAAGTTAAAATTGTCGTTCTATGTAATGCATGCTTTTGTTTCAGATCAATCATTTAATAGTAATCTTCATCTCAAATACCATTTATTATAACTTATATTTTAATAATCTATATTTCGAACATGGTTTATAATAACTTACAGTATATAATATCTAACAAATATACCTTTATATTTTTTTATTATTATTTTAACAATATTCTATAAATTCGAAATGTAACTGTCAATAAGCAATATCGTTAGTGAAATTTTAGAGATTGCATGTTTACAAGACAAAGAGTAAATTTAGTAATATAATCAATATTGTCTCTCGAGTTCTAATTTTGAAATTGATTTTTGAATATGGTAGAAAGTAACTACGATCCTCGATATATATATTTAGTAATATATATGTGTGTAATTTTATATTTACATGTTGTTGAACATAAAAAAAAAATTAAATTTATGATATTAAAGATTAATGTGAGTAAATGTAATTCCATATCGGTAGTAGTAATAGTCTGTCAAAGCAAAATAAGCATTTCAAAATGCTCAGTAGGAATGCTTTCATCACTAAAGAAATGTTTCTTTTCATCACTATTTGAACATTCTATATGACGAAAAATGTGCCCAACATTTTAATACTTTTTCCATTTTCCTTTTGCTCTTTATAGTATATACATTGCGTTGCAGATTTTTTTTTCTTTTTGAAAATATTATATAGCAGAAATTTAAAGTCTAAATGTGGAGCAATATTAAAAGAACAAAAATGAACCAAACTTATCAACTTAAAATTTCAAAACTATGTAATAAAAAAGTGGTGCATGCTAATACATGACACATTTTTTTAGTGATAAAGGCCTAAACATGATGATAAAAAATGAATGAAGATTAATTAATGTCAATCATGTTCAAACACCAAAGCTCCACTTTTAAAACCAAAACTCTTTTCAAATCAAAAAAAAAAAACCAAAACTCTCAAAATTCCTAAAATACCCTTGGCCCTTTGTTTTATCCATAAAAGGCACTCAATTCCCCAGCTCTTCACCTTGCTACCAAACCACATTCACAGAACCAAAAAAAAAAAAAAAAAAAACCTCTTAGTAAAGATCTCCGCCGTTCCCTCGCCGGAATTTGAGTTCTTCGTCAACAATGTCGAAAGAAGTGACCGAAGAGGGACAGTCCGGGCTGAGAAAGGACTACGTCGACCCACCGCCGGCGCCGCTCATCGACGTCGCCGAACTCACCCTCTGGTCTTTTTACAGAGCCTTAATCGCCGAATTCATCGCCACCCTCCTCTTCCTCTACGTCACCATCGCCACCGTCATCGGCAACAACAAACAGACCAAAATCTGCGACGGCGTCGGAATCCTCGGCATCGCCTGGGCCTTCGGCGGCATGATCTTCGTCCTCGTCTACTGCACCGCCGGCATCTCCGGTACCTCCCGAACCCTAATTTCCTAATAGTTATTAAATAGTGTGAACACTCGTCTCTAAATTAATCTGTTACGAGGTCTTCGCTCTTTCGAACGTGGGATTGTGGTTTTGATTTATTAGGGCTTTGTTTGCAGGCGGGCACATTAACCCGGCGGTGACGTTCGGGCTGTTTCTGGCGAGGAAGGTGTCACTGATAAGAGCGGTGGGGTACATGGTGGCTCAATGCGCCGGAGCCATCGCCGGCGTTGGGCTGGTTAAGGCGTTCATGAAGCATGATTATAACGGCCACGGCGGCGGAGCTAACTCCGTTAATGATGGTTACAATAAGGGAACTGCTCTTGGAGCTGAGATTATTGGAACCTTTGTTCTTGTTTACACTGTTTTCTCTGCTACTGATCCCAAGAGAAGCGCGCGCGACTCTCACATTCCGGTAACTTCCTTCTTCCTTTCTTCCAAACTGGACTACCTAATCGTAGTGGTTGGGTTGGGTTGGATTATAATTTTATGCTGTTTTGGTTACTGGTTACGATCTTTTCTAAATTCGAACTAAGAATCTTATTTATGTGTATAAGATTAGGTTTCAATATTCTAATATTTATGAGTAATCTATAGTAATCTATAGGATAATGTGACAAACAAACTTAGAGAAAATAAGAGATAAACACAATTCTACAATACAACATAACCCAACTTAAGAATTATGTATTGGGTTGTTCTAAGGTTGGATTTTTTTTTAGAATGGAGAAATCGGAGTTTTGTTCACCTATACTTGGCCACCACTGATCCATTCCTAAACTGTGGCATCAGGATAGTTTTAAGGATATTCTAGTTCAAACGCTTTTCAGCGGTTGGAGCTAGAGATCTCTGAAAGAAGTCGAGCTATGCTGCCCTTTGGGACGGGTTGTTCTAAGGTTGGATGGTATTGACTATAATGGACTAATTCAATAAAATTGAGCTGATTTTGAAAAATCATCCTAATCGAACCTAACCATAACCTAACCTGGACAATATGAAAATGGTGCCCAGATATTTTGTACTCATGTTTGGTTTATTTTTTACAGGTGTTGGCTCCATTGCCTATCGGCTTTGCCGTGTTCATGGTTCATTTGGCCACCATTCCGATCACTGGCACCGGAATCAACCCGGCAAGGAGCTTTGGCGCCGCCGTGATCTACAACAATGAGAAAGCCTGGAACGACCACGTAAGTTGCCGTCGCCGGCGAGGGATTTTGAGTCAATTTTATATTATCTGTTTGTATAATAATTTTGAACCCTTTTGTTGGATTTTTGCAGTGGATCTTTTGGGTCGGACCGTTCGTCGGGGCACTCGCGGCGGCCGCTTACCACCAGTACATTCTCCGGGCCGCCGCCATTAAAGCTTTGGGATCCTTCCGCAGCAACCCCACCAACTGAGATCGAAGAAGAAGAGGAATTTGGTGTTCTTGAAGCATGTTTTTAATTATTCATTATTATTTGTTTGGTTGTGTTATGAGAGATTATCAGTTATGTTTGTTTTATTTAATTTTTAGTCTTTTTGTCCCTTAGTTTTATTTTTGGACTGTGTAATATTTACTCTCTCTTTGTTCATGATAAGATTCTAGTGTTGGCCTTTATTTTTCTCACCTAATTTTTTAAAATGCCATTTTCCTAAGTTCAAACATGTTCAAAATTTTCAAGTATTTAATATACTTTGATTAACTTCATTCATTGCTTGTTATAATGAGCAATATATGAAATAGTGTGACATGGATGAAATAAATTGATGTCATTTAATAACACGTCAAAAGAGTTTTACTATGGTAATGCTAGAATATTTTACTATATATGAGGTTGTATTAAAAACACTGTGATGTTTCTTTTAGATCACTAATGTGTGATGCTAAGGAGACTATATAATATTACTATTTAGCTTGAGTGTATACAATAATTAATAATGAATTTGATTGGTAGACTCGTCATTTTTCTAGTATCACATTTCATTTACGAGAAGTTTGATAAATTTGTAGTTCACACTTAAAAAACCATCGATATTTTTGTTATTGTAAAGAGAAATTAAATTCATTTTTATAGTCTTGTTTTTCTTTTTTTCTTTTTAATCCTTTATTGGGGTGTGAGATTTGAATGTGTAATTTATTGTTTAGAACATCAACGTCAAATAGGACGTAGTAACACAATAATTTTATTGTTTAGTTATAAACCAATTTAGTATCAACGTTATTGGTTCGATCTTGAGAATCGGTATTTGTCTTCCCTCTTTCAATATGTAATAAAAAAATGAAAAAAAAGAAGCAAGAATATCAACAATGTTAATGTATACCAAATGACCTAGAGATCATACCATCAGTCCTTTGTTGGGGTATAATTGCATATAACATAGAATATCATTCTATAAAAGCTATAATATTGAATAATTTCTCTAATTTCATGTAGCTGTACTTTTTTAATAAATTTAATTACAATCAACTTCTCTTAACTTTGAATCATACATGATTTTAATGAAACTCTTTAGATTATATATATATATATATATATATATATAAATAAAGGTCAAGTATCTTTTTATTCAGACTGCAAAAAAGAAACACTATGGTCCAAACCTAACGGCGCATAGAGAGAAGAATCAATATTTTAGGAAGATGGGGTCCACCACCCATTTTGTTTACATGTGGAGTGGGCCCCCACGATCCACCTGGCTCATGTCACGACAAAATTGTTTTGTTGTCGCCTTCTCATTCCTTACTTTTCCTTTTATCCTTATCCCCTCCATTCTTTACTCTTTTTTTTATTAACTTAAAAAAAAAAACCTTTTTTTAATATATATATATATATATATTTTTTTTTTCCGTTGGGATCTCGATTTTGCCATTGAACTATCCCTACTTTCAGAACTTTACGACCCTGCTTAGTTTACTGGTTGAATTTAGTTTGGTTTGAAATATAAATCTCAAACAGTAATTTGTTTGCTATATTTAAAGATGGTTTAAAAATTCCATAGGTTTACTAAAAAGAAATTAACTTCTTTTTTTAATATTTACTTTTTGTTACTTCTTATTCGCTCTGTTTTCCGTTGGGATCTCGATTTTGCCGTTAAACTATTCATACTCTCCGAACTTTCATAATTTTTCTATATTTAGTTTTGGTTACTACTAAACGGGTTAATTACGCAATAGTTTAAATATTTAGTTGTAAACTAATTCAACATCAGCGTCAGGTTAGAACAAAATTATGAGTTCAATCTTGAAAATTAATATTTACGTTCTTATATTATTTGAGAGTAATAGTGTCTTCAAGATAGTGTTTGTTGGTTTTTTTCCTCTCTTTTATATTTTTTAAAAAAAAGTACTTCAAAGCAATTTAAAATTAAGGACTAACTTTGTAATAATTTTAGTGCAAATAAAGATAAAATGTACATATTTCTAAATTAGTTTTTGAAAAAATATTTCTCAAAGTTAAAAATGAATGAAGTAGTTTTGTCATAAAAATAAAATTAAACAAGGGCCAACTTTAACCCCTTTTTTTTCACTTTGTAAAATTCAAACTGTAGGTACAAAAATATAACAAATCATAAAGTTTTTGGACCAAAATGATAATTTAACTTAAAAATTACCATTATTTTCTAACATCAGTCTAGAAATAGTTTTGAATGTTTATGAAAGTAAGAGTGATATTGTAATTTTTGAAAGAATACAAGTATTTTTTAAATTAATGTTTGTCAAAGTCTCCTAAGGGTGGCATGCACAGTGGTTGAAAAGGTTGGTTCAAAACTAACTTATGACATTACTCTCCTTTCTCGGTGCTGGCCTAGGGCCAGGGCATGGTGACCCTTGTTTAAAAAAAATTAATGTTTATTAGTGAGAGGTTAATGATTTTGGATGAAGGAACCTTCCCCCACCAAACAGTTTGCAAGGGCGTCGTTATTTTGAAATCGTGCAAGTCTCTAAGATCGGAAACTTCGTCTTCATCTTCGTTCAACTTCATATTCTGCCATTGATCCATGATATTATTCATGTCCATTGTATTGGATCATATGTTATTTTCCTTTCGTCAAATGAAAAACCCCATAATAATAATGTTGCATAATGACATATCATAACCTACCTCAAATGATCAAATATTAGTGCTTCTATTTTTTATCTATAATCTATCTATTATTAGAAGTTGTCAAGTTTACCCAAATTTTTTCAATTTCATAGAATTAAAACACAAGATAGATGTAGCAATTTATATCCTTTCTTTATTTTTTTCATAATTAAAGGATGAATTTTAATAAAAAAAAAAAAAGTAATGCAGAAACGTCCCTAACTAAGTGTATCTTGGCAGCACAACTTTTTGCAGCCAACTAGTCTTTCTCAATAAATTTTTTTCAACAATCTTCCAAACAAAAACTAATTAGAGAGAAAAATATCAATATCCTAAATGGTTAAGATTATAACAATAGTTTGATGGAATTTCAAAAAAAGATTTTTTTTTATTTTTTTTTTAATTGATACAACTCAACAAATTGAAATCAGATGGAATTTGATAAATCTTATACCTATATAATTTGTTTAAGATTTATAAAAGCACAAGTAACAAAAAAGTTATTGTATGGAAAAGAACAAAAGATAATAAAAGGTGTTGTTGAATTTGACATATTTATTGTCTGTGTATTAGCTGCTAGAGGCATCCAATTGAGGGCAGACAGAGAGTGAGAAATCACTTTCACATGAAAATGAAAACAGACAGACCCTCAGAAAAACTGCGGTCCTTGGTGAGTCAAACCCACTAAACCACACTTGTCCCTCTGTCCATCCACTCACAAATTTAACTTTAAACTATTCAATATTCGTGAGGGTCCAAATGAGCTTCTGCGCACCCGACTATCTTCATAATCATTTCCTTCCCTATAAACATTGATAATCATTCTTTCTTATAATCATTTACTTTGTTTCTTATTTCTCCGGACCCGAACACTCCCTTGAGGTTTATTAACACCTGTGATATGCTTCATTATGCAATACACTATGATGATACTACTGGTTATGACATGTTACCCTTATAATGTGTTTACAACTAAATGGCATAATGAGATAATCTATAAGTGATGTTGTAATCCACTACTAATCCTTCCTTAATGATACCAGATCATCAGAGAATAATTTGTATCTTACATTTTCTACCTTGGAGTTCATGGATGTGATCATTTCTTTCAGATGAGACGATTTGAGCTCCAGTTCGGATAGCCGAGATCGAGTTTCTGCTACTTTTGTCTTTGCATCAGAAACCTCCTTTTCTTTCAATGCCAAATCCACCAATTGGGACTCTAGTTCTTTCTTTGTTGATTCCAAATTCTGCTCACAGTCTGCCTTTGCGGCTTCAGCGGCCCGGTGCTGACTTCTCATCTCGACAACTTGTGCAATTCCGTCCAGGTGACTCTTTAACCATCCAACGTCGATTTGCGAGGCCTCGACGTCTTTGAAAATTGCTAAGAGTTCTTTAACTTTGGATTTGGTGAGTTGATGAAGCTCTGTGGATTTCAACTCTTGAATCACGTAACACACACATTCAAGATAGTATGAGCGCAAGGACACTGATTCCAATTTACAGGTGGCTGCTATATCGCCATACTTTTCGAAGATTGATGTTAGAATGGAGGAGAAACTGGCTTTCACATTGTATTCTCCTATGGGAACACATGCCTCAGAGTTTACAGATTCGATCTCTCCCTCGTCGCTGTCTACAAGAGGTTGCTCAAAGCCAAACAGACTCGAGCTAGATTCACTTGATGGCTTTTGAGAACCTTCTTTAGCATTGCTACCATTAGGTGGAAGAGACTCCTTATGTAATTTTTCATGTTTCTCATCCCCGTTCGTATTACTTGTCGTCGGTGGGGGAATCCGAATGGCACTCTGCTTTGGAGCATCTTCTGAATAGTCAGGCTGCCAAAAAAGACAATTGCAGGTTCAGCATTTTGATTCAGCATAAAACTGTTCTCAATAAAGGGTGAAGGGAAAAAAGAGCACCACTATGAGATTTTCGTATGAAGGAAGTCGAGGCGTATTGGATCTAGAATCTGCAGGATGAATTTCGTCTGAATAAAATCTTTTGGTAGGGGAGACATGACCACCATTTCTTGATTCTACATTTTTCTTAGGAGAGACACGTGAATTGAGTGGGCGAGCTTCGGTAGAAACCGTGGTTGAGTAACGTCCACCATCGACTTCTTTTGGAGGTTTTGGTCGGGACCCCTTCTTCCTTCCAAAAGATTTGGAAATATCAAGCCTAAAAGATCCTGCTTGCATAAAAAGTAAAAAAGATAAGCTAGAAAAATGATCTTCAAAAGCATCAATATTAGTTCGAGAAGAAACGACAGTTCATTCCCTCTGAAACTAAATGATCAATCAAGTGAGTATCGCATAGCTATATAATTTTAATCAAGTCCACCGTTCTCAAAAACAAGGACAGGCAGGCAACACTCTAGAATTACCAAGGATTTTCTGCACCAAAGAAGTTTTTCATGCAATGAAAATCATCTTTGAATGACAAATTTCATTGCCGAAGATCAACTAGAGGTCTTAGTAATATCATACATTGAAAATTCATCCCAATAAATTTATATCACAATGAAACTATTCGGGAGAGAGGCCACCGATCATCTTCATTCTCAAAAGTTCTTTCGTGGAAATGAGAACGAAATCGAAAGATATTTGATGGAGTCTACACCCATCCTAGCCATCTTGTTCTTTTGAAATTAGCTGTTAACTACTCAACAAACTGCATCCTAGTTCACAAGAAAACACACAAGAGCCAATGACTTTCTATACAGTCAAACCTCGAGATATAGTATTATTGAATTATGTTAAATCACCAATCAATCCAAAAGTTTAAATTGGTGGATTGAGGTAAATTTAATTATATTAACCAACAAGTATTCATCTCAAACGAAGAAAGTTTCCATTTCCATTATAACTACAAAGTCTCTTGTTCCATCTTTAAAAACTTGAAAATTACAGAGATCAACAATCTTTTGTATGGACCTATGAAAGATGAGACTTCCTAATACATGAATGGCTAGCTTGCAAGAGTTTCATGCCTTGAAATTCCTGAATTACCCTCACGGTTGTCTTTATTATAAAGATCAGCAAAGTCAAATAGGGGTAATTTGGCAGAACTGTGCAACAAAGGGAATTATTCTCCTAAATATACATGTCCTTTTGCATATTTCTCACTAGCGCATAACAGAAGCTATTTAAGAGTGCAGAGCATATATTCAATGTGAATGATATGATAATATGAAAGAGCACAGACATAGAAAGAGAGAACAATTCTACTAAATCTAGAAATAAGGAAACAAAAATGGAAAAATCTCATCCGCCTTTATCGAAAGCGCCCTAGCTAGAGTACTTTAGCTAAATAGAACTATGGGCATTATTGATGATAGAACTATAGGCATTATTGATGGATATTAATGCTTTAGACCCAACTCTTTCCTCAACCACCTTGAAGTTGCACATGCTTTATTTATCACCATGGGAATTATTAGAGGGAAAGTAAAGAAAAGAATGAAAGTAGGAATCTATCAGAAGTTTACAAACACAGGCATAAAACCATTCAGAAATTAAACACAGCAAACTTGCTTTACAAAACAATTTAACAGAAAATCACTGTAACAATTTCTTCAAGGGGCTGCCACATTAGTAAAGACTTGGAATCTCCAAGTATGGTCCCTTGAAGGTTTCAGGTTCGTGATCTTAGTTATAAAATTCTTTATCGAGTCTTGGGATGGATGTGAGTACCTCAGATATATAGTGGGACAAAAGCTCTAATTCCCGATTAAAAAGAAAAAAGAAAAGGCTGTTTACAAGAGAACTAATCATTTTTTCCTTTTTCCCTTTTGCAAGTCTAAAATGTTTATTTTATAGGCAACAATCTTGTGAAAGGAATAAGAAATCCATTTCAACTCCACGGTCAGAGTTCGTGTTCGAAAATCGGTATTCGGCTCTCATATTATTTGAGAGCAGTTGTGCCCTCTACGTAGAATTTGTTGGTCCCCCTTACCCCAATTTACTCAAAAAAAAAAAAAAAAATCTTGTGAAAGGAATAGGAAACCAAGGAAGAAAAAGTGGTCAAAATCAAAGCCACCCCAAGGGTTGAAATTCAGGCACATCCAAAATTACCTTTAGACTTTTTATCCTTGCTTTCAGCTGTTTTTTGTATGCAATATTCAGTGCATTCATGAAAAGGATTAGAAGCATAAATACAATCCGGACGAACTTTTCTCCTTTCAGCCATCCTTTTGCTGAAATCTCCACCACCTATAATTTTCACCATTTTTCTCATAATCAGATCCTTTTCACAAAAGATTCTCAGTTCGTACTAAAAATTTTCCATGTAAAAAGAGAGATAAATGGAATATCAAAAGAATCAGCCAAACAGGAAGGCACCCCACAATTCAAAATTGAACTTCCCAAATTTCAATCCTATAATACAAGAGATAGCAAAATGATTCAAGTTCCATTGATGAAGTTTATCTGATTATGAACAAACTTAACAAAATGAACACAAAAAACAGTGCAGAAACTCCATATTCATGAATTAACAACCAAACTTCTTTTATACAAAACATAGAGAATTCAGAACAAAGCAATACACAGAACCCAGCTTGAAATTAGCAAAGTTACCCAACACAGAATCAATAAATAAATAAATAAATAATCCAACAAGCCCCCCCAAAAAAAAGAAGACCCAGAAATTGAAATCGAAATCAAAAGCAAAATCAACACAGAAAAAAGAGATTAAAAAACCAAAACCCATGAACGAACCTTGAGCGTTAATTTGTTTTTCTGTCTCTGTGAGGATTTTGTTAAAGAAAATGGAAGCGATAATTGAAAAACAAAGGTAAAGTTAGAGAGTGGGCACTATATTTCTAACGCTGCCATTAATGGGCGTTCTAGAACCACGTTGGAACATTGACTAATTAGGTGAAACACAAAATGCAAATTTAAAAAGTTTATGAAATTCCAGCAAAAATGGACGTATAACATATAAAATTAAAATAATTCATCTTTGGTCACCAAAAAGTGGAAAAAGTATGTATATTATATAATTTCTATGAATCTTCAGTGACTGAAAATCTCTTTTTGGGAATGAAAGAGTTTTATCTGAATTGATGGAACACTAATTATTAAATTAAAAAGAGTTTTAAATAGTTGTGAAAATGATTTCAAAAAAAAAAAAAAGTAGTTACTTTTATAATATATATATATATATATATGTAATGAATTAAACTTTTTTTCATAAAAACAATTATTCAATTAATAAAAGTATATTAATATGATATTAGTTTGAAACTTACTACTTCCTGGGTTTGTTTTTGTTTTTTGTTTTTTCTAAACTTTGAGAGTTTGATTTTGATGTGTCCATCGCTATCCTCCGGTTCCTTTTGTGGGTTTAAACAATCTCTCATTAACCATTTTTGTTGACTTTTTAAACGTAATTAAGTGTCGTGTATCTTTTTGGTAAGGTCATTTTCTTTGGTATATTTTGGCAAATGACATAAACTCTACCGAATTTATCATTCATAGCATATTTTTGGCTATTCGTTATAATTATAACACATTTTTTAAAATAATTTCATCTATAGCACATTTTTTTTTAATAATTTCATACATAGCACATTTTGCCGAAAATTGTTATTCTAATATCATCAGACTTATATTCGTTTAATTGATAGACTTTAGACTTCTATCAGTTCAACCGATAGACTTTAGACTGTTCAATCGATAAACTTTAGACTTCTATCAGTTCAACCGATAGACTTTAGACTTCAATCGATTTTGAGTGATTCAACAATGCAAATTGATAGACTTCAATCATTTTTGTGCCACAAATGAATAAATTTGGGAATTGTGCTACACATGGATAATTATTTTGTTTTTTTTAATATACATGCAAAATTCTCTTATAATAATACTTTTAGAAGTTATCCTCCATAAAATATTTTTGACTTTTCATTACAATTGTAGCCCATTTTTAAAAATAATTTCATTCATAGTACTTTTTGCCTAAAATTCCTATTTAGACTTCTATCAATTCAACTGATAGATTTTAGATTTCTATCAGTTGATAGACTTTAGACTTCTATCAGTTCAATTGAAAGACTTCTATCAGTCAACTAATAGGCTTCTATTAGTTAAACCGATACATTTCAATCTGCAAACTGATAGACTTCAATCACTTTTATGCCACAAATGAATAAGTTTGGAAATTGTATTATACATGGAATTACTTTGTTTTTTTTTATAATATACATGCAAAACCCCCTAAATTCACAATATATGTCAAATTGAAAAAATATTTATAATATTAGGAAAAAAATAATTTAACAATCATA
Source organism: Sicyos edulis (assembly GCA_036507275.1). NCBI lineage: Eukaryota > Viridiplantae > Streptophyta > Magnoliopsida > Cucurbitales > Cucurbitaceae > Sicyos > Sicyos edulis. The sequence goes on along the minus strand of CM071849.1, from coordinate 46,829,675 downwards.
GTTATACTGCATATAAATTATAGAATACTCTATTGATAACATATAATATTGTATTAATAATACAAAATATTACATTATTACTATAAATTATACGTAGGATAAATATTAACCATACAATATATTTGACAACGAATATAAATATTTTTAAAATTTGTGTAGATCTATAATTATTTTGTGAAATTAGACTATCCACGTTCATTTCCCTAAATTTTAATGACAATATTTTCAACAACATTAATGTACATTAAAAAATTATGAAGTAAGAATTCTAATCTTTCCATCCCTAATCGTTGTAACTCAAGAAAAAATGGCAATATTTTATTTAAAGAAAATGTTTTGAAATTGTACTTCACGTTTGGTTAGAAAAAATGGCAATATTTTATTTAAAGAAAATGTTTTGAAATTGTACTTCACGTTTGGTTAGGTGGGACAATTTTGTTCAAAAATAAATACCACTTTAATTATTGAGAATGTGATATTAAAATTGGACTTTTTTTAAAAGTACTAACTAATTTCGGGATTTTTTTTTTAAATGTGTGAAAATTGAATTCATCGTCTAGGATTTCTTGACCATTAACCCTCCCCATAATAGCCGGGGAAATTTACATTATGTTAAGAATCTTACATAAAAAAAGTGGAGATCTCGTAACAATATAAAAAAGACATATGTTACTTGTTTTATAGTCAATTAATTTTAAAGTAGAACCTCACATTCTCTAATATGGTATAGATTGATAGCCTAATACGCTATTTTTAAGCGGCACATTGAAAAATGTAGATAATTGTACAACGGTCCTTACAAAACAATTACAAATATAACTAAAATATTGTATTATAAATGCCGTTAAGAATTATGTATACGTTTAATAATGTATTATCTCGATAATTCCAAAATTGTGTGACAATACTAATTAATATTAATAATTACATTATTTTTTTCATTTAAATTTGATCATATTTATAATTATTTTTAAAAATTTGATTAGTCTGGTAAAATTTTCATAATAGTAACACAATTCCACTCAATAAAAATTATAACTCAACCAAAACTCCTACGATGTGAGTTGGATATTATAAATTCCCGAGTCATCTATATTTTTGTACATTCCTAACTATATTTATAAATATTTATCCTATTTATCTAGTCATGTAAAGAATTTTTGTGTCTTTGAAAAATAACCCTATTGGTTAAGACTACATATTTCAAGATATATTTCTTTAGATATTCATGGTTTGAGATAGTTGAAAATAATTAATTAACCATTATGAGGTGCATAAGGCAGTGGGCTTAGTTTATGGTGACTACTTATCTATGAATTAATTTCCTACATGTTTATTGACATCTAAATGTTGTAGGATCAGACGATATACCTTCTAATATTAGTCAAAGTGTGCTGACCCATACAATCACGAATAAAAAAAATATTATGTAAACGCAGGCTAGCCGAAACAAGAGTCAACTCTTCTCCTCTGCTCTCTCTAGACCCCACAATCCATTCGATCCCAAAAATTTAAAATAATGTGGTGGGCTCAATTAATGGTGCCACTTACCCTAAAAATTAATTTCTTACAAGATTTTTTGGCATCAAAATATGGTAGGATCAAATGTTATGACCTGTAATAACAGTCGAATGCGTTGATCCTGATAATCGCATATAAAAAAAAACCAAAAAACTTAAAATAAGGTTTCTAAACAATGAACCGATTACGACAGCGCATGCTCACACGTCAAGTCGTTCTGTTCAAGCTCGTGTTTAGGCATATAAATTAATGCCTTTTACATATAAATAAATGGCTCAAAGTTATTTATTTATGCAAAAATTGGGATGGCCATGTGGTTGGTCGATGTTCATATCAAATTTTGTACTCAAAATCAAAATGAAAGTGCGTGTACAGTGTACATCACTCCAGTTGAACTGAATTAAGAATATTTTTTGGATTAATTTAAATTTTTTGAATTCATCCATACGTTAATCTATCAAGTCCTATATGTTAAAATAACTCAACCAAATTGAATTTTATGTTTTTGTGTTGAGTTACATAGTTTTTTTTTTCATCTTTAAATTAAATTTATATGTAAATCTAGATTAATTATTTTATTATTTTATATTCCTTTTAAGTATATTATTAATTCGAGTTGGTTGAATTAATCAAGCCAAAAATTGACTTATCCCAATAAAATTATAAAATTATAACTTAATTCTTATAGTTTGATTGGAGAGTCCAAATTATTTGGATTATCGATTTTTTATACATCTCTGAGTGCCGGTACTTCTACGAAAAGAAAGAAGAAATTAATATGAAGTTATTCAAATTATAATCGTTTTTCTAGCCTAAAATTTAAAATATATATTCAATTCAGTTTTGAACTTGAAGAAATTAAATAATTTTTATCCTTATGGTTCAATTTAATATTGACCTTTTTTTTAACGTACTTAATAATTTTACCTATAAATACTCCCACAATTAATTTATGTGCCTTATTTTTTACACCAATTAATTTAGAGAGATTGTAGTTAAACGGGTGTCTAATTTAAAATTTTGGGAGGAGAGATAATTATTCTATCTCCAAAATGCTCTTGATTTAATTGGATTATTTATCATATTAAATAATTTAAAAAAACATGATTAAATCTTGATTAAAATAAGTCATATCCAACACCCATAAAATAAAGATGAAATAACTCATTTCAACTAAAAATATATTTTATCAAATAAGATAAAATATCTAATATTTATTATAAAATATTTTATCTTTCACAAATCATCATACAACATTTTCAAGATATTCCAATCTCATTCTACTGAGTTATGTGCTCCTTTTTTAATCTCAATTGCCTTATTTATTTTCCTCATTTCCAATATCTTGATCCTCTTCGTATATTATTTTCAATCACAATTGTATTCAATGGAAATTGAAATGAGGGAACTTTGTATTCAAGTTACAAGATTGGTCATCCATTCTTAGAGTTCTTCACTCTTCCAATCTACGAATAGTTAAGTTATTTTCGTCTTTCTTGGAACTTCTTTTTTTCTCCAACGTTTTCTCTCTCAAATAAGGGGTGTAGGTCTTTTTTGTTTCTTCGTATTTTTATTTTCAATTTCTTCGTATTCCAACTTATACGTTAACATGCATCCCTTGGTGTACATATGAGTACACAACGAATTTCAGTAAAAGTTGATTTTTGTTTTGCAGATTGGTTGTCATTAACGTATTAGTGGCCACACATGATTTGATGTATCAAGGAAGCTATCTCCACTGTCATGTACTCTTAGAGTCTAGTTTTAGGTGGAACGATGGCTATCCACAAGTATACACACAAGTGTAAGCATGTTTAACATGCATACTTTGGTGTACACAATTTTTTATTTTATTTATTTATTTTGCAGATTGATCATCATCCACTGGTCTCACATGATTTGATGTAACAAGGAGAGTATCTCCACCGTTGTGTACTCCTTCAACCTATAATCTTTCTGATTTCATACAATTTTAGGTGGAGAGAGTACATATAACTGTAAGTACATTGAACATGCATCCCTTAGTATACATATGAATACATAGTGAATTCTAGCGAAATTTACAATTCTAGCTATCGTATTGTTAGATCTTACTAAATTTTCGTTTTAGAATTTAGTATTTATTTATTACAATGTGTGTAAAGATGTGTACCATATGTACCGTCAAATTTATGTTGTTGTTTTGTTTTCCATATTTCATAATAAACTAATTTTAACAACTTTTTTTATAATAAACTAATTTTAACAACTTTTTTTTATAATAAACTAATTTTAACAACTTTTTTTATTTTAAAAACAAAAGGGCATGAAGGATTCGAATATTTTTTTTAATTATCAAATTTATTTTTGGGTATTTAGAAGTTTAGATTTTATATTATTTTAATGTTTAATTTTTTGTTGGTGGTTAGGAATGAATCTAAAATCTATTTTAATAATTCATATTAATTAAAATGATCAATAAGGATATAATAGTCAAATGAAATCTAATTAATTATTTAATTATTTATAGAAAATCAGATTTAGACAATCATTTAAAAAAAATTAAATGGTAGACATATACTAAATAATTATCTAAAAAGTAGACAATTTCCTAATTGTCCCATTCATTTATGTGACTTTGATATTAATCCATGCATACATTAGTATTTTAGTCAAATTTAGAAAATCATTATAAATACAACCACTTAAAAAAAATGTGTTACCATAAATGTTCATGTTTCTGTTATTTTAATTAATGTTCACATCAATATGGTTAACCCAGCATATTTGAAAACTGTGCTACATATATTAGCACATATCTTAAAATGTTAATTGCAAATTGACAAAGAGATTAGATAATCAAAATTTATAATTTTAAAGGGATAAGAATCAAACTAGAAAAATAAAATTTAGGCATAAAAAAAAAACGATTATGAGAAATTTTTGGAATGCTTTTCTAAATCCTGTCGGCAAGAAAATATTTGGTGGGTTTTGATGCTATAATTAATTTAGAGAAGAAAAGTCCAGTCCCCACGCATGATTTACACGTTTTACACTTGCTAATGTGAACATTTAATCCATTTTATAGGCTCATTAAAACGATTCAATATAGATTTAAAAAAAAAAAAAAACGATTCAATATAACTCCCATAATAATCATGTTTAAAATAATTATTAAATTCAAATTTGGAAATTGCTAATAAATTGACATTTTATTTTATCTCAACAGTTATAATTATGAAATTAAAAAATTCTAAAATATTTCATCCAATTTTATTTTATTATTATTATATTTTAGGATGACCATTCTTTTGATTAGTCAAATTTACATGTTATCAATTAATTGAATTTATTTATTTTCGGTCATTTGAACAGGTTCCTTTCAATCGACTGAAATAATTGAAAGTAATTCGTTCATTTGATTTTAAACATATACATTTTAACAACTTTACAAAGAACTTAGTCACAAGAACTTAGCCACTTTTTATATTATGTATTTAAGTGAAACTTATAAAAAAAAAAAATTAAAAAAATTATAAATATAGTTATATTAAAAAAAAAATTAACAACCATTATCATTGATATTAATAATACAAAATGTCATATTAATGAATATTTAATATACAGTATAAAAACATATTAATGATTATAAATGCAATAATTTAAAATTTTAAAATTTAACTATATTTATGATTATTTTGTTAGAATAGTCCATCTAATACAGTTTTTTTGTATTCAGTCATACATTTTCGTGTAATTTCTTTGGTTTTTTTCCTTATAGTTGAAAAATCCCCTACCACATTCATACATACACAAACACGTGAAGAATAATCACGTGTTCCAATAATTTCCCCATCAAAACACATTCGTTAATTAAATTAACTTTCTATACATACACACTGAATGAGATGGTGACGCGAGTGATTATTTGGCTTGGTGTTAATTTATTTTCATTCTACGATCACAGATTTGATCCCTAGAATCTAAATTTGTAACCCCCTTCACAATTTAACAATTTAACAATCTATGATCATAATATTGAATTGAATTAACGTCAAACAATAAAACTAGCATGCAATCAATTCTTTCGATTTTAAAGTTTAATATTCTAATTGAATTTTAAAATTAAGTACTAAATCAACACACAATAGCCAAAAATAAGTTTAATTCAATGTAATTGACATATACTTGTCAACAAAAGCAGTTGCTCAACGGTGTTAGTATATAATCATTGACTAAAAGGTTTAGGATTCAAATCCTCCCATCTCATTATTGTAATCTAAAAAAAATTGACATATACTTTATACAAAAGAGGACAGAAATTTAAATCAATTTACCACGAATGTACTTGAACTAAAAAAACAACAATATATTTAAAATGTAGATACCAAATTTATAAAAACTTAGTTTATACGCTCGTTAAATCTAAGTTTATAAACTAAGTTTGAGCATCTTTAATAATCCTACTGATTTTAAAATGCAATGTCATGCAAAAATTTAATCAAAACTAATATTAGCATGGTTAGACAAATTAAATGGTTTATTAAAATAGCTAAAGTTGACTAAGCATATCAAAGTTTTTTTTTAAAAAAAGAGAATAATTATTGAATGAACTTTATAATACAAACTATTGTAGCTTAGGTGTACTCCGTATACAATTATTTAATACGCTAGGTACAATCTTTAAAGAGCAAGAGATTAAAATGCATTATTATACTTCAATATAATAATACAACTTTATTTTTAAAACATTAAATCACAAAGTTTATAAACATTATTTTATGATTCACAGAGTTAAAATTTAAGCCTACGTGGAACCAAAAAAGACATCCAAAAAAAAAAACCTACGAGTCGACTTTTGTTTTCGGTATTACTTTGTAATTAATGTTTGATACCAATAAATAAAAAGAAAAAAAGAATCATAGAATTAAAATAGTAGTTTTATTCTATAAAAAATAATGCATTTGATATAGTGATAAATAACAAATTATATGCATTTCATTCTATAGGTTGGATCATGTGGGCTTGGGAAATTTTGTACTCATACCATACCCTTTTTCTTTTAACATTTTTGCCCAACCAAATTAAACTCAATAGTAATTGACCTCCATCCTCTGGATTCAAATTTTCAAATATGGTTGATGTACTAAAAAATACTTAAAAAACACTATTTCAAAATGATTTGACCACACATGATAACCATTATAATTTAGATTTTATATGCTTGAAAATTAAGTTTATAAACATTATTTTAATCCACGATTTCTTTGTTTTCCTCTCTACACTAAGGAAAAAAAATGATCCCAAAATATAAATCAACTTCGAAAACTAAATAGTAAAAACAATAATTTCACAACCTAATTATCATTTATTTAATTTGATAAAGAAATCAAACATATATCTAAGAAAAAAAAGAAGAAAATAGCAAGTATAACTTTATAAACATAAAACATAAAATGAAATAATTATCAATTATGCAATAATAACTTATAAAATTCCAATAAAAGTACATGACCTAAAATAAAAACTCTATATTCAAAAGAAATACATATAAATGTGTCATTGTGAGAGCCTACTTTGATATACAGAGCATGTAGATGTAAGCATGTTTGTGAACTTGTGAGTACTTAAAATTGTTCACATACAATTCAAGCACATCCTTAACAATGATGACCTGTTAGCATTCAGTTTGTGGGTCTTATAGAGAGTAGTTGAGAGTCATGAAAGAGGATGCAAAAAATTATTAAAAAAAAAATGCATAAAACTTAGCAAGGCAGTTAGGGTATCTTAGCTCATGCAATCTGTTCCTTCCATCATTACCAACTCATAAATATTTTTCTTTCCTTCCTCTCTTTCCTTAATCCATCTTACTAACTTTTAACAAACTGAAACAAAAAGAGAGTTAAAATTACAAGTTTAGCCCTCAGACTCTCAAGCTTGAGTCTAATAGGTTCCTGAACTTTGAAAAGATTATAATAGAATTTAAACTTTCAATTCTTTGTCTAATAGATCTCTAACCTTAAAAAAATGTCAAACATATCTAAACTTCTAATATTGTGTCTAACAGGACCTGGCTATTTCATCATTTTTCTAAAAATGAATGAATCTTTTAAACACAAAGGAATAGATTCGATCTATAATAACCACATACATATAAATTAATTTTCTAGATATTTGTTGCAAGATCAGTCGAACAGGTAAGAATCTATCAGACATAAGTTCATAATTCACGAACCTATAGGATACGTTTAAAGTTCATGGACATATTTGACACAAAACCCCAAAAGCTGAGGGACTAAATTTGTAATTTGACAGCAAAAAATATATGCTAAAAAGCCTCTCTTCTCTATCATGCTTGGACTGCAGTTCACCTACCGAAATTTGAACCAACAACCAATAATATAAAAAGAAACAATGGTAGAACAAAAAGTACTACTTCAGCTGATTGTTTGTATTCTCTCCCTGTTTCTAAAAAGATGTCAATAAAAGGTGAAAATTTGGTTGGTTCTTAGTCTGAAGATGGTTTATCAATATACAAACTGAGGTGGGTTTTGTCTGATAAGCTTTGGGAGTTGATGTCATTTTGCCATGATCCAGTAGTTAACTATTACTGTCATTGAACTGTTTATCAAATCTTTATCTTTGTTTCTCTCTGCTTTCCATCATCCTTATTGTCGTCTTCTTGGTCCTTGGCCGTCTCTGTTGTGCCGATCAATATACTACATACCTAGAGGCATCCGTGTCCATACCAAGGTCTGGACTTAGGAGACAATGAGAAATTTTACAATTAAATTCACTCACAGATTTCAAACTGGGACCTCCAAGGGTGAATACCTTGGAGTCCCTAAGCCTCTACCAATGAGGCCATCCTTGGGGGATGAGGAAACTGTTTCATTCAAAACTGTGATAAAATTTTTTACTTTTCTTAATATAATTCTTTTGAGTGTGATTCTCTGACCAAATCTATCTATTTTTGAGAGATTTTTTTTGGCATGTTCCAATTATCCACTGCCTTCTATCAATTAATGCAGGTGATATTAATCATAGCATTGTCATCATGCAAAACCTGAAGGAAAGGCTTAGACCCCTTGTGGGTAGTAAAGGCTGGGACTACTGTGTTCTATGGAAATTGAGCCAAGACCAGAGGTAGAGTTACACACACTCTCTCTCCCCCAAGCTTTTGATTCCTCAGGTTCTTTTTGAAAACTATTTAGTTTCTTGTTTTTTGTTTTTAAAATTTATAGGTGGGAGTAGTTGTTGTAGACTTCATTTTAAAAAACCAAAATGTTTATCAAACGGGATTTAAGCTTTTGATTCTGTTCGGACTGTCAGGATCCAACCCATCTCTCTCTCACTCTCTCACTCTAAAAGTTTCAGGTGTATTGAATGGATGGACTGCTGTTGTGCTGGGACTGACAATAATCAAAATGGTGGAGAAGAGCTTGTCTTTCCTGTTTCTCAAGTTATTCCATGTAGGGACACTGTATGCCCACACCCAAGATCTAGTTCTTGTGATCTTCTTGCTCAGTTGCCATGTTCAGTGCCTCTGAATTCCGGGTATTCCATTGTTATTTTTTAATATATATATTTGTTTTAAAAGGACGAATCAGAGCGACCAAGGGGGTATTTCATTGATATATATTTATCATCTATATTCTCTACATGTCCTCCCCCCTCTTATCTCTCTCTAAATTGTTCTCTGTTGAACAGGGTTTACATACAGACATTGATATCAAATGAACCCAAATGGATTCTCTTCTCCAATGGCATTGATTCAATCGCACTTGAAGTGAGTAGCATTTGCAGGGAAACAGTACCACACTATTTGCATATTGCAACAAACAGCTTACATCTTTTTCATTTTCTTTGCAGGAAACAATGGGGACAAGGGTATTAATTCCATTTCCATTTGGACTAGTGGAGCTGTTTGTTGCTAAACATGTATACACACTTCTAGTAATCTCATTCTTCTTTTGAAGGGGGGTTGAATTCAAAACTATAACTAAACTGCAGCAAAATGGTTTTCCTGTAATATATTTAGGCTGATTCATTCTGTTCTTACAGGCATCTGAAGATCAGCATGTCATAGATTTTGTAACAACTCAATGCAGCATTTCAATTGAGCAAGAAGCCATGATTAATTCAAGCAACATGGATACAAGTTTCTCTATTGTATCAGACCAAAATGTTGCTCTAAAAGATCCCGAAAATCAATTTGAGGCACAACCTTTAGAACATGCCAATGTGGGTTATGACATTTCATTAGACAGAATTCGGATCTGCAGTTCTCCAATGAACTTCTTGCAGCAGTTTAATTACAGCTCCGAAAACCGAAACAAGAACGAAATCTTCCATGAATGTTCACAGGATTCGTTCCTTATTGATAAGCAGGGAAACCCTTGCAAGTTTTCAGCTGAAAATGAGTTCCAAGAGGTGGATATGATGCAGGGGCCATTGGTGAACAACACATCAACCAGTCATATAGAGTTCAAGGAGAACGCAGAATGCAAAGAGCAGCAAGGGGAAGAAAAGGACTTGGTCAAACATGAAAATGGAAGGTCAGATTCAATCTCTGATTGCAACGATCAGATTGACGACGAAGATGATGCAATTGCAAAGTGCCGCGGGAGGACTGGGGAGGGTCAATCAAAGAACCTTATAGCTGAGAGGAAGAGAAGAAAGAAACTTAATGAGAGGCTGTATACTCTACGATCATTGGTTCCCAAAATTTCTAAGGTGATCATCACTAAACCCTTGCTTGGATCACTGTAAATTATCAAGGAAAATGAATTATAACAGCTTCCTTTGCACTTAAATCAGTTAACTTCTGATGTTATCTTCTAATGGATAGTTTCTATGGATTTTTCAGATGGATAAAGCTGCAATACTTGGTGATGCAATTGATTTTGTCAAGGAGTTGCAAAAGCAAGTAAAGGAGCTCCAAGATGAACTGGAAGAACAGTCAGATGATGACAATGGTAAGGCTGCAGTTACAGGTAACAATGGAAACCAAAACAGTGACCAGCTACCTGAGTTTCTGAGCCAGAATGATAAAGCTCAAAACAATTACCAAATGGGAGTTCTAGGAAGTGGAAGTCTTTTGAAGAAAAATCATCAGGAGGCTGAAGGTACTAACAATGAAAGGACACAACAGATGGAGGTATATCTAAGAAGTTAATTGTAGGAAAAAGAAACTAAGCATGTGTGCACATTTATGTCAACTATAATGATGGCAGATGATAAAACAGAAATCTATTTATATAATTGCAGCCGCAAGTGGAAGTGGCTCAGATCGACGTGAACGAGTTCTTCGTCAAGGTTTTCTGTGAGAACAAGCGAGGTGGGTTTATGAGGCTAATGGAGGCTTTAAATGCTCTTGGCTTGGAAGTAACAAATGCAAATGTGACCAGCTATAGAGGCCTAGTATCTAATGTTTTCAAAGTTGGGGTAAGCATACTTTCCATCTCCTAAATATTTGCAAGCTTTCTACCAATCAAAACAATAACACAAACAAACAAATCATTCAAACTAAACCAAATTTTCACAATACTAGATCACTTCAAGTTCACCCAATATCTCATCAAGATACAATGATTCAATAATGACATTCTTGAATACTATTTTGGTGGCAGAAAAAGGACAGTGAATTAGTTCAAGCAGATGATGTAAGAGACTCATTGCTGGAAATTACAAAGTACCCACACAGAGGCTGGCCTGAAATGGTCAAGGCACCAGAGTGCATTGGAAGCCACATGGATTACCAGCCCCACCATCCATCCATTTCAAGACAAATCTACCAATTCACACCTCCACCTCCTTGATGATCATATCCATAGTTTTTTTTCTTCCCATCTTTACACTTCAAAGCAAAAACACCAATTATAGACTATCTATTTGCTTTCTCTTGTACTTTGTAATACATCCACCATAATAAAGAATGACGAACACCCAAATTACACAATAATATCGCTACGAATACTCGGAACAACAATCAAGAAAAAAAAGTGAAACAAATAACACAACTATTTACGTGGTTAACTAACATTCTGTTAGGCTGTTAGCTATGTCCACGAACAGAAGAGATAACTGTTTTATTAAGGAGATAAGAGAATAAATTCTTGGTCAAATGAGATTCTCACTCACTGACAGGGCATCGGGACACCGATTAAGTAATCTTAGGGCAACATAGTTCAAAGGCATCTCAACACACATATTGTCGAGTATTCAAAATAAATCTCCTCCGAATACGAGAGAGACTATAGGATAATGTGTGACTGAACGTAGGAACTCTAGCTCTGCTCGGCCATGAAATGAAGACTCCAACAAGTTAACAAATAGGAGCAGAAGATTGTCCCCAAGGTGCAGTCCAGTGGTTGAGGCTGAGGACTTCAAAGCATACTTTCTTGAGAGATCCTGGTTCGAGGCCGCTGGAAAGAGTTTAAACTAGAATACCCTTCGAAGTATCCCGGTGTCACAGTCTAGGGACGGGCCAGTGCTGCCCGGTTATAGGGGAACAAAGCTCCGAATTCCCAGTTTAAAAAAAAAAAAGAAAAAAAAGAGCAGAAGATCGAGATTAAAATAAAAATAAATTTAACTGTGTACAAAATCACTACAGCACAAAATTCGCAGAGAGAAAAAGTAAGAACATCAACATCGCTAGTGGAAGAAAACCAACAGATTCAGGGAGTAATTCCGATCAGTATAGAGCCTCAATCGTAGCAGGATAAACTAATTATATTGAAAATTGCAGAGATGAAAATCAAAGAGGTACCATTGAAGAATGTCGAGAATCTGAAAATGTTGTACAACTTACATTTGCCTAAGAATCAACCATTAGAAGAATCGTGAGAAGCTTTGGAACCGCAAAATTTTCCATCCTCAAACCGCGCTTATGGTTTTCAAGAATGAAAATGAAGATGAACAATCTGCATTTACCTCCAAATCATCTATTCATTAATAATAATAGGTTAAAAACACATTTCCACCCAAGTTTTTTTTAAAAAAAAATTCACAAGCTTTCAATTTAATCTTTGAAAATATTTTGTGTAAACAAAAATATTAATTAAATGGTATATATATATATATATATATTTATTTATTTTTGAAAAGAGATATAAATAAGTATTTAACAAACATATAAATAGAAATTATCAGCCAAAGTGAGCTTAATGATTGGACATATATCATCTTTCTAAAAGAAAACTGTATGTTCGAATTCTAAAGAAAAATATTTTGGTTGAACAATTTTTTTCTTAATAAAAAGTTGTAAATTATTTGCATAAATAAATTTCAATGAAAAATTAACCACAAACTTAATATATAATTTTATCCATTATTCAACCGTGGAAGCGTGGTGGAATACACATTCTTATCATACTAAAATTGAAAAATGCTCAAATCAGCTTAAACAATAAAATTACTTTTTTTCAATTTGAATGTGATAAAAACACTATATCATATTAAATGGATATCAATCACATTTGAAAATAAAAGTTTTTAAACATGTAACTTTTTTTTAAGATATACCCAAAATTAGTCTCTTGGGGCGTGTTTGGTGGGGGGCTTAAGTTAATCTGGATTAACTTAGCCCCCCTGATTCTTGTTTGGTCCACAGATTTTCTACATCTGTATGTTGGGTTAAGTTAATGCGGATTTGATACAGTTGTTACTGTTCAAATCCGCACAATTTCCGATTTTCACTCGGATTTCATTCACTTTTTCATTTTTCTCTCTTCCACTAGTGCGTCTCTTCCGCTTTCCCCCCATTTTCCCCCAATTTTTACGTTTCTCTTCTCTCTGGTTTCTTCTACGCCTTTTCGATTTTTTTTTTAATTACTCCAACCTTGGAGTTTTCTAGTTAATTTCTCTAGGTTTCCTTCAAAATTTCGATTTTTTTTATATCTGTTTCATTTGGTAACATTTGATTTTGTTTTGGGTTTCTTATTTTGTAGATCTGAAACCCCTCGTCGCTACAAAACTTGTCTTTTGCCGCCGTTTGTCTTTCGTCTTTCTTAATTGAAATTCTTGTGGTTGCATGCGAAGATCGACCACACGGCTTGGTAGGGGACGGTGGTTCACGACATGGTGGGGGGTTCAAATGAAGGTAAGTTTTCTCTAACTCACAACCGGCCGATGATGAGTCATTTAACATAGTCTATTTGGTTATGCATCTAATTTTTCCAAATTTATTATGAATACCGACTTATTCTTATTTTATTCAATTATAAGTTTGGTTTTTTTTTCTTCAAATCTTCTGAATTTCTTTGTTTGATTTGGCCTACTCTGTTTCATTCTTAGGGTTTGAAGATTTCACCAATGGTTATGATTTTCTCTAAAAGCTTGTTTGTTTTTGTTCAATGGTAAATTTGTTTGTTTGGGTTTAAGATTTTTTTTTTTTTTTTTTTAATAATAGAAGTCTGCTGGAAGATCGATTTAGCATAATCCATTTTGTTATGATTCTAAATTTTATTTGTTTTTTTTTCACCAAAATGATTTCTTTGATTGTACTCTTTTTATTGTGAAAATTGTATGATGGAATGAAACATAATGACCTGAGGCTGGCTGATTAATTTTTACTTTTTAAACAAATTATCATGTGGGTGCTACTAATGTGACATTTATCTTTTTACTCAATACTAATTATTTTGAACTTCATCTTTGTCTTTCATTATTGATTATCTGAAATCAAATTTGATGACATGAAGAAGAGGAAAAGTCATTAAGGTTCAATGATTCATTTAAATTTTTATTTTGTTTGGTTAAACATAGTTACGTTAACAATTCTTTTTTTGTTTTTTTTACAGATTCAAACTTTGGATTCAAACTTTGGGTTGACAAAGAAACTTGAAGTTGATAATTTGTAATTATATATTTTGATAGTTTTGTACTATTTAAATTTTATATATTTTTACAATTATTTTTTTTTCTTTTACTTTATAGTCTCTCATGATGTATATATATATTTTCTTTTAAATTATATTTTTACAATTAACTTGTAGTACTCTCTGAGTAGGATTTTTGTATTGAAAAAAAACTATTGAAAAATTGTTCCTATTATAAAATAGTTCAAATCGAATATGATTTATTTTTTACCAACTTTCATTTACTTAGCAATTGATCAAATGAATATATACTTCAAAATAATTTAATTCTAATTTCTATGTACTAAGAAACTAATCACACTCGATTTTATGTTTTGATTATTTTAGGACTTAGTTTTAATAGTTAATTATATTTTGAATTAAAATATAATCTAAATTCCAAGTAAATCTTAACAACTATACAAAAAAAAGGTAAATCAATATATCATAGATTAGGGTGTACGAAATAAATTAAATTGATCTTTCAAAAAAATTAAGCTTATACTAATCTTGTAATTAAGGTTGTGCTTGATAACTATTTGTGTTTTCTTCAAATTTTGGTTTGGTTTTTAAGAATATAGATAGGATGTTGATACATAAATAAGAAAAAAACATGTGATTAGGGAGTTGTTGTAGCTTAAATTAAAAAAAAAGAATTATCAATCGTTGCCTAAGTAATTAAATTAAAATGTTTGTATATATAATTTAGATTTTTCCTGAATTTGTTAAATGGATATAAAACCTGTTTTTTTTTTTTGTTTTTTTTAATTTAAATATTATATTAAGTTAAAATTGAAATAAATAATGAAACATATATTGATGAAACATATTTACATTAAAAAAATGTAAGAAAAATATCAAATAAAAATTCAGGTTAACTTAATCCTTGCACCGAACAACATTGAGCTTAACTTAATCCAGTTTAACTTAATCTGTCCAACAAACATAGATTAACTTAATACTCAGCTTAACTTAATACCGATTAACTTAATCTTAATCACTGCACCAAACACGCCCTTAGGATTATTTTAACATCTTTTTAAGTTTTAATTTATGGTTTTTTAGACAAAGTTTTAGTTTATGTTGACTACTTATTTATAAGTTATCTAATTATTATAAAGTCTAGCATATATTCGTGATATCAATCAAATTGAGTAGAGGATATCGAAAATAAAAATAAAAAATAGACATCATAGAGTATAATTTTTTTTTTTTGAAACGGACAGAGTATAATTCTAGTAAACCAAATTTATATATATATTTTTTTAAAAAGTAAACCTGGTTTATGGGCCACATGAAGTATTTTTAAGAATAATTCAAATTAAAAAAATATTTACGATACAAAATCTGTTTTTTTAGAAATTTATTGTATAATTAACACATAATATTGTATTAGCATATAATATTATTGTTTAAAAAAAAATACATAACAATAATATTAATAATACAAAATATTAAATTAATATCCTAAATTATACCATTATTAAATTCCAAATCCATATAAGTTCCGACTTTCGGTTCGTTGTAACGCAACCGGGAAAATAGCAGTGCCCAAGTTTTGGCGCAATTCTGTTCCGCCGGCCACCGTCGAAGATGATGGTCTGCGTCGCCGTCGTCGGCCACCAGGTGCGACCTCCATGAACTCGATATTGAAAAGGATTTCATCAATGTTTACTAGAAAAGATTTGTGATCCTTTTTTCCGATTCGGGCCGAGCTAACAGAACAATCCCCTTTACATTCAAAGCTTCACGGAGGCCGATGATGCTCTCAAGCTCCACCACATTTTTCACCGTTCTCTGGATGTCGTCGACGAGCGAGGTATGTTTCTTGCTTCTAATTTGATCTAGGAATCGTGGCTGGTTTTGTACTCTGTTAGGGTTTATGATTTGGAGCTGTTTGATCTTGTGATGATTGTTAATTGTTTGTGGTTCTGATACAAGTGAACCATCCGAGAAAATCTGGATCGACATTGAACGAGACCTTTCTAGGTCTTCTTCACCCGACTGAAAATCACAAAGTGTGAGTTTGTGATTGTTTCTATGGATATTACAATGCAATGAGGGATATTTTGATTTTTATAACAAGTAGGATCAGATTGTTTTGATGTCAGTTTCAATTGGAGTGGACCTGTAATGTTGTGTACAATTGAAATCATTTTCAGGTATGCTATTTGACTAATACCAGAGTGAAGGTTCTTATGGTCACCACAGATCTCGATGTCAGAGATGTCGATTTGAGAAATGTAAGTACTGTTGTTTGGTTTGCAATTTTCTAAATTTTCTCCTCGTAATTTTTTATTTTTCGTGATTGTCTGAGCCAACTTGCGTACACCTCACTAATGTCATAGGACATAGTACCTGACCTTATAATAATTGGATTCAAGGAAATTAATTCGTACATAAATGATCACCATAGATTAAACGCGTTACCTCTTAGTTCTTCGAGACCCTCTTGACCATGAGAATCAAAGATATTGTAGGAGAGATATTGACCATGAGAAAGCTTTCATTAGGAGAGATATTGACCGATCAAAAGCTTAGGTGGTTCATGAATTTGAGAAGTCCCGAGTTTGATAGTTTGGGTTAGGAAGCCCTTTGTGTAGCCTTTGTTTGCACGAAGTTCAAGAAATTTGAGCTTTTCAATGGCATTTGTTGGATTTGTTCTGTGGTTTTATATAAGTCTGCATAGTGTATGGAATTTGTAAACTTGTAGTTTGCATAAACTCGCATATCATATCATAGGTAGGTTCAAGTTCTCACTCCAAGTCAATACAAATTCCAGAAATTGTTATTCCACTTTGTTGTCGCAATAGATTCGCACTGTCAGTCTCATGGTTTATATTGCAAACCATTTCATTTCTGAAAAAGCATTGTAAATTTGCCTTCTTAATATGGCATTCTTATAGGTGTTGTTCGAATTTTCGTGCAGTTTTTTCGGAGATTCCATGGTGCATATGTGAATGCAGTTTCAAACCCATTCCACTTTGTTGTCGCAATAGATTCGCACTGTCAGTCTCATGGTTTATATTGCAAACCATTTCATTTCTGAAAAAGCATTGTAAATTTACCTTCTTAATATGGCATTCTTATAGGTGTTGTTCGAATTTTCGTGCAGTTTTTTCGGAGATTTCATGGTGCATATGTGAATGCAGTTTCAAACCTATTTCATGTGCCGGGTAAGAAAATTACTTCAAAAACTTTTGAAGAAAGTGTGAGCACCATTGTCAAGTCGTTTGGGTTCAGTTCAGCTATTTGACTGACCAACCAGGAAACTAGTTCAACCGAACTGAAAACTTTACTGTTGTGTTACTGTCTCTTCTTTCTTGTTTTTTTGGTAGCATTTGAATGATTTTTTCCTCGAGTTGTATTAAATCTAAGCAAACGGTTGTTGTCTTTTTTTTTTTTTAATAATTAAATAAAAAGCAGTTCTACTTTTTTGTTTGTATTTTAAGCACTTCTGATTTTAATGACGGTATTGTGTGTTTCGAGGTGCAATTTTCCCGCTTGTGAAATTGCAAGCTCGAAAGTTGAGAATGAAGAATGAAGGGCTGGTTGATGCATGCTCTATGTTAAAGTATAAATTTATTGTAAAATTTAGGTCCGTTTGATAATCATTTGATTTTTAAAATAAAAAAAATTTAAGCCTACAACAAGGTTTTTTCTTACTTAAATGTCTACCTCTCACCTATGTTTGTAGAAATTAAACCAAAATTTAGAGAGAAAAAAGTAGCTTTGTCCCCAAGGAGTGACACAGTAGTTGAAGACTTAGGCTTTGGGTATGCTCTCCTTAAGGTTTTAGGTTTGAAACTCAGTTGTGACATTATTTTTTCAATGTCTCCATGTGCTTGGCCTAGGGACGGGCGTGATTACCCTTATTTCAAAAAGATAACTCAGTTGTGACATTATTCCTTTGATGTCTCTGGATGCTTGGCCTAAGGACGGGCGTAGTTACCCTTATTTCAAAAAAATAAAGTTGGGTGGGACACATTGTAGGAAATTTGAATGAAAATAGATTTAAATTTCAACAACTACTTTACCAAGCTTTTGTCTTATTTGGATGTCTACATCTTAGCTATATTTAAAGAAACAAAACCAAAATTTAGAAACAAAAAAAGTAGATTCCAAAAGCTTGTTTTTATTTTTGAAATTTGGTTAATATGCACCTACTTTCTTTAAGAAAATATGGATATATTGTAGGAAAGATGGAGCACATATAGGAAATTTGAGTAGAAATAGACTTAAATTTCATAAACAAAAAACAAAAAACGAAATGGTTATCAAATGGGGCCTAAATGGTTATCAAATGGGGCTTTAGTTATAGTGATTTTAAAAATTAGAATTTAATTCAAATTGCTAGAAAAATTAAAATTAGTTCTTGGCTAGATAAAAAATCAAATTGCCAATTGGGAGGTTTTATCAAACCATATAAATTAAATTATAACTTATAAAATATAGAATTAATTTGTAGTTTAACCTATGCTTGTCAAATTTGAGTTTAGATTGGGTAAATACATGAATTGTACAAATTTAGATTAATGAAATTTTATTTGATTAATTAGCTATAACTCTTAAATTTCTATCATTCTCAAAAAAAAAAAAAAAAAAATCTTAAATTTCTTAATTTTAGCAATTTATACAAACATACAAAACCAGATACATAATGACTGTTTGTCAAATAAAAAGATACATAAATGACTGAATTCATCAGCCAAGAGTCCCACAATCAAAAGCAGATACCTTAATCAATAAACCGACAAGAAAATCAGCCAATATCTTATCCCTCAAGTAGTTCATAACTTTCCCTTCACTCTCTTGAATTGAACCAACCAAATAAGATGTGGTTATAAGCCTAATGCTTCTCCATCTCCTCTCTTTTGCATATTTCTCCAACCCCTTCTCAATTCTCTCATATTCCTCCTTGTCATCAACTACTTTCCCATTTGAATCCCTCAACATAGCTTCGCCTAAACATCGCGCGAGAACGACACCATCTTCCAACGCAGAACAACCTCCTTGTCCAAGATCCGGAGTCATCGGGTGGAGTGCATCGCCCGCTATGCAAACGTTTCCGCGAGAAAAGTTACTCCAAATAAGCTCCCAAGGGTGCCTATATCTCAATGGTAGTGACACAAAAGAATCAACTTCAGTGTCTTCAACTACAGCCCTCATTTGATCAGGTACCTTTCCAAGCTTGCTCAAAATATATTGCTTCATTCTGACTGGGTTCTCTTCAAGCTTCTCTTCTTCAAGTTTCACAATATGTCAAAAAAGAAGAAGAAGATATTAGAAGTACTATAAATTTTGTAAGGACTTTAAAATGTATGGAGTTGATAGTTGGTCATAAACAGAGAGAATGAGAAGGGTGAAGGCAAACAAAATTTGAAAAGTGGTTATTTTGAGAGTTGTGGTCTCATGTATTATAGTTTTTCTTTTGAGTAAATTCAATTTTCACCCTTAAACTAGTCATGGTGAAAACTTATCTATACAAGTTGACAAACTTAAGGATAAAACCTTAATTCCTCCTTATCTTTTATCTTTTATCATTCAGTACCATATGTTATACATCATGTTTAGAAAATTTATTATAAGACAGAAACTATATAAGTGCTCCAAATTTATATCCAATAGTTATTAGGGAACACATAGACTTAGGGATCTATATACAACATAATGGTTATAGGTGTGGTGGTCTCTTTTTTCTTTTTCTTTTTTAATTTAACAATTGGAGATTGGGGCATTCAAACTCATAATCTTTTGGTCGTGAGCAATGGGCATACACTGATGTTGCTTTTGTTAGACAGATGTGGTGATCTTATTCAATAACTTTTTAATGCTTGGAATAAATTTGAGACCGAGAGAGCGAGCGGAAGGGCTAACCTTGTTTCGAAGCGCGCCACGTGCTGAACCAGTAGGCAGTGTTGGCATTGCATGGCATAATACCAAAGCGAAGGCCTTTGCTGAAAAACCACATGAACTTATTGTCAAATCCATGGCCATGCTCATTTGTTACAATCCCTCTTGTAGCATTTCTGCCTGACCAAGCAGCCTTCTTCAAGCCAAGCCACTTAGCTACCACTGAGTTCACTCCATCACACCCAATCAACACCTTTTTTTTTTTTTCAATTTCCACAAAGAGAGTTACCATCATGAAAAGACCAACCAAAAAGAAAAGAAAATTTATAGAAACTGTTTTCTTTGTTCACTTGACAGTTGATAGAAATTGTGTAGGAAAATTTCCTAAAAAATAAAACATTTCCTCTCTCCTGAAGCTACTTTGATTTTGATTAGATTCCTTTGAATTAAGCAAAGCAATAGGGAATAGAACTTCTCACCATTTGGCTTAGAACATATATATTTTATCTAAATGGACTATGTTTAAGGGAACTTTCTTCTAACATCACAATAAACTCATTCTTTCATTTTTATTCCCTTTATAAGCAGAACTATTGTAAGTTAGGTTAGTGGTAAAAAAAAGTTCCTAACGATCTAAGAGATAGTAAGTTTAATTTGTGGTGGAAATGCGTTGTAGGGTCATGCAAAATGCATCGTAAAAATAGTTGGGATGTATGTAAACTATCTTGCACTTTCACATCTAAAAAACCTCTTTAAGATGCGGTCTCGAAAAGACAATTCAATTATTAGACGAGGTTGGCGGCTATGACTCTCCTTCACCCCCAATCAAAACACACTCTCTGCATCAAAATCAATCAACGCCCTTTATTTCCCACTAAGGCAGCATTATAACAGAACCCAACAAAAAAAAACAAAATTTCTTATCTCTTTGTTCAGCTAACAGACACTTCTACTTTTTGAGAAATAATTCAATCAACCATGGTGGCTAATTTGATAGTAAAGATGGGGCTCTAACTCAAAATTAATTCATAATAAAAGAAATAGTTCATATATCTTATTTCCTTCTTATCCTTTCGATATGAGTTCAGGTTGAATTATGTTAAACCATCAATCAACCTAAAAATTTATTCATATAGGTTGTGGTAAAAATTCAACTTTAATTGGAGAAGAAAATGACCTGATGATATCATGTTGAATTAATTAAGCCAGCAATCAAACCAAAAGTTAAGTTTGAATTGGGATAAATTTAATTATATTACTGGTCGTAATAAGGATACAAGCCCCCCTTACCTTCTATATGTCATATATGATTTTTATTTATTATTATTTATTTTTTTTGTTACCTTGGTTTTGAGAAGTGTTCCATCAGCAAGATGAAGGAGCTTAAGAAAGCCTGGTTGTGAATCTTCAATGGAAACAAGCTTTGAAGAGTATCTAATGGTGCCCTTTGGAAGGTCCATTGCAAGGGCTTCTAATAATGACTTTCTCATTACAGTTCTGCCTTCTTGCTCTCTTCTGCCAGACAATAATCTATTTTATCAGCTATCCAATAAAAATGATAATAACACAGATTTTAGAAATATAGCTGGATTATTGAGGATCATTTTTTATTTTCGGTTTTTATCTAGAAAAAAAATATATAACTTATGCTCGGTTTGATTTTTCTTTTTTAGTTTATGAAATTTAAGATTATTTTTATTCAAATTTCCTACCATGTGCTCCATCCAATGTATCCATATTTCCTTAAGAAAATAGGTAAATACTAACCAAATTTCAAAAACAAAAACAAACTTTTGAAAGCTACTTTTTTTGTTTACAAATTTTGATTTTGTTTATTAAAATATAGGTAAAATGTAGATATTCAAATAAGAAAAAATGTATAATAAGTTAGTTGTTGTAGGCTTAAATTTATAAAAAAAAAAAAAACAAATTGGTTATTAAAATGGGGCCTTATTTATTTTATGTCTGATAATTTTATTAAACTTTTAACTTAGTGATCAAATTGAGAATTTTCGAAAATGTTAAATATATCAATAATCTATTAGACACAAATTTGAAATTTCAGAAATTTATTAGATATAGAATTAAAAGTTTAACTTATTAGGCCAACACATTTTAAAGGTTAGGCCTATCTAACACAAAATTGAAATTTAAGAACAAAACCTTTTTTTAATTTAATTTATTTTTTATTTTTTATTTTTATTTTTTTGTAAGCACCTTTAAGATTTCTAGAATTATAATCAGAAATCTGGAATCGCATGGGAGAACTGTAGCGAACAAAATAAAGAGAAATCTCACTCGTGAGCCTTAAAGACCAAATCCGAAGTTCGAAGCCCCGAAACCGCCGAGAAAGTCACATTTCTACAATTCAACAAAATGACAAAATCAACCAAAATAATTATAAATACGATAAAAAAAAATTAACAAATGTAATCTTCATGAATATTGTCAAATGCTTTCCTATATTAATATAAATATCTGTTAATGATCATGAAAGTAAATAGTTTAGGTGGTGTTTTTTTTATTTTTGAAATTTAAACTTATAACAATTATTTTATCCTATATTTTTTAACTAAATCAAAATTTGAAAAAAAAAAAAAAGTTTCTAAAAGTTTTTTGTTTTTGAGACTTGAATAATATTCATATATTTTTTCAAAGAAAAAAAAGATATATCAAAACAAAGGTGGAACACATTAAATTTGAATAAAAATAGATTTAAATTTCAAAAACAAAAAAACGTTATCAAACGCGGCCTTATACCTCTAATCACATTCACTACCATTTGTAGTTAAATTAAGGTGAAGATTTTACCCGGCGAGGCGGTCGTGGCGGCGGCGGAGGGAGTGGGCGATCCCGAGAGCGTCGAGAGCCTTCCAAGCGTTGTTCCATGTGGTCAAAGCGTAACCGGCGGCTCTCAAGGAATCGGAAGTTTCCAACACTAAGGTTGGAATTCCTAAGCGGTGAAGCCCTAAGGCTGTGCTCAGCCCTGCGATTCCTGCCCCCACGATCACTATGTCTTGCACAGATTCTTCCATTAATTGAAGAAATATGATTGGGAATTGAAGTTTCTCTGTTTGGTTTTAGTGTTAGGCCACGAGATTTTACTCATACAAACAATGGATGTGTAATGAGAGATGCTTTTATTTGGGTGAGAGATTTTTAGACAAAATGATTGGATGTGAAGGCCAATACCCGAGTCCAATAATTTTGTGGCGGCTCACAATATACCAAAATGAGTATACAATTCAAAACCTTACTCACTCTCTTCTAGTGGTCGAGAGAGCATTCAAAAATTCGATCATGAATTTAATCAATGATGTCACTTTTATACCTTAAAATTTCATTGACTTCCAAATATTATAAAGTTAAATGATGAGACAAATGTGGACAAATTTGCTTAAACCATCATGAATATAAAAAATAAATAAAATAAAGATAATTCATTACTAAATCACTTAATGTGGATATTTTAAAAATAAAATCAGTAAGAAGCAAATTCAAATTTGAAAACGTTTTGAAAGTTGAAACAGTAGATTCATGAAATCATTTCCGCATCATAGGTTAATCTTGTGATAAAGGTTGAATTTAGTCTCTATTTTTTTTATATATAAAAACTAAAAAAGTAAATTATAATCATAACTAAATAATGATGGTATATGTTAAATCCTTGATTTAATAAAAATAAATTAACAATTAAAATTTTAATTTACATTTTTCAAAAATTAATAGCTCAATTTTTATTCCACTGTTTACTTGATTAACTAGTGCTTACAATTTTTCAAAAAAAAACCTTTTGATTACAAACAACGAATACATTTTCGTAGATTTTATCAAATTTGATAGGCAAAATTCCTTTTCTTTTTTTTGAAAAATTATAGACAAAATTCTAACATTTACCAATCAAAAAAACAAAAAATACTGACATTTTTCACATTATAGGAACCAAATTTGAATGGGAAATGACAAATCGATTGATGACAGGCATTGCACAGGCAAGATGTCAAAAAGAAAAAAAATCTCTAGTTCCAAAATCAACAGACCAAAAGTCTAAGCATAAATAATATCCTCAACATTGTTCCCAAAAAAAGAAAGAAAAAAAATAATATCCCCAACATTAACAGCGTTACAACATTGCAAATCCCATGTCTTTAGATGTAAAACTAGCAAGTTGACGAATCGGCACCGAATTTCCTGGGTCAAATCATACTTAAATATAAACTCTTAGTAGAACATACAAAAAGGGCTATATTTCAGCTACATTACAATCAACTTTTCAATATTCATATTGAACAATGGATTTTATATTTGAGCGATCTGAATCATCCTTGTTTGCAGGGTCATCGTGCTCGTAAATTGTAAATCAAACCAATCTTCTGACCCTTGCACCTTTTAGCCACTGTAAAATAATCTCAAAACAGACTAACAGGCCAGTAACTGTTACGGAGTAGAGGGTTCAAACTTAATAAATCTAGATTACTATCTGCTGTTGGGAAATTTTGCTTCGTAGCTGGGGATGTCCTGAAAATATGAAAGAAATTCAGTAAAAAAATTAATTTACGTAGAACCATTGTGGAGGCATATTAGTCAAGAAGATCTGAAAGAGCAAAAATGTTACGGATTCAATCTATTGATCGGGTGGCCGCCTTCTTAGGAATTCAATTTTTTAAGAGTTTTCTTGACATCCAAATGTTATAGAATCATACAAGTTTATTTGTGAAAATAGTTGAGATGCGTGTAGGCTGACTTGGACACTAGCTGATATAAAATAATAATAATAACAACATAGTTTTAACAAGATGAGGCAAAAGGATTTACCATAAAAGTTGCAACGATCATTTTCCCAGCAAACCATCTTCCATTAAGGGCACGTTGTGCATCCATTGCAGACTGTGGATTTTCGAATCTCAAATACACAAAACCGACGCTATTCCTGTCCATGAAGAAAATAAGCAAACTACATCGAAGGCAAAAGGGGAGGAATTACAAACTTAAACATGAGCGTGAAGTCCTAAACTTACTTGTCAACGTAGATGTGTCTCAATTTTCCAAACCTGGAGCATTCCTCCTCAACATCGTCTCTGATATCTAGATCGAAATCGGGTTCCGACTACCGAACATAAGGGATAACCAGTTAAGCGTAAAACATAAATAGAAAGTTTAACATATGACTCCAGAATGATGCAGGATACCTCAGCTGTGGGATCAAACATGTTCTGCAATAGTAAGCATTCACTTGGAGTACCAACACCAAGTAAATTGGCAGTAACAGGGGGAACCTGAACGCCTGCACCGTGTCCGGGAAAAGCAGGGATGGTAGTCAAAGAAGTAGCAAGGGAAGGGATAGTTGTAGCTCCAAGAATCGGTGCCATTGGCAAAGTTGCGCTTGAGTTATTAACGACATGTGTACCTAAAGAACCAGCTATGCTGTAGGAAAACAGGTATAAGACAAACGTGCAAATTTTCAAATGATGGTAAGCACAACTCAACTCAACCAAGACAAACCTAGATGCAGTGCCGGTACGGTCCAATTTCTGCATCAGAGATGCTCGAGAACTTGCGTTTAACGACTGAAAAAATGAAACAGTTTTTATGCCGATAAGCTCAAGAAAAAATGAAAGAATATACAGACATACAAAAAAAACAAGTCACAGAAAAAGTTCAACCAAAGGAATATAATCTCAACTAACGGGAAGAGTTCCAATCAAGTAAAATAAGACCTAAGAGATAATTACAAAAGGTCTTCATCAACGAAGCCTGAAGGGAAACATAAAATATGATACCGGACATCACATAAAATATGATACCAGACATCACAAGCTCAAGGCACATTAAGGCGCAATAACCTATTTTAGGACTTGGGTGCAAGGCACAAAAAAAATATGGGCTTTTTTTTGTGAGGAGCATTATATATAAGAACATTCATGAAGAGATAGTATAGTTGAAATGAGATTTTTCATAAAACAAAGTATAGATGGAATGAAAATCTTTTAAAAAAATTCTCATGCTATTTTTAGTTAATAAAGAACATAAAAAACCTAAACGCAAGGATTATTTAGTTTAGGGTTAGTCAAATATATTATTTTACCACACACATTTTTAACCTAAAGCGCTAGACCTGCGCTACAACAAATACAAAGAACCCTGCAGTTGAAGTCCCAACTGACCGGAAACTAAAGAGGGTAGTTACTTTACTAGCACATGTTACCTCGTATGTGATAAGCTTTTACAATCAGTAGTAAAAATATATATTTCCCAAAACTTAAAGACAGTAAAAAGTATATAACCAAAGCCAATGAATATAGCTAAAACATAAAGGCAGTGGGAGCAGAAAACTTTTTTTGTATGCAAAGAAATCGCAGGGTTGGAATGAAGTACTTTTCTCACTCTCGGTTGGTCTGAGAATGCTACGCTCTAAGATTTTGATATTACTTTACTTGTACCTTCATACACTCTAATTGAGCAAATTTTAAAAACAATATTGACAATAATTTTCCGCTTTTTTAGTAAGAATTTTATGATAAAAACAAAAACACAAAAATAGACACATCTAGGTAGAAAGATCAATTATGTTCCACTAATGGTGATGTCCCAAATATCACAAAGGATCCAAGTTCAAATAATAACAGACTGAAACCAAAAAAATGATATGAAAAAAATAAAGAAGACAGAGAAACGAAGAGCCCCATAGCTAACTTGCCTGGATCGTGTCCACAAAACCAGGTATATTGAACATTACCAATGCAGCAAGAACGAACATAAAGAAATAATTACCAGTGTCGCAAATCACAATAAAATAATGGCTACTCTTATAAGTTATAACTTGACCAAAATTTGTCTCGCTAAACTTTTTTGGCGATTTATTTTTTATTAATGATGCTGTATAACTCTGCTTCATTTATTAGGAATGCTGAGAGGAATAGAGATAGAAAACTTATTTACCAAGCCACCTCCATCTTCATCATCAAGATCTCCAGTACTTGCTCCAATATCTTGTATTCCAGGCTGATCTGTGACAGTGGACACCTGTATAAGGAGAAAATAAGAAATTATGATATAATTCCAGCCACAAAATCGACTACTTGATTGGCCATTCTTAACATACTATAGTTAACTGAAAACTGAAAAGAGCATTCAGTGGGAACCTTGTCATATTCTAACTAGCTTTCCAATCGTCTATCTATTTGTCATCCTACTTCCCTTTTAACAAATATTATTTGGCTAAATTATAGAAAGATACGCCAAAATGGGTTTGTGTCAAAAATACCCTAAAACTTTAAAATGTTTCAAAAAGTAAAACACCCCTAAGCTTTAAAATATGTTCAAAATTACCCTTGCATTAAGTTTTGAAAGGAAATCTATAAAGTTCTGTTTTAAAAATACACCTAAATTTTGGGTCTTAAACCTTGTTAAAATATCCCTACTCTTAAATTGAGGATGAAAACGTTGAAGTTTTTGCTTCAATAATATGCTTGGACCTTTCAAAACTTTGTTAACTTTTTTAAATTAAAAATGGTTATTCTCCTTTCTAAATCCCAATATCCATAACCATAACCCTCCATCAGAACTCTCCAAAGACAAAAAAATGTGAATTATTTTTTAGATGGATTTGGAAATCTGAACAAACAGGTTCAGATAAAGATTTACCATTTTTTGAAGTTAAAGGATAAATTATCATTATATGCTTTGTGTGATCAATTTCTAACTTGAATTTATTTAAATGATTTAGCTACCAAATGCTTCAATTTGACGTCAAAATATGGGAAAATTTTCAATGACTCACATGTTGCTTCCAAGTCCAGATTTGCTGTTTTTCATTGCATCAAGAATAACTCTCAAATTTAAATTTATAAGTCAAGAAGGCAAAAGAAAATTTTCTTTTACGAACACAATTAAATGTTAGGATATTATTGAAACCAAATGATGATGAATTTTTTAAATGTTTTTTGGGATCAAGGATATTTTTGAACTTTTTTAAAGTTCAGAAGTATTTTTTAAACAAAACTTCAACGTTTCCATTGATATCTGTGATTGTACAGGCCAGCTAGCGCACACCTCGACTAATGTCACGGAACATACCACCTAACCCTACAACATTTGGATGTCAGGGAAACCCGTAGGAAATTAATTCCTAGATAGGTGATCACCATACATTGAACCCATCACCTTAAGCACCACGATGCCCTCTTTGACCACTAGGCCACTCCTGGTGGCTAGTATTTTGAATATTTTTAAAGTTCAAGAGTATTTTTTACAACTTTCCTAAGTTTAAGGCTAGCTTTCCTAACTTTCCTAAGTATTTTTGAAGTGCATGTGAAAACATGATGAATATGCATCACCTTTATTGTCCGACCAGCAATCTCCAGTTGTCCATTCAAACTCAGCGAATTC
The DNA here is from genome assembly GCA_036507275.1 of Sicyos edulis. Classification (NCBI taxonomy): domain Eukaryota; kingdom Viridiplantae; phylum Streptophyta; class Magnoliopsida; order Cucurbitales; family Cucurbitaceae; genus Sicyos; species Sicyos edulis. The sequence continues at coordinate 46,801,074 of CM071849.1, read as the reverse complement.
TTAGCATCTTCAAGACGTGTGAACTGCAGTCAAACAGATTTGATTAGCTAATGCCCTAACATTCCTGCGGCACCTGTCCAATAAATATTTATAGATAGAGATTTACCTGAACGAAACCAAAACCCTTGCAATGCCCAGTTTCATCCACGGGCATCTGAACCAGTTCCACAGTGCCAAAAGCTCCAAAAACCTGGAAGTAGAGGAAAGGAATCTTCTTATCCAAGCAAGGCACCATATTACAAGGACAAATTTTTAGCAATAGACAGAAGAAAGTATATAGGGTTTAGTCTGAAGGATTTCACAGAACATTGTATTTTGCACCAAAGAATTATTAGTACTATGTAAAATATGTGTTACGTCCCACGTTCATTTACAAACCTGACGAAGGTTTTCTTCAGTTATGTTGGGGTGCAGATTCCCGACATATAACTTTCTGGCACCACCGGCGTAGGGGCCCATCACTCCACCTGCTCCACTAGCAGCAGAAGTTGACTGAACCTGGTTCTTCTCAGCTTCAGATGGCTTTACCATCACAGGTTGACTAAGCAGAAGCTGGCCTGAAAGTGCTATAGCCATGGGCACAGACATTGCATCTACAAATTCAACATACCTGCACATATAGGGACAGTATTAAATCCTAGGAAAAGAAAGAATAAACTACATATACAATATACATATAACAAGTGAAATTCTCTTCGGTGGGATTGTTTTTTTTTAGGTTCTTAACAAAACAAAAACCATAAGTTCGCTCCCTATCATAAGAAACCAGCTTGATTTAGAAAAAGTCAAAATTTACTTTAAATTCTCACACAATCAAAGTACAGTAAACAGACCACTCAAACTGTTGATGGCTATTACATCAACTCGTGAAGTGTAGTGATCACAATATGTATACATTGTCCTTACTCATCGTAAAACATCACTTACAACTTAATTCACCAGTTCACCCAAATGGTGGGGACTACAGACTACTACAAACCCAAGATTCAAGTTCGAGATAGCAACGTGAATCAAAAGTATTCAGACACCAATTAATCCAAGTGAACACCATCAAACACATTAATCTTACCCAACACCTTTAGAACGCCTTGAATTACGATCCATTATGAGGCGTACATCTCGCACCTGTAAGTCGTGTTCCATTAATTAGAGAAATTTATAATGAAAAAATTACCAACAATAAATGAAAAAAAAGGCAGCAGAATGACTTGCCCGGCTGACAATCTTCTTTGTAGTATGGATATAAGAAATTCAAATTCCATTGAGAAGAAATTAAAATTATTTTTTATTACACAATTTTATTGATGAGTGAAACTACAAGGCTTGTACTAATCGGATTAATCTTTTGTTTATTGCCCTTGTATTGGCCTATGTATTTCGTTTCTCCTCCATCCCTCCTCTATATTGCCATTTGTTTCGATCTATGTAACACTAAAAAAAAATTTGGATAAGAAACAATTTCAGTCTAGACATGAAATTACAAGAGGGCGCATGGCCAGTTACAAAATAGATCTCCAATTACTTAATAGAATATCATAACTATAATCATGGAAGAGAGGTGAAAGTTTGCACCATGAAATAACAGTAATGGATGGTAAGATTTTCTATAAATCTTGGGAAGGTTGAGCTCTTTTCCTGGAAAATCCTGTAGTTCCTTTCTCTCCATATAATCCAACAAAATGCTCTGACAAAATTATCCCACAACAACTTTTTCTCTTTGAATGGATGTCCAAGGCCAAAAAAATCTAACACTAAATCGATGAAATCGTTTTTGTTTCCTAGAAAATCAAGTTTAATGATGATCCCTTTTTTGCTTCTTCCTTTTCATTCATCCACCTCATTAGCAATTAGGACTGAATCAAGGATTTGTCCTTCATCCACTAAAGCATATTGATTTTTTTTAGAAGAAATGATTCATTGAATTCATGAAAGGGGAGAAAAAACTCCAAACGCCCAATGGTGCATTCAAAGAATAGCTTCCAATTGAAAATAAATAAGGTTGCAGTAAGTTGAAGGAGGGTGGCTATATTTACATCAAAAATACAACAGCATACTCTTCCCCCACCCCCATTATGGAAGAATACAAGAGTCTTTTGTAAATATTCGCTGTATGCATATTTACCATAGACCCCAATTTCTTATAAGTTATACCATACACGAGATAATTCCTAGCACAGAGATGGTTAATAATATATACTTTCTATGGATAATTTAGATTAGTTATATGTTCTACTATGTAATACAGTAGATGGATGGGATTGAATATAAAAAATGCAGCTGAAACATCCCATAGGGTAGGGGAGTTAAATAAAGCACCTTGGTTTGATCAATTATAAACCTTCTACCTTCAAGAAATTTAAAAAGAGATGAAAATGTGGTAGAGACGATATGATGAGTATACAAACCTTACCGGCCTTGGAGAAGAATTCGTACACGTCTCTTTCAGTTGCCTTTATACTTATCTGGCCAAGAGATCACACAAAAAGTCAGTTAACATTATTAAAAATTTAAAAGTATACGACAAAGGGGTGAATATCTTGCGTCTCGGTAAAAGGTTTACCTGATAGGCAAAAACAGTCCTCAGATCCCTTTCAGGATCAGCTTCTGGCTCTGCTGCATCTTCCTTTTTATCTTTATATCTTCTGAAGGAGAGAAAAAACAATGGTCAGAGACATCCTTTCTTATTAGCTGCTGGCCAAATTATAACCACGCCTTTTGGGTGTGCACAATCAAGTCATGAGAAACCACCCATAAATAAACTATAAACGAAGCCATTTAAAAGGGTGAAAAAAACACGCATTGTAATGAAAAGATAAAAAATTTCATAGACATAATTACACCCTTAATTCTGACAACAATGGAATAATAATCCAGAACACGTCTTTTTACTTTTTAATGAAAAGCTAATAAAATTAGAAAGTTCCTTAGGCATGTTAATAAGGTTAGAGGCAGATGTGAAATATCCCTTTTCACACATTTGACATAGACAGATGTCGATTCATACTTAATGGAAAAGTTAAGAATCATACTAAAATAGTCACACAACAGAACGGATTGACCACAGATTTTGTACCTTTCATAAATAACAAAATCTTAAATGACAACAGCATCATCAAGTTGAATTGATGCAGTAGCAAAGAACCTAATTGCATTAACACAGAACATGTTAAAAGTTATATGCCAGAGAAAAGATTAACCATACAAAAGGTGAAAGAAATAATCATCATGCACTTATAATTGTACATGTAAAACATCGACTGGAGTACATATGGGAAGCAGTGAATATTCAACCTCAATAAGGGATATTGATGATATAGAAAAACTTATTCTTGAAACTAATAGTCCAATATCTGCATAAGAAATTGAAATACACCTTTGGAAAACTGTAGTTTTCATTTAAAAATATATGTATTAAGAGGATTGTTGAAATTATCTGAAAGGAGAGAATGAGATCACGTTCAATGGTTGCCAGAAAATGTTCAGTTACTATAAATTCTCCAAAACAATTATTTCTACAGCTAAATATAAGATATCATTAACTGTGAATCTAAATTCCTTTAAAATATAGACAAACAATCAGCAAAAAACAATAATTTCATGTATGATAAGAATCCAGTAGCTACTGAATATTGAATTTTCCACAAGCATCGGAAGATGGAATTCATCTCTTAAGAAAAGGCCATAATTCCCTCACCAGCATTTCTGCAATAGAATAGATAAAAATTAAAAATTGGATTTCAATGTGGTGATGGTGAAATAAATGTTATCACCAACACTATTTATTATGACCTCCATTGCTGAAACACACAACGCTACAAAGCAAACTTAATAGGTGGTTTGCAGGGACGCTAGAAATGGATTGAATACCTCTGTCATACAAATTGCTAAAATCCTTGAGGTTTCCTAATTACTAAGATCTAATGAGAAATCTGGAAAACCAGAAAACTGTAGACACTTGCATACTCTTTTTTTTTAAACCGGGAAATCGGAGCTTTGCTCTACTATACCCAAGGTAACCACGCCCATCCCAAGACTAGGCACCCGGAGACATCAAAGGAATGAAAACACGGGAGGTGTCTACAAATTAATATCACAAGTGAGTCTCGAACCTGGGACCTTGAGGGGAGCACACCTGACTTTGCATACTATGAGGGTGAATTTCCAACATTTCATTTATCAACATTTTTTTTATCCAAGTATGCCACCGCAGGGCAGTTCCTCCATTTATCAGCATTATAAAAATTTATTGGGAAAGGAATAGGTAACACCTTATGAATGACGTGTGCTTCCACATTTCATACCAAAACCTAATTCACTACAGAGAAGAATGATGGACAATCAAAATAAGCTAGTATGAAACAGGCAAGTATGTTTTTAAAACACTATATATCATGACGGGCTGAACTGAAGGTACAAAAGTTTTCTCAGACCTCATCAATAACTCTAGTGATAAAGTTATGGGTTATGGTTTTTTATCTCATGAAAATCTATACTCACATCATCACATGGACGATGTATGGAGAACGAGGAAGAGAGATTGGGTCGTCGAACAGGGACTTACAGCTTCCCTAAGAGCAAAATCCAATAAGTTCATTCTTGGAAGCAATTAAACAGTAATATGGCTCATACTTACTGATAATTTTATCATACAATAATTGTTTTTAATGGTGAATTAGAATCATTGACATATTTAGCATGCTCGTGAGTCATATTGAATCCAAATCATAAAGTGTAGCAAAGCAGCACAACAATACCCCCCACAACATAATATACAAATTAAGTTACTCAGTGAAAGAGTTTTGTTATTAGAGTCTGCATGAGAATATAAATGCACAAAATACCTGCCATCTCGGCCTCGTTCTCTCGACTCTCTCTCCCTTTCTCTGAATTCATTATCTCTGCTCCTCTCTCTTATGCTTTCATCTCGATCACTGCGATGTCTTTCTGAACGACTTCTACTTCGACGTGACCTTTCTCTTTCCCTATCCCTGTCCCTTTCACCATCTCTATCTCGTCTGTCACGACCATGACCACCTTCTTTACCTCTGTCAGCATCTCTGTCCTTGCTACTCCTCTCATCCTGATTCCTTTCTCTGTCCTCTTTTCCCTTGTGTTCCTTACTGCTTCTGTGCCGATCACGTTCTCTATCTCTAGACCTAGATCGGTGCCGGGAAGAAGTCCTATCTCTATGTCGATCAGAATCCCGTGACTCATCTTCTGATTTTTTATGCTTGGACCTATGTTCCCCATCATCTTTACCATCACTCTTATTCTTTGAACTTCGACTTCGATGTTTATCTCCAGATTCCATTTCTGCATTGCCGCCATTGGCAGTTTCCTTCACTTTCTGTCCCTCAGGGATTTCAACTGTTTTCTCTAAATAATCATACTCATCAAAATCCATGATTACTCTCTCTAAAGCAAGCTATACAACATACAACAGTTAAACTGCGTATTCCGAGCAGCAAAAACCTGCAAGCAAAAGAAAATAAAAAATTATAAACGAAAGATATATAAAGCAACAACAATCTCAGTTCTGAAGAACTTCATAACCATTAGACCGACTCCGAAGCACAATTGTCTTCCAGTTTAACAAAAACTCCACCCAACTCGCTAAATCCTAATCGCAAACTCACATAAGTTCTTTCCCAACTGCAACGATACAGTGCTCAACAATTAAAGCTACGCGAAAAATGAAGCCCTAATTACGAACAATGAACAAGACTCCTTCAGCTTTCAATACCTAACAATTCATTCCACCATTGAAATCAATAGCTTCAAAGGAAAAGCTGAATTACCTCCACGGCGCGAAAGAATTGGAGCTCTGCTCAACAGCTTCAGCCTCCAGGAGCTCAGTACTGCAAGCGGCAAAACCTGCAACACGAGAATAATGGTGGCAAACTGGAATGAATTCTCGATTCGGATCGTGGGTTGCCAAATTTGTTGGCCCGGTCCAACCGAACCGAAACGAAGCCCTTGTTTTTTTTTTTTTTTTTTTTAATGGTCTTATTTTAACCTAAAATTGTCTCCATACAACAATATTGGAGTAGAGGATTTAAGCCTATAATCTCATGATTATTAAGTTGTATAAAATGTCATCACACAGTTATTATTGTTGGCATCCCGATATATAGTTTATTTTGTGTACATTTTGGTCGATGCACTTTCATATCTCCAAGTTTAGCCATTGTACTTTTTTAAAAAGAAAAAAAAAACATATTTTTTTCAAATATATATATATATATTGTAATAAGATAAGGCAATATGATTGTTCCTTTTACTGTAATTTTTTTTTATCTAGCTTTTATTTTATCGTTCTATTTTAAAATTAAATATTCTTACTTTAATATTTATAATGTTCAAATTTAGAGTTTAGTTTTATATATTTTCGAAATTTTTTTTTATATTTATTTTCTTTGGAAAATTCAATTCATATCATTTTTTTAGTACAATTCATATCAATCTTTACAGGTAAATATTATAGAGAAATATATTTGATTTTAAAATATATATATATATATATATGTACGGATTAAAATCATTATCTAAAATTTATGCATTAAATATTTTTTTTTTTTAGTTTGTTAAGATAAAACAACAAAATAATACCCTGTGATTTTAAACTATTTTTAAAAGATTATATTTAATATTGAATATTTGAACGTTTAAACTAAAATAAAATTTAACGAAATAAAATTAAAAATTTGAAAGTAAACAAATATGTAACAAATCCCAATCGAAAAGATGTGTGAAGAGCGTTGCATAACGTTTGTTCAGCTTAAAAAAAAACAAGAAACAAAATTTAAGTTTAAACTTGCTATTATCTTTTTAAATTTAAACTTATTCTTACTCAAAATTTATGTAATGAGTTATATATTTCTTAAAATGTATCAATATTTCCTTAAAATAGTATAGGTGAATATTAACCAATTTTTAAAATATAAAAACAAGCATAAGTCTTTTTTTTTATTTGGATTTAGTTTATACAAATATAGGTCCAGATACAAAAAACATACAGTAACGTAATTTAAATTTTAAAAACAGATAACAAAAAATAAATGGTTAACGTTCCCTTAATTTATTTATTATTACTTTTACTTACTAAAAATTCATGCGGAGGTGTTTGTTTGACGTTTTTAGCTAGGAGTTACGTTTTTAGCTAGGAGTTAGAATTATGATTTATTAACTCCTCCTTGAAAATTTATATCCAAATGAGTTTTTACCAACTCTTCCTTAATTTTACATTTGAAAATAACTCTCATTTGTAATCATTACTTTCAAATCAATCAAAATAACTTATTTTTAAATACTCATTTTTAATAATTTCTTTTGTAACTACTAAAAATAACTACTCATTTTTAAATCGACATCAAAACAAGATTTTGACTATAACTCCTCTACGCAAAAACTATATCAAAACTAGTTTTTGACACAATTCTCAATTTTTAACTATCCAATATATCTTATACATATAACTCTTTAACCTAAAAACTACCTAAACATGTCAGACAACACACCCCCTTCCTTCTCTCGGGGTTGTTTGTTTGACATATTTAGGGAGGAGTTAATTATAGGATTTACTAACTTCTCCTTAAAAACTATATCCAAACGAGTGTTTATTAACTCCTTCTCATTTCTACTTTTAAAAATAACTCTCATTTCTAACCATTCAATTTAATCATTCATTTATAACTACTCAATCATTTATAACAACTTATTTTTAGTCGTTTATTTCAAATCAATCAAAATAACTCATCTTCAACCATTCATTTTTAATCATTTTTTTTAACTACTAAAAATAACTACTCATTTTTAAATCTACATCAAACAAGGTTTTGACTCTAACTCCTCTATACAAAAACTACATTCAAACGAGTTTTTGACACAATTCTCAATTTTTAAATTCTCGACATAATTTCTCAATATAACTCATTAACTAAAAAACTACCTAAATATGTCAAACAAACAGCCCCTCCGAGTCTTGGCGGCGTTAATCCATTTATCTCCATTTCATTTCATTGTCTGTTCTCCACATCGCTCATCTGCAACACTTCATCTCTCACTCTTCACATTCTTACTCTATTCAGAGTCTCTCGGCTCACAGCAATCCGAAAGGTGCGGTGGTTTCTTTCGTCGCCGGCAAAAAGGTATGTCGATTACCCTCACCTCAATTCGTCTCACTTTTATGTTAATCGTTGCTCAGCTTCTAATCGATGTTCTGAAACTCTCCGCGGCCGTATCTGTGAGGTACACATATGTATTATATGTTTCTTCTTCTTTCTTTTTTTAACGAAGGTTTGATTGATTTGAATTGAAATTAATCTATGATAATGGCGTTTCGTTTGTATCTTTCAATCCCGTTTTAGGTTTTCATGTTTTTCTCTTTGTGAGAATGAACATGATACAAGTTGTACCGAAGTTTTAAAAGTTTTTGTTTCTTATTAAATATGATACAAGTTATCCCGAAGTAAAAGAAATCAAAATAAAATGGAACGTTTGTGGATGGATCATCTTTGTGTTGAATTGAATCCTTTGTACAGAATGTTGGTTTTTTTTTTTTTTTTTGAAACAAAGTAACCACACCCGTCCTTAGGCCAGGCACCCTGTACAGAATGTTTGATTGAAGAAATCCATCACAAGTTTTGTTTTGAAATATGTTTCAATCTATGATATGATGTCTACTTGAGAATTAATTTCCTAAATTTACTTGATAATTAAATGTTGTGAGGTCATGTGATTGTCTCTCGTAACCTTATCCGAACACTAACGGATGTATAGCTTATTTATTTAAAAAGTGGAAAGGGGTACAATTTTTTTTATAGTTCCCTCTGATATAATTCAGTGATCATAACAATTATAATTTTAAGAAACGAAATGGTTATCAATGAAAGCATAGCCTAAATTGCATTTTTCTCTTGTTGCAGAGGGCGTCATTAAACACTTGCTCCAAGATGACGATTGCTTCTGCACTCGGGGCTAATCATATTGGTCAATCATTTCATCTCTCTCAGAATATTTGTTTTTTGTTGTGAAAACTATGAATTTGCTTAATCTTTCTCGCATTTTCTTTTCCTTAAATTTGTAGGTATGATTTCTCTTCCTCATTCAAAGCAGCCACTTCACGTTCGACACGGCACAGCCAGATTCTACAAGGCCAATATCTTTCAGAGAGTGCCCACAGGGGTATTTTCTATCATTTGAGACTTTTGAATTTGTTTGCTCTTACAATCTCATCATTTCAACTATGGTTTTGTTACTTTAGATTTCCAAAAGGGGTGGACATCTCTATGCTGATCAAATGGGCTTTAACCATGCTGCATCTGGAAGAGATAATCAGCAACTGAGATTTAATGATGAATGGCCTCCTCCTGAACCTTTCTTCTCGAGTCTAATTAAAGAAACCGTTTGGTAATCTTTCGCAACACTTTCTCCCGTGTTTAACTGTAGCACTCTCATTTTCTCCCTTTGGTGAGAAGGGGGAGTTTTTGTGGAAAACGGGGTTGTGTGCTATTTTGTGGGTATCCGGGGCGAAAGAAATTATAAAATGTTTAGAGGGTAATAGATCGTCGGTCAATATTTTGGCCCTCATTAGTTCTATTACTTTTTGGACCTTAGCCACTAAGCTTTTTTTTGTATTACCCGTTAGGTGCAATCTCCCTAGATTGGAGACCGTTTTTGTAGGTAGTCTCCCCAATTTTAAAGGGATGCGTTTTTTGTATGTTCTTTCATTATTTTCTCTGTAAAAAATTTGTTCATTATCAAAAACATTTTTTCTTGCGCCTTTATTATGATCTTTAGATCATAATGTTTAGGATGGTTTGTTTTTAACTTCAGGGGATTGAGATCATTGTTAATATTTCTGGTCGAGCAGCCCAGTCAACTGAAGTACATCGAGTGGCCTAGTTTCCAAAGCACGGTATGGAGGCAAGATTAGTATGTTAATTATTGTATAATATGCATTGTCTTACATACTTGTAGGTATAAGAATCATATTTGTTGAAATCATTTATGATGGGAATTCTTCTCTCTAAACTTTTGTTTTTATTTTGAATTCTATCCAATTAAGTGCATAATATTTTCGGTTTTGCTCTCTTTTTGGTGCAGCTGAAGACTGCAACATTAGCTCTTGTTCTAGTTGCACTGTTGATTGTAGCACTCTCATCCGTGGACTCGGTTCTCAGCTTCATTTTAACTTTAAGTCTCAGAAGAACCTCATAATAGAGTCTGGTACTTTTTACTTAATTGTTACATCAGATTCTCAGAAATTTAACTTCATTGATGGTTGACAATGAGAGTTCTTGGTATATTAATGTAGTTCGAGTTGGAGTTGTTTTGAAGGTGTACATAATCATCTCTTTGTGCAATTGTTTGGAAAGTCGAATATGTTGTCTTCCATAATTCTTGCATACGGTACAATTACGACCGTTCCCATACATACAATTAGGACAGTCGTTAGTGACTACCACACATTCCTGTAGTAAAAGACAATATGTCATCCCCTTCTCTTTTTTCATTTGTGTTTCGAAAAGCCGATGAACTCGAACTGTGGCTACAGAATTAAAATTAAAAAAAAAAAACTTTCTTTCCATAAAATGGGCCATATTGCACTAACTTCACATTTTGCATTCTGAGTTATTTCTGTTATCTTTGGCTGATCCGAGATCTGCACGCTATTGTTCTCATAATTGGCCGCTACTGATTTGATCTTCTTTTGGTTCTTGAATTTATACAGGATTTGGGATTTTCGGGTTATATATATATATATATATATATATATTCTTGACTTTAAAGTCGGCTTGTGAACACTTCGACTAATGTCATAGGATATACCACATGACCCTATAACATTTAAATGTCGAGAAAATTCGTAAGAAATTAAACTATCATAGATTGAACCTATCACTTTATTCATTCCAAATACCATTTTTTATCACTTGAACCACTCTTCGAAGGTTTGGAATTTTCGGATTGTAACCAGGTGCTTCAAGTAGGCTGCCTTGACTCAGTGAGTTTGTTTTATAATAATAATAATTTTTTTTTTAACTATGATTTTGAAATGAAATAGGTGGGAACGAACCATCATACTTTTGTGGTGGTAATAAATCTTTTGAAATGAAATCTTCAACACATAAAAAAGTTACATAATGACGTGTTTATTATCTTTGAGTTCAATCTCCACCGTAAAATGTGAGTATAAATTTATAAATTAAAAAAAACACTCCAAAAACTTTTTTTTAGTTCAATTACAATGAGGAAGAGAAATTTGAAGATGGTGGGAGTGCTAAACTATTGTGAAACTGAAATAATGCACAAAATGTTTTTATCGAAATTGACTTTTTCTTTTTTACAAAGAATATTGAACAACTTTGCTACAACTTAATTTTGAAACAATTACGGGAATCCGGATTGAAACAATTGCAAATCAAATCAATAGCTTGATGGACAACAAGTTGAATTTTAATTTAATTTGATGTTATTGGTGTCAATATCAAATCTTAGTAGGTACATTAAAAAAAAACAATTGCAAATCAAGAGAGGGGTACAATTGGAAATAAAATCGTATATACAAATATTTTGCCATATTTGATATATTTTTAAAAAACTGCTGGAGTTTGAAATATCTTTTGTTCAAATTGTTTTTTTGAAAAGTTATATAGATAAATATAAGAAACTACACGGACTGAAGTAGCATTGATCGACTTAAATTTAGAAATAAAAAATAAAATTCAACAAGGCTGTAAAATAAATTTGAAAATTCCAGCTAAAAGAGAAGATGACACTTTTTTTTTTTGTTAATAATTCAGGAGTCTTTGAATCAATTTATGCGGAGTTCGATTTAATTTAAGAGAATGACAAGGTATTATATTTGAAAACCAACAAAATCAGTAATTCAGAATATTAGTGTACACCGAATGGGGTTTCAGTGAACATAATCAATAATTCAGAGTACTAGTGTACACTGAATGGGGTTTAAGTATTTGGTTGTAAACCAGCTAAACACCAACGTCACGAGTTCGAACAAAAAAATCGGTATTTGTCCCCCCTCCCCCAATATGTATTAAAAAAATAAATAAAAATAACTAGAGGTCATGAATTCGGAACCTTCAACTCTTATGATAAATACTTTTCTTATATCTCAACCTTCGCCACTAACATTCCTTAATTTTTCATTGGGATGCACGAATGTGTAGGTTTGTACCAAAATTGATTATATTTACATCAAAAGAAATAGTAGTTGGCGACGTGTATCGAATAGTAACTAGTTTATTACAATTTCAAATTCTAAATAATAGTGAATTAAATAAAATTGAATATAATTACAAATTGCCAACAAGAATTCTTTATGATCAACGATTAAGATGTTATAGATTTGAATCGGCTCTTGTCCTTAACAAATTTTCTAGTAAAACTATCTTAAATTATGTATCCATTTTTTAAAAAAATACTTAATTTTTTAATCTGTAAATATATTGACGAAAATGATTTAGAAATTAAAAAATAATTATATTTGTTTGCTTGCCAATCTCTCTACAAATCATAAAATTCAAACCAAAGTTTATGAAAAGTAAACCAGTTTAGCCATCATGTAATCCTTTAACAAACGCGTCAGTGTATTGACTGTTAGGTAGGGAAAGGGGCCCTCGTTTCGGTGGCCTCGAAAGTTCATCTCTTGTGGTCGCTCTTCAACCGGGGACCGACCGCCTCCTCCGTCTCCGACCGCCCTTCCGCCACTCCCATTTTCTTCTTCTTCTTCTTCATTAAATTCATCGAAAACCAACCATAAACCAGAAACCCACCTAGATCTCACTCTGTAAAACCTATGCTGTCAAACCCTTTTCTCAGATCTCCCCACTTTTCTTCTTCCATTTCTTGGCCCCTTCGTTTGTTCCCTTAGCTTTTGACTGATTCTGCTGATTGGGGTTTATTGGGCTTTTGGGTTGCCTGCTATTTTTTATGATTTGATTCCTTTGTAGGTCTGATTTGTTGAATGTGAACTACTTGTAGACTTTGTTCTTGATTTTTTTTTCTTTTTATAAAGTTTCTTCTGACCAATCCGTAGTAGAATCTGGTTTTGGAAGTGGGTTTGGCTTTGACCACTGTTGTGTTTCGAAAACCCCTTTGATCTTTTCGATTTCTGACTTTGATTTCTTTTCTTTTTTCTGTTCCTTGTTTGCGACCGGTGAATTTTCCTGGGGGTTTCTGGTTGGATAAGAAGCAGAGAGGGATTTTAGATGATATGAAGAATGAGAGGTAATGTTTTATGAATACATTATCTACGTTGTGTTTGAGAAAGACACGGATATACAAGAATAAGGGAGGGGAAAACTGAACATTCTGTAATTTGGAAATTCTGGGAATAAGTAGAATCTTTGGAGGGTGATTTCTCTTTTAGATGTGGAGGGTTTTTTGGATGAAATGAGGGATGCTGTCGGAGTTGATGAACTATTTAAGGGCCTGTTTTCGGCCGAGCTCCGATCGGTATGCGGCGGGGGATATCAAGGGACGGCAGGACGGGCTGCTGTGGTACAAAGACCGTGGACAACACTTGAATGGTGAGTTCTCTATGTCTGTGGTTCAGGCTAACAATTTGCTTGAAGATCAAAGGCAGATTGAGTCAGGCAGTTTAAGCTCAGAGGAGTCTGGTCCAAGAGGGACATTTGTTGGTGTGTATGATGGCCATGGCGGGCCCGAGACTTCTCGGTATATCTGCGATCATCTCTTCCAGCATCTCAAGAGTGAGACATTTATTTAGTTCAAAACTCAGTATTTTCTTATTGCAGCTTTATATTTTGTGTTCACTCCCATTTGATCATGGAGTGATGGGGAAGTAACTAATTTGTGATCATTTTGGTATATCCCTAATTTTTTAGTGTCAATGAGTTTGTTGGGTATTGTGAATCATCAATGCTTTTGTGACAGTTCCTTGATGAAAAAAAGAGTAACTTGGAATGACAAATTGTTAGGGTTAAGACAAGAGTTTACTTGGGGTTATGGTTACTAACTTACTACTAGGATAGGAGATTCTAGGTTTCCACCTATAGTTTTGTGAATTTAAATACTCACTTCGTATGTGATTTATGGAATGTTTTTCTGACATAGATTTTTTGGTGGATACATCATTGGTATTCAAAGTTTTGTTGATACGTTATGTGTAGGATTTACTTCTGAGCAAGATTCAATGTCTGCCGATGTAATATGCAAGGCATTCCAAGCGACAGAAGAGGGTTTTCTTTCAATAGTTCGAAGACAATGGCCAACAAATCCACAAATTGCAGCTGTCGGTTCGTGCTGTCTAGTTGGTATAATCTGTAATGGTACCCTCTATGTTGCAAATCTAGGTGATTCGCGCGCGGTTTTGGGTAGAGCAGTGAAAGCAACCGGCGAGGTTTTAGCCATTCAATTATCAACAGAGCACAATGTTTGTAACGAATCTGTGAGGCAAGAGCTGCAGTCTTTGCACCCTGAAGACTCCCGAATTGTGGTTTTGAAGCATAATGTTTGGCGGGTGAAGGGGATAATACAGGTTAGTTTGTACCAATTTGTGCACTTCTATAGTCTGTTTTAAGTAATTGATTGTTTGGGTTTGTGGCTGCTTTTCCTTTTCTGTATTGCTCCTATCTTCTTTGATCTAAAGCATTGTACACGCATAGGTTGAAATTTTATGAATGATAGCCTAGTGGTCAAGAGGATCTTGAGAAACTGAGAGGTGGAAGATTCAATCTATGGTGGCCACCTGCCTGATAATTAATTTCCTACGAGACTTTTCTAGATATCTAAATGTTGTAGGGTCAGGCGAGATGTTCTGCCATAATAGTCGAGGTCAGCTTGGACAGTCACGGGTATGAAAAAACAATCTAAAAGATCGGGTTTATAGTTTAGAGTCAGTTGTTAGTCCTTTGCGTTGAATGGTATTGATCATCATCTTCTCCATAGTTAGCCAGTTATTGGAGTAAATAGACATAGCACTTCCATCTTCGTTTTGGAAAAATTAGAATATCATAAGACAGGACTTTTCTTCTATTATTTATTTTTCTGTTGTATTTTGGGAGACCAAATAGCTGTAGGAGACTAATGAATGTGGCTGTTTTTGTCATTAATTCTTATTCACATATATGGAGAACTTGCTTTCTTGTCTAGGGTAAGGTTTGAATTCAATATGAGATTTCAATCTTCAGATGCTTTACTTTTACAGATTTCAAAATCTATAGGTGATGTGTACTTGAAAAAACCTGAGTTCAATAGAGAACCTCTGTATTTAAAGTTTCGAGTTCGGGAACCCTTCAAAAAGCCAATTTTGAGCGCTGAACCAGACATTTCTGAGACCCAGTTGAAGCCAGATGATCAATTTATTATATTTGCATCAGATGGGTTGTGGGAGCACCTTAGCAATCAGGAAGCAGTCGACATAGTTCACAAGCATCCTCAAAATGTGAGATTTCAATCTAAATTTTTTACTGTTACACACACACACACATATTCCTTATGCTCATTCAGATGATCAATTTAATGCTCATGCAGAGAATTAAAGTTTGCCCATTAAATTTAACTTCGGTTTCTGTATCGGTTCACTCTTGCTTTTTGTTTCGACATAAATAGTCTTTTCCGCTCTGGCCATTGTGGTTTGAAGGAATGTTTGCTTTAGGATCTTGGATGTGATGAAGTTTATTTTCCAGCATGATATTTAGATTGATTTACTGTGGTAGACGGATGTAGTTTCTCTCAGCCATAAAAATGTCTAGAACTTTTTAAACTTGCAATTTCAATCGGAGCTTCCATTTTGTCCCCAAGTGAGTATAATTGTAAAATTCTTTATTGTCTCTCGAATCTAAGCTTTAGAACGGTGACAGGTGTCTTCGAGTATGTATTGGAGTGCTCTGTGGTAAAAGTTCCCAGAATTTTATTTACCCTATTCTCCTCCCCCACCCCCCACCCCACTTCCCAATTTTCCCTATTTTTCAGGACTTTTTTTTAACGTCCCATGCTTTTGCTGAATAAAGATATAGCCAATGCTCCACCATTCCATCCTTTTCCCATCATGTCATTACATGATCATTTTAGGGGTAACAAGAGAGGGAAGCTAAGAGTAATTTAGCTATTACTTTTTCAGGGAAGTGCAAAAAGACTGGTCAAAACTGCTCTTCAATTAGCTGCAAAGAAAAGAGAAATGAGGTACTCAGACTTGAAGAAGATCGACCGTGGTGTTCGTCGCCATTTCCATGACGACATCACCGTGGTAGTTGTGTTTCTCGATACAAATCTGCTCTTTAGAGCCAGCTCCACTAAGAGCTTGAGTGTCTCACTACGAGGAGGCGGAGTCAACCGGCTTCCTAACTCATTAGCGCCTGGCACTACGCCCACTTAGTACCAGGAAACTTTGATTGAAGTTATCGGTATGAATCTTATCATCAGCTTTATTTTTCACCTATGTGTATACTAATTAGCTTCCAGTAGAGAGAAAGAGTACAGTTTTCTAGATTCATAGCTCTCAGCTGAATCCTTTCATGTAAAAGAAGAGTGAACTTAAGAAGGTGGTACAAACAGAACATTTATAGTTCTTATTTATTTTATTTTATTTTAACCTTGTAATGTAAAACTCTTTATGTAACTCTGCATATTCCACCCTTCTGGTATATTTCAGGTCTTTAAGTTCTGTACTCTGTTTCCTACAACTTTTCCCCTCTTCCCCTTGGAGAAAATACAATGAACTTTTGTACCTGAAATTTGAAAGACCCTAGTTTTGAATGACTGCAATGTAATATCTAACCTCCAAACCATGCTGAGTTGGCATAGTCTTCAAAAAGGACTTTGAAGAATAGATGATGGGTTCAATTTATTGTCGATACCTATTTAGGATATAGATTACTATCAATTTCTTTGACATTAAAATGTTGCAGGTCGTGTGTGCTTCGAGAGTAATCATAGCACACATAAGTTGTTCTAGACACAATATTCAGTCTCTTGCTTACTAATTCCTCACGTAGGCATGGCATTTTACAGACTTAAGGTAGCATATGAAAAATGCTTTTTAGTCTCTAAATTTTTTATGAAGCATGTGATAGGTTCATATGTTTTAAAATTAAATTTTTGACTCTTGATATTTCAATAATGCACAATTTTTACTTTTGTTACCTTTTAATTTTTTTATTAAAAATATAATTTATGTAAAAATTAAAATAATTATTTCATCAATCTATTGAAATTTAATACTAGTGTAGTTATCACTACAATCAATATTTTATTATGTCATTAACTATTATTTCAAAGATTAAAACTGAATATTATTAAAATGAAAAGGGTTTTTTTTTATCCAATAAAAGGGGAAAAGAAATTATGCCTTTTGAATCTACAAATTAAATATCGGGCTATATGGTGCCAAAAAAGAAAAAGAACAAGATTCACGAATTGCCCCTGGCCAACGTGCACCCATGCAGATCACGATGTTGAGATAAATATACAGATAACGAAACGGGTCCCATATTGTAGGGGTATTTTGGTCATTTACCTTTAAAGCTAAATGAAAAAAAAAAAAAAAATTCCCATCGTCTGTAAATCGTGGACCAATACATTCCCGCCACCTGACAACGACAAATTTTACCCCAAAAAACAATACGCAAGAATCTCTTTTTCTTAATGTTACCATTATCGCTTATTTATTTTTCACATCATTCCATAATTAAATTACCAAATAATTAAAAGTTTAGAATTTATTCCCACTTAAAATTAGACCTTTATTATTAATAATTTGTTTTGGCAATCAAACCATATATTACTAAGGTACAACATAACCTCCCAAATAAAGAGCTCTACATGAGAACAAATCTATTACAAAGAAGTTGGTGTCATTCTATATATCAAAAATTGACCATCCAACACATGGAAACAATATAGATATAGACAAAATTAATTTGTATTATTGCTCTTATTTTACTAAATTCAATGAAATAGCCTATTTCAAAAATTTGTTTAAAGTATAATGAAGAACTAAAAAATTTTAACACTTTTTTTTATTTTAATATCTTAGACTCTATAAATATCAAATGTTTAAAGTACTAGGTAGAGTATAATATTTTGTATCATCTAGTAACCAACTATAATAAAGTGTGAATTTCTCTATAATTTTTTTTAATTCGTTTTCAATCATTTAAAAACAAGAATTAAAATTTTCAAAATAATTTCGGGGATTAATTATAATATTTGACTTGAAGTACTAAAATATAAACATGTAATTTTCTTTAAAAAAAATTGTAATTTAATTAAATTTGAGGAAAAAAAAGAGGATATTCGGAGTGAAATTTAGTTTGGTCCATTATTAATAATAATATTTCCAGCAGTTCGTGAGATCCCAGTTTACAATCTTCATCTTCTCGTTGGTGTCCACATCTCTCATCGCCCCTCGGTTCCGCTTTCAGATCAGGCGAACAAAAACCCAACAGGTTTGAATCTTCGCCTTCTCTTTCAGATCTATTGTGAATTCGAAAAGTTTCTTAATCCTTATTTTTTGATTGCTTCGATTCTCGTTCTTGATTGGATTACGTATTTATTTGCCTATGTTGTTGATTACGCTTGATCGATCCGAACTTTGTTTTTTTATTCCGTGCAATCGAATTGTAGCCATTTGATTCCGAGGATATTTTTGTGTTTTTGTTGTTCTGTGCTGATTGATTTGTGTTAAGGAAGTTGAAGGTGATTTGAGTAATTGTGTAGTGATACATTCAATTGAGTTTTTTTTTTGTTAATCTGTTGTAATCAATCAACTTTTGGTTTTTGGTTTGTTAGTGTTTGAAGTATGGGTGTGGAGCTACACAATCACGATGCAGAGGAGGGAACGCTGGAGGTTGGCATGGGTAGGGTTTTCAATACCTTATCTTTGCTAATTTTTGGACCTTATTCTGATTAATTGGATTTGGAAACAAGTTTGAGTTGCTGAAAATCTTGGAAATTTTGTGCCATGTAAATGATTTTCTTTTTTATTGGTTTTCATGTTGCAGAATATAGAACAGTTTCTGGTGTTGCTGGTCCTTTGGTTATTTTGGACAAAGTCAAGGTTTGGATCCTTTCTCTATAGTTCGTCTATTATGTTTTATAGAGGATCCAGTGACTGATTATTTTTCTCAAATTTGCCAGGGACCTAAGTTTCAAGAGATTGTTAATATTCGTCTAGGAGATGGATCGGTGAGGCGTGGTCAAGTCCTGGAAGTTGATGGGGAGAAAGCTGTTGTCCAGGTTATTTTCTCCAGCACTTTTTTGCCTAATTTCTAGTTTCACTATCCTGACTCGTTTCTGATCACGTTTGATTTATGATCGGTTTTCGCTACTTTTCCATTAAGACTGTACTGTACTGTATCACCTTCTTTTATGTTGTTTATTCATGGAAAGGAGGTCATCTACTTATAATATTTTTATTTGGTTTTTGTTGATTGCAATTTCCAGGTATTTGAAGGGACATCTGGAATTGATAACAAGTATACAACTGTGCAATTTACTGGAGAGGTACTAACTCAATTAGAAATTAGAATTAATGTCTAAATTTATCTTGTCAAGTGAATTTATTCAAATCTCTCTGTTTCTGTCGTGAACTATCGGTCTTGTGTAAAGGGATTGAATAGAAATCAAATAGCCAAGAGACCTGTACAAAGGGACTATAGATTGGTGGTCCAATTGCATAGCCTTTCAGCGTTGTAGGTTTTGTCATAAAACATGTACTTTTCTTTTCAGTCAAATGTTCGAAAGGGTATTCCGATTGGTATCTAGCAGAAAGAAAGTTTCTTCAATATATTGTAATGGCACTATCATTACTTGTTTACATGTTTGCTTGGACATCTAATTGACAATGATATAGAAAAGATTCTAGGGTGAATTTCCTTAATAATTTAACTGTGTTCAACACTTTTTATTTCTCGTTACTTCTGTTCTATATCAAATTTGCAGGTTTTGAAAACTCCAGTTTCTTTGGATATGCTTGGGCGAATTTTTAATGGTTCTGGAAAACCCATTGATAATGGTCCTCCTATTTTGCCCGAGGCTTACTTGGATATTTCTGGTGTGTTGTTGGGACTCTAGAGGAATCTTTTTTTTTTTCTTCTTTTTTTTTTTAAATTTTAAATTTTGATTAGTCCATAGTTTATTATATATTTTATTTTCCTCATGTGTTATTCTTCTTCCTTAGGGAGTTCTATAAACCCTAGTGAGAGAACTTATCCCGAAGAGATGATACAGACTGGGATTTCTACCATTGATGTCATGAATTCCATTGCTAGAGGACAAAAGATCCCACTTTTCTCAGCTGCAGGTCTTCCTCACAATGAAATTGCTGCCCAGATATGTCGTCAGGCTGGCTTGGTAAAGCGGTTGGAGAAATCTAAAGATCTTCTTGAGGTACAGACTATAGTTGTATGATGTCATGCGTTTGTCTTATGTTTTGCTGTTACAGTGAGTTGGTTTGAAAAATGAATTAAATGGTAGAAATTTCACTTTGAATTTTCATTAATTGCAATCTGTTGAGGTTATACTTCCTTTAATAAATGTGTACGATAAACTTATGATAATTAAAACATATAATGAATTTGAGCTCCAATTTTGAAGAAGTTTTCCTTGGTTAAAAATGGATATAGTCCTAGCTTTTCAAGTCAAATTTATAATAGCAAGTTACTACAATGCTGAAGTATATGCGAACTGGGTAACTGGTTACTGGTTCTCAAGATAGTTCTTTGGCCTATTAATTTGATAATCTTGATGCTTGTTATAGCGGAGAGTTGTTCTTTAATAATTAACTTATGCTTTTGATTTACAGGGTGGTGAAGAGGATAACTTTGCCATTGTTTTTGCCGCTATGGGTGTTAACATGGAGACTGCTCAATTTTTTAAACGTGATTTTGAGGAAAATGGTTCAATGGAGAGAGTGACCCTATTTCTGAACCTGGTATTTCTTTTTCTATATCAACTGATGAATTTTTGTTGCGGCTATTTATTCTTAAATACAGTGGCTGTGGTGTTCTACAGGCTAATGATCCTACAATTGAGCGTATTATCACTCCTCGTATTGCTCTTACCACTGCTGAATATTTGGCATATGAATGTGGGAAGCACGTTCTCGTCATATTGACAGATATGAGTTCTTATGCCGATGCCCTTCGAGAGGTAATGCAATGATGTATTTACAGTTATTGAAAATGTTACTGGACTGTAGCCAAATGCAAGAACAAATGCAGTTTGTCCAAGATTATAGCAGTTCTTTGGATTTTATTTTAATTGGAATATGGCTGGCCTATGTCTTATCTTGTAGTACTATACTTCTCTTTCCTCTTAAAAGGAATGCTTTTAGTTGATAACAACTTTTTAAAAAGAACTGATGTATATAATTAATGAAATAATTTTAGTGAAGAAACAGGATATCACTTTTAAGAGTTTCAGAATAATTTCAAAATTCTTACAGAATTCTAATCATTTTGATTGATTACATTTAAGTTAAGAAGCTGTTCCCTGCCAAGCAGGGGGAAATAGAAGAAAAGAATTTAAAAGACGAATAAAATAATTCACTTCTTTTGCAGGTGTCTGCTGCACGAGAGGAAGTACCTGGAAGGCGTGGATACCCTGGTTATATGTATACCGATCTTGCTACAATCTATGAACGAGCTGGACGTATTGAAGGACGCAAAGGATCCATCACCCAAATCCCAATCCTCACTATGCCAAACGATGGTAATGTCTTCTTCCGCTATGTTTAGTGTCCTTGTTAAATGAACGTTTGTGTTGACATTTTAATTGATTCTTGTGGGGCTTCGTTGGTGATCAGATATTACACATCCTACTCCCGATCTCACTGGCTATATTACCGAGGGACAGATCTACATCGATAGGCAGCTCTACAACAGACAGGTGAGCTTATGGAGCTTGGGATTCATATTATGCAATTTGTTCAGTAATTGTAGAATAAAAAAACCAATCATGATGTTAACTTTACTAATACTTGCTAGCTATAAGAGAATCATGTTCATGTGTCCAGGTGTATAACCATTATACATTATTGTTATCTAAAAGTGGATTCTCTCTTAATTTTTACAAGAAACTGAGCGATTCTAATGGAGAGAAATTGAAATGGAATGTAGAATGCCCATTTGTGTATTAGTATATACAAAGTAATAGAACTCAATGAAAAGCTTAAGAGGCAGCCTCTGTGGTCTCGAAAGTATGCACCCTTGGAGGGGTTTCACGTTTGATTAATTCTGAAATTGCTCTGTTGTGGGTGTAGCTCCGATTCCCGAGCTTAGTACCGAGAGAGTAATTATGTTCTAATTTTTCTTCAGATACAAGGCTGTATATATAATCCATCCATATGGCTTGGTCATGGCTCCTTAAGAAAATAACAGTAACATACTGCCTCAATTTTGATAATTTGTCATTCAGTCCATGAATTATTATTACCCAAATAGAAAAATATTTCAGTTGTTACTCATTGAGTATTCATCTGACTCTGATACTGATAATTATGTTCTTGGCTTGGCCAGATATACCCACCAATTAATGTCCTTCCTTCATTGTCTCGTCTTATGAAGGTAATTTATTTTTTAACAATGTTTGATGATAGTTTGGAAGATAGACAAATTCATGATGCACTCTAAAACTATCTTCTGTTACTGCAGAGTGCCATTGGTGAGGGAATGACCCGTAGGGATCATGCCGATGTATCGAACCAGGTGAGCATTCTTTGTTATATTCTTACATGTCCATCTTTGAGCCAGTAATAAAAGGAATCTGACTTAAATATCCGTGCATGGCGAACCTGCAGCTCTATGCAAATTATGCAATCGGGAAGGATGTTCAAGCAATGAAAGCCGTGGTCGGAGAAGAAGCACTCTCTTCTGAGGATCTGGTATGCTATCTCTCTATTATTTTACCATGAGAATTGTTTTGCAATTAAAAAATCCATTCCCATAACAACAAACTGGTTGGCTCTATCTGAAAACAGCTCTATTTGGAGTTCTTGGACAAATTTGAGAGGAAATTTGTTGCTCAAGGAGCTTACGATACCCGAAACATTTTCCAATCACTGGATCTAGCATGGACTCTGCTTCGTATTTTCCCTCGTGAACTTCTCCACCGTATACCCGCAAAGACTCTTGATCAGTTTTACAGCCGAGAATCTGCTAATTGATCAACCGAAGCTCTTATGCACTCGTAAGATGCCGCGTAGATAGATCGCTTTGAGCTTTGAGAAATGTTATTTTCCTACCCTTCCCTCCATATTGCATAAATTGAGAGTGAAATAATAAGTTGTGTTTCCATCTCATTCTCAGAGTTCAACCTCTCTTTTCAAGCAAAGTCAGAATGGGAACAACATTCTTTTTAGCAAAGTTCCAAATGTCTGTATTATGTTTAATTATTTTTGTTGCTTTGGCCTTTGGGCATGATGCTCAACAACTACTCATTAGGGCATCTAAGTTCTAGAAAGCCCCTAATCCAATTCCTGATCTTGTTTATTTATTATTTAAGTTGATATTATTTCTTGTATTTTGAACAGTTTTGAGAATTTCTCTGAGGCATTCAGTTTGATGTTATTATGAATAAGCCACGTTTGTTGTGTTCGAATTTTGCCATTTTCTTTTTGTGTTCTACCCATGGTATTAACTTTCTATGACATGTCACGTATTTCTATATGTCGTCTATAGATTTAACAATAAAGAATGACATCATGTATGATATAGTAACCCGCTGATTACTAGTATGACATGGTAACTTGTTGATTACTGGTCTGAATTTTAAATGTTGTTAAAAAAAATTGATGAAATTTTAAATTAGAAACAAAATATAATTTAATAGGGACATAATATCATAATAAGGATTTTTTTTCTTCGTACAATTGATTTAAATAAAGAGACTTTGTTAAATATGAGTTACTTTTCTCTTTGTTAATGAAGGATTTTCATTTTTAGACCCTCTTTAACCATTAGACTATGTCAAGATGATTTTGGCTTCTTTTATTAAGTGTTGGTGTTGATCCGATCCCATAACTCTACCCTACCCTTCTACTTCAGATTTGAAAGAAAAAAACAAAAATCAGTCGTTCGTCGTTAGCATCAGGAGAGTCACCACTGGTCTATGAGCTCGTTGGCACTCGATAGAGAGTTGTCATCCATTTAATTTTATCATAACCGCTCAACAAATATAAAAATATAGGTCATTAGGTATATATTGATGCCGCTTGAGCTACTGCTCTCTTAGCTATTATTTTAAGTTATTTGAAACATAAATGCTTATTTACTCATTTAAATAAATATATATATATATATTGAGTATTTTATTTTATTTTTTTCAGGAAATGTCCACCAACCATTTATCGATAATTTATTTGGGATTCTTATAAAATTGAAACTCAATTTTTCATGTATTATATTTTAAACCTTAATTATAAAACATGACCAATAATATGGGCTATATTGACCATGGTCTTAAAACTCAAAATTTCTTAAGATGGAACAAAACTGCATCTAAACATTTAAATATGTTTATTGAAAAATAATATTTTCCCCCAATTTATTGTATAGAATAGATTACTTTTCAACCCAAAACTTAAGCTTTCCATCTGGTCACTAGAATATAGTTCTTGTTGAGAAGAATATTTTGCTCTCAATTCTTAATTATAAATTCAAAAAAAAAAAAAAGGTCAAAAGTTGTGAATCCAAAACTCTTGCACCACTACCTTCAAAGGGCAGTGGCCAAGTCCATGAATATATATAATGGGAAGCAACAAGCATGGCAAAATTTCTTCATCATTTCCTTCAAAATAAAGTCTAGGTAAACAATATTATAGAGAACTGGAAGATTCTTTTCCAGAAAGCATTGTACAATTTAGAACCAAATTTCAGCCTGCTTTTGATGACCTAACCACAGTTGGGAGTACAACTGAATCAAGGTTTCCAGGGTAAGGAGTCCACAAACCTAATCCTCCCCGAGTCTCTATCAAACTAGTCGACGCGTTTCGCTGCTTCCATTTCTTATACTCTTTCATACTGCTCATATTCCCCTTAAGTTGATCCCAATCTTTGACCCATTCTATGAGAGAAGAATGCTCTCTTGTATGTGGATGCAAAATAAAAAGTGAGTAATACTCGCAATTTGGAAACATAAAGAACTTAAAAGAATCGCCTAGCCTGTGTACGACGTAGCCGAAACTCAGTTGGTCTCTTGGTGTGAACATGTGAACTTCATTGAACCATAAGCAGCTAAACAAATTGCTCATTGCTGTATGTTCCCTTATGATAATGGCTCCCTCTGGAACATCTGCATTTTTATAAATTTTGGTCAATACAACATTTTTCACACACGAGGTCGAGCTAGAAAGCACGATCAGCAAACGTCGACAATTTTAGAGTTGCATAGTTCATTTTAGGAATTATTAGATATCAAGTGGGGAAAAAGATGATGGGGCTTTGTCTTGAAGAGATGTCAATGCGTATGTAATCTACATAATGATGTTTAGAAGAAAGACAGAACCATTGAACCATGTGACAACAATCAGAACTCTTCAAAAGTTTGTCATAAAAAGTTCTCTCATTTAATATATTTCTAGAATTGGGGTTATCAAGAAACTTCAGTTTTTTCTAATGCATAATTTCACATACTACAGAGAATAAGAGGACAGATATCAAACTGATAAGAATAGCAATGGCTTACCACTGACAGTTTTCTTCTCTGGACTCCATGGTTCCATTCCTTCATAGCGGTATATTTTCATGTGAAGATCAATAAGAGGACGGGCGTATCGCTTCCTTCGTTTATTGGAATCAGCCTCTTCATAGATACTCCGATGATGCTTATGTTGAGCAATTGCAAAGGAATGCTTCCCACGCCACAGGTATCTGCAAAACACGTGAACAATAATTATGAAGAACACTTGAAGATCAGAGGAAAATATTTGCCGAAGTTCGATCGCACTGACCATAAACGGATTTCTGGAATCAATTAAATGTCTCATACTCCCACTTATATATTACTCTAACCAACAAGACCATAGTAGCTCTAGTAGTATAATGTACAATCTAATGGCCAAAAGGTTACAGATTCAAATCCCCAAACATGTTGAATTCAAAAAAAAAGAAAGTAACAAAGACTCCTCATAAACAGTAAAGAAAGAAATTAGATTTGCCCAGTAAGGATAATGTAACACAAATGAAACCCTTCTGACAATGCTATAATCATGTCAAATGTTATCATTGAAGGTATATTTTGAAAGAAAATGTGAATATATTTTTATTAAGTTAAAAAGAACATGTAGAATCGTAAGGCTACAAGTTCATAAAAAAGAATACCTTTCTAGAATAAGCAAAGGGTCAACTATCAGCTCCATTTTACCATCAATCCAGATACTGTACTGTGCTTGCGGAAACAACCGATGAGTTATTATCTTTGGAACCTTTCCATTTCTTCTTGGCTCATCATAGGGTGGATCCTTCAGTAGAACAAGGCGCCAGATACCAACCCATTTTCCTCCATCGTTATCCTCTTCAATGGTAACGTTTTCTCTTATAAATTGCATAGAAACCTCATCCACCACCATAAGGAAACAGAATAGATCCTTAGAGCGAACGCTTATATTTGAAGGCTGTCGAGGAACATCGTATCCATCGAAAATCCCTGAGGCAACCACAAACCTACACTTCTTGACATGCTTGATATCAGCAGGAAGCATTACACCTCCACCGTTTTGCATAAAACCACAATGAACCTGATTTGGAAACACAAGTAGTGACAAACTTATCTTTCATAAAGGAAACCCCGGAAAAAACATCGAAGCTAACAGGATGAGGATACAGACAACCAAGACATTTTCTCCCACCTTCATAGTTGGTTTTAGTTTAAAGCTGTCCTCTCTTTGAGTCCAATTCTGGTGCCCTCCAAACAGTGGGGATGTTTGAGACCCATTTAATGAGTACTCATCTTCAGTGATGTAGACAAGTTTTTTGACAATTTCATCTGGAGTTCTTCCTTTCGGAATGACTATTCTATCGGCTTCATCCGCCAAGGGAATGGAACAACCTGAGTAAATAGAATACGATATATCTATCAACATTTGAACAGTAAGTTCTCTCCTCTTTGAATTGGTATGAAAACTAAAACCAAGTGCAAAACATAAAGGAAAGGCCCGTTGCATAATCTTACGGTGTTGTGCCGCCTTTTCTATGAATCCCATTGAGTCCAGAATGGTGAAAACCTTACTATCTTTATTACACATAGCTGTATTTCGAGAAACAAAAGTTCACATTCTTCATCAAAAGTCACAATCAAAATGATGTTGATACAAGACTCAAAAACACTAAAGACATAAATACAGGGAAAAGTTTTTGATACAAATACCCGAAAAAAACGTGATAGAAGAATGGCAAGACCAAACATGAAAGAGGGAGGCAGTGAGAATCAGTAACATCCACAAAATTCCACCCACAAGAAATAATCGAATAAACCCCTTCTTCCAAACAATCTTCATAGGGTAATCCGCAGGCAACTTTTCAGGAGAAAGGAAACCTCCTTCAATATCTGCAACCAGCACAACCAAATATCTTCATTTTTCTTGAATAATATCAATTTTATCTATCGTCCAACAGAAAATATCTAAGGGGTGTTTGGGGAAAGGGGGGATCAAACCGGGGGGCTGGAGAATAATTTCCCTTACCCACGTTTGGACTATCAACAATCAATCCCCCAGAATCATTATTCATTCTCTCATAATCACTATTCATCTCCTCATCCCCACAGCCACTTTTCATTCCCTCTGTAACCAATATTTTTCTTCTCCATAATCATTTCTTACACCACAAACGGAGATAATCATTTCATGCACCCCAAGTTTCTCAATAACCATCACCCCAAACACGGATAACCATTTTCATAATCATTCTATTCCCTAGCCCCAAACACCCCTTGGTATAAGACATACAAAATCCAAGAAACAAAGATCTGAATCTTCAATAAACCCCCAACAGAGCTCACATAAACATAGCTGACGGATCGAATTGCACAAAAATACAGCAGAATCATTCAAAAACAGTTTAAAATTACCTTTAGCGTGCAGATTTTGAAAACTTCGTTCTCCTCTACGGTTAACCCGCAATGAAACCGATCTCTGAAACTCGCTGTCCATAAATTACAATCTGAACATCTCATTTCTATAACAACAAATCCACATTTGTATTCGGAGTCCTCAGATTGAAGATCCCACCGCTCGCTCAATCTTCCGTTTCAATATCTTATACGTCTGGTACCATCAGATAATTCTGCAGATGAAAACAGAACAATGGGA
Source organism: Sicyos edulis (assembly GCA_036507275.1). Taxonomy (NCBI): domain Eukaryota; kingdom Viridiplantae; phylum Streptophyta; class Magnoliopsida; order Cucurbitales; family Cucurbitaceae; genus Sicyos; species Sicyos edulis. The sequence continues at coordinate 46,772,780 of CM071849.1, read as the reverse complement.
GAACGCTCAGATCTGAGAATACATGGAATCAACAGAAGGTGATACAGAGCTGAAATTCGGCGACGCCATTTCGAAATTGAAGCACATAATCGTAAAAAGCAATATGAAATTGAAGGAAACATTACATACTACACACTTCGGAGAGGAATTTCGAGGGCTCAATCACAAATCGATTGTCGGTAGTGAAGATTTCTTGTCATCCCTTGCCATGCCACTTCACTGTATGAATTTTTTGCCGGGATTTTGATGAACAATTGCTAAAAAAAAATTAAAAACAAAATGGGGTGGGTTATTTCGGGGATCGAAATTATTAATACCTTTTTATTTCGAAAAAATCTCATATTATTTTGCTTTTTTTTAAAGCTTTTTTATTTTAATAATGTTTATTTTTACCAAAAGAGTAATGAGCTTGAATTTTTTTTTAAAAAAATAGAGATTTTTTTTTTGAATACATATTAGAAAATGGGGGATAAATACCAAAACTTATGATGTTAATGTTAAACTAGTTTACAACTAAAAAGCTGCTACGTCACTAATCTATTAGATAAAAAAATAAAAATTAGAGAATTTGATATAATAAAACATTGAAGATTTTTTTTTTAGATTAAAAAAACATTGAAGAATATCAATATTTTTTTAGATAACTGTAAAATATAATTTTTAAATTTAACAGATTTGACAACATAACTCTTAATTACTTGAAAATCTCATAAATGCATTTTTTTATAACATCATAGATGCATTTATCTCTTGTAAGTTGAGAGATTGCATTTAATTTACAAGTTAAGTTTCCTAGCCTCATTTAATCTACAAGTTAAATTCTCATGTTGAATATATATATATATATATATATATATATATATATATCCCACAATAATTAGATAAGGAAAAAATTATGAGTACCTGTAATTGCAACCATCTTCATTGGTATAAATTTTTTGGATGAAAAAAAATAAAGACAAGACGGTGTATGTCTGAAGCGGACAATGTCACACTAATGTGAAGATCCGAACATGATTATTATTCTGATTATTATTCTTATCAACACTGTGGCTGTCGTAACATAACAAGACGCCGACAGCAATTAGAGAAATTCGATTACACAAGTGAAGGCGAAGATGGGAAACTACAGTAATTTTGACTCTTGTGCATCATTTGATCTAACAAATGACCTTCAAAGAGTAATGAGATCAGAAGCAGCACTTACAGACAAATCTTGCCATCGAAATTAATTGAATTGCAATAGTGAACAAGAGTCGGGTATTAATTTCTTTTTACTAGGTATCATCATACTCATTGGACCATGATTCCTATGCAGTTTCAGCATAAATCATATCTGCAGTTAAGAACAGACCGACGAATTGGTAAGCGAAGAAATGGCAGTAATACAAACTGAGAAAGTGGCAGCAAGAAAACATTCTTTTACCTTAACATTCATAACAGGGATGGTGTTTTAACTCATATGGTACAACTAAACTAATCTTGATAGTGCTGATTATTGTTTTTGCTTCTCACCAGCCTGTTTTAGTCAATAGAGGAAATTAACAGAAGGGTACTGAAAGATTACAACTTAATAAATGAAGAATACTTCACTGCTATTTGATACTAAAAGTATATTAGAAAGTCGAAGTATATTTCAGTGGATGGGTTTGATGGGAGGGCTAAATATGAGGTAACAAGATCCTAAACTAGGTATCAATATAATACAAACCGTGCTAGAACCCGTACAATATATTGAAATATAAAAGATAAAAGACTACAAACTAACCAAGTATTTGATAGGTACTTGAACCTCCCATCTTGAGAACACTCTCTCAAGCCCAATACCAAAATGGCGACAATATTCTTGATCTCTTTCTCCCTTCCCACTACCTCTATTTATATTCATATTCCTCTAACTTTCTCCCCAAGTAATTGTCTAAATACCCCTATATTATTCCTATTTTTATTAAGGCCCAAAACATATCAGAATACTGTGTCCTCCAACTAACTAATGTAGCCTTTTTCATCAACAAATTCAACTCATTCAGATTGAGAGTGCTGAAACAGTTTTTTGTTTATTTTTTATATGTGTGAGTGTCCGGGCTAACTTACGCACACCCTCGCAAGACAACTACCTGACTCCACTACATTTGGTTGTCCAGGCTGAATGAATACTATTGGCATGCCCTTTTACTTTTCACCCTTAGTGGAAGATACTACGTGGTGCTAAGAAGTGTAAACCTTCTTTGACAGTCCATACGGCCTCTTCTGTGGCGGCTCTAATTTCCAAAAAAGAAAACTGTTTTGTGGTTGAATGCTATCAAAGCTATTTTTCGTTTGTTTAGAGATGAATAATAGAACTTTCAAAAAGAGAGTTGGGTTCTCAAGATATCATTATCTTCAAAGCCTCCCCCATTGGATCTCTTGTTTAAATGTCTTTTATGATTGTTTCCCACTATGATAACTTTCAACCCTATGATCTTTGTAGTTTCCATTTCAAGAAAAAGTGTGAAAGTACTAGTATGAGTCTATGAGATATTAGTACGTTACTACTAAGGGCATAATCATGATTAGATAGGGAACTTAGGGTTCTTAGAAAGGGTTGGATCATTTTAGTGGGATTGTGCATAATGGAACTTGGAAGAGAGATGGTCCTCTTAAAAGGTTGCTGACAAAAGCATAGCACAACTGGCATGATCTATGAGCTTATGACCAATAGGTCATGGGTTCGAAAATCCCACTCCCAAATGTTGTTGATTTTTTTTATAAAAAAAGGTAGTCCTCTAGAAAAGGCAGTTGCTATACTGTGATACTGCAACATATTGGTACTTATGTTCTCTGGATTTAGGTTGTTAACAAAAATCTAGTCTTGTGGGTTAAATGCAATTAGGGTAATGTTCTTGTTTGTTTAGTTAGAATGAAATACGAGAAATAGGGAAAGACAGTTAGTAGAAACTTGGATGTCCTTGTTTCCAATTTCTCCTTTTAGAACTCTTGCTCTTAAGTATTTCAAACTATTCACCCTTTTTTATTAGTTCCAATTGAAATGTTATTTTCATGATTCTTAGTCTCATTACTAGAAAAGAAACAAAAGTTTGAAGAATTATAACCTTTTGGAGTTTCTTTAAAATGGAATCTTCATATGCTTGATAACCAGCTCCTACCAAATTATTCAATCGCTTATGCTCTGGTGATCTCTCAGCACTGGGCATCTCCATTGAAGAGACCGGCTGCAGAGGTAATACTACCAAAGGGTTAGATAGGTCGCCGAGCACAGATCTAGTAGAAGCAACCTGAAAGACAAAATAAAACCCAAGTATAATTATTAAAACAGTTTGAATTAAAACTTTTAGAAAAATTAAGCTAAATGCAGAGAGCATCGATGAAGAAAAAAGAAATTTATGGGAAAACTCACTGCAGCCTCTTTACTTGACATTACAATCACTGCTGAACCTTTCTTCTTCTTGTTATGCCTAATAACGACATCTTCGATCTCACCAAACTTCGAAAACATCTCTCTTAATTTCTCAGCTGTGTAATCTTCGCCAATCTTCTCCCACGAAACCTTAAGCATCCTCTCTTTGTCCATTGTTGGTTTAGCGTCACCATCATCGTTCTTTTCAATTCCCCCGGTTTCCTTCTTTGGTGCAAATGTTGTAGAAGCTCCTTTATTTGCGTGCATTGATCGGATTCTAGCAATCTCTTCCTTTAGCTTTCTGGCAATTTTTTCTTCCTCATCATGTTCTTTTGCAGCAACATCAGAAGCAAATGCAGATCGCTCTCTTGCTTCAAGGTCTGTCATCATTTTCTGACGTTTAGAGTCACGTTCCGAATGTCGGCGATGCTGCTCACGCTTGACTCTAAGAAGATCATCAAATAATTTCCTTGCTTTCTCATCCTTTAGAATTTCGTAGGATGACTTCAGCAATTGGAAATTGGCATGGGCATTTGGATCATCTGGCCTCTTGTCAGGATGCAACTCCAAAGCCTTTAGTCTGTATGCTTTCGATATCTCTTTCTCTGTGAGCTTGGCACCTTGCTCTCCCGAAGGTAGCCCAAGAACAGCGTAATGATCGACATCCATGTCTACAAAAATTAACAACGACCAATAAATTTGAGAAAAACCATAACCAAAACACGCACACACACGAATGAATAGCATAGGATAAATATATCATATGATTAACAAGAGTAAGAAAAAACTTCAACATATAACTACAAACTTCTTTTTTTATATATAGGAAACAAAAACATTTTCATCATTAAGATGAAAACGTTACAAGGTTTTAGGCAAGGTTTTGAACCGTTTTTTTTTACAATGAGATAACTCGGGAAATACAAAACTTCAGAAATCAGGATAACTAAGAACTTCAAAATGTGAAAACAAACTTTTAACTACATTTAAATCTTTTAATGAAGGGTTAAGAGTAGGAACAAACTCGCTAAAATCCAAACACTGCAGAAAGATAAAGTTCAATGGGTGAAGGAAAAAATATTCACAAATATCGTACTCGCAAATAAGAAAATTACATCAAATTACCTCAACTATATTAAATGCCAAAATGGTACCTACCATGTCCACCCAAAACTGAAAAGATTGGATTGGCTTATCAAACATAAGATAGTTGATGGAACACTCATGTGGCTATTGCCGGTCAGTTACAGAATTTCATCATTCAAGAACAGAAAATATCCAAAAATAACAAAATAAATAATACTACACAGGACTTCCCAGCCCCAATTTCAGGGCAGTTGATTTGATTGTGTACAAATTGAATCAGCTGGAGTATACATTTATTATCTATATAATGGCTCTTATTTCCAGTAAATTCTAACTAGGTTGGGTCAGGTGATTGGTTAATTTGAGGGAGAAAAATCCAACTTTAAAGAAAAGATTCAAGATCTTCTACTCAACTATGATCTCCAAACATAAATATGGTCGAGGTTATTCGTTCAATCAACTTTGACACTTTCATGGTAGGGATTAGATGAGAATTGGATGATACAATAGATTACTTCGACTGATTATAGACAAATCAAAGCCCCAATCGACAGACACATTGCATTTTATCAAAAAAGCAGTTCGAAAAGTACCAATTCGTCGCAAGGCAGTCGTTTTTATCGTTGCTATTCAATTTAATCTAATTAAGAAAAAATCAAAACAAATCTTCCATTCCTTAATCAGAAGAACCCTAATTTATGATTTTCAAGTGAGAAGAAAGATATAGATGGAGAATGGGAGAATACAAATAACAACGAGAGAGTAGAAAGTCAATGTAAAACCTTAAGGGGAAAGAACGGCGGCGGCGGCGACACCGACACTGAGCTGCTGAAAAGGCGAAGAAGAAGAAGAAAGGCGCGGTGTCCTCTTTCTTTTATTTTATTTATTTTACAAAGTGTACAAGTTGTTTTGGGGAAAATAATTCTTTTTATTCTCAGCTTGGTTTCTTTTTAAAAAAAAACAATTCTCAGGTTGGTTTGTATTTTCTATTTAGTTTTAAAAATCAAATGATTTTATTTATTTATTATTGTTTTTTAATACATATAAAGGAAGGGATAAATACCAATTCTCGAAATCGAATTTGTGACATGTTGAACTGGTTTACAACTAAATAATAAAATTATTGGACTATTAAATCATTCGATAAATGATTTTATTTATTAATAAAAATGATTAATGACTTAATGATTTCATTATTATATAACAATTAAATTCAATAGTATGGTCACTTCCATTCTGGAAGCACTATTGCCCTCATAAATGATCTAAAATGAAAAAAATTATAATTTTAGTTTGTATTATATGAATAAAGTTAAAATATGATCTCTACTCCATAACATATCCACCTATCTTATCAATCTTATCGAATGTTTAAAAGACTCTATTTAGCTTTGAATCGAATACCATTTGATTTTAATGAATTATGATATCATATTAGATAGTGTGAATTACATACATCTTAAAATTAATAGATAACGAAAGAAGTAATTTACCTATCTTATAAATATTTGGATAACTCTCAACTTTTTTTATGTGAGACAATAATAAAATCTTAATAAATTCATCTAACATGAACACCAATATTTATTAGAATAAAAAAAGTTATATATCTTGTTCCTCAAAAAAAAAAAAAAAGTTATATATCTTTTAGAATCGTTTATTTAACTTTTGTAGTTTATCTACTAACACATATACTATTTATGTATAATTGGGAATTCAAAACTCCTCATCTCTAGGTCATAAAATCATATTTTATGTTTTTTTAGTTGAATACTTATAGATTAATTGATTGATTTTTTTTTACTAAATGAGTAAGTGGCATAATAATTTTATTGTTTGGTTGTAAACTACTTCAAACACCTCCTTCCTCGATATGTATTAAAAAAAAAAGTTGATTGATTTTTTTTATTGAATGGAGCAATAATTTTATTATTTCGTTGTAAACCAGTTTAATACTAGTGTCACACGTTCGATGTCGAGAACCGGTATTTATCTCTCTTTTTCGATTTATACTAAAAAAATTGATTTTTTTTTAATACAGATTCCATAACATTTGAGACTTTAATCCATGAGTTATTAAATGATACGTGATGTTATGGAAATACAATTTTTTTTCTTTTTAAGAATAGGAATATAACTTCATTCTTTCTTGTTTTTTTGAGAAAAAATATGCTTCTTTTTGGCCATGACAATAAATTTAAATCCTTATAAATATAAATAAGTAGTTTTTTAGGTTAAATATAAAATAAGCTGTATATATGTTTTATTTTAATAAATGAAAGCCTTAAATACACAAGCCACAACTACAAGATGCATTATGTGCCTTTCTCTTCTCCTCAAATTAGCTAATCACAGTACATTCAAACATGATTCCGCAAGGCTTCTCACAAAAAAAAAAAAAAAAAAAAAAAAAAAAAAAAAAAATCCGTAAGGTAATAAACCATAAAAAAAATAAAAATAAAAATAAAGAGTAAAATGTTTCTTCAAAATAAATAAATAAATAGAGAGTAAAATGTAAGTTTAGTCCATATGATTTGAACCAAGTTTGACTTTAAATTTAAAAATTTATAATTTAATTCATGTGATTTGAAGAAATATAAAATTTATCCTCTATGATTCGAAAAAGGTAAGAATTTGATCTCTATAAATTTAGTCAACATTTTTTAACTTTATAATTTTGAATTTAGTCCTTACGATTTTATGAAATCTAAAATATAGTATTATTGACGTATTAAATTCATGGAAACTCATGGTTCATATATAAATGATATGATTTTTTTTTTGTTATATTAATTAATTAACTCATACTTTACACATAACTAACTACTTAATTCTCCAAAAATTAAAAATGACAAGACTATTTTTTAAGTTTTATTAAAAGAAAACATAAAAACTAAATTGTAATGTTTAAAAGTATGTGTATTAACTCCTATATTTTTTCAAATTATATTAACTAAACTCTAATTTTTAACGTCATAACTTTATTTAAATTATATGGATTGAAATTATATTTTCCCTTAAATCAATTTCTACATAAGAAAAGGATCGAGAAAAACAAATTAGAGAGAGAAAAGGAAAAATAATTTACAAAAAAGGAAATTAAAATAGTAGCAAAAAAACTAAATTAGTTACGAAGCCGATCGTTTTCTTCATCGATCTCTTCAGGAATGCTCTGCAGCGCCGGACTCCAAGTCGCAGCCGCAAGTTTGGCTCGGAGAATTTGCTTTCGTCTAACAAGCGCCAGCCGTTGTTCGGCGGAGATCGACGCCGGAGAAACTCTGCGGCCGCCGCTTCCGCCGCCCATGGATTCCAGAAATTGAGCCAAATCCGCCTTCTTCACCACCATCTTGATCCTTACGACTCCGTTTTCTTCGATCTGAGAAACAGAAGCAGTTCCATCTCCGCTTGATTTGGCAATGGCTTCCAATAGATTATTGGTCCTCGCATTTTTCCGGCACCGTGCTCTGAAAAGTCGCCGGAAAACTCCGTTCGGTGACGATATCTGCTTCCCGTCGATCATGTTGTTAGGGTTGAAATTGGAATTGGAAATCGGCGATGTTTTTATAGAGAGAGGGAAAAAATGGTTAGTGAATATTTAAATTGTGGTCGGCTGGAAGCCTGGATAGAATTTAGAGACTGTTTTGGTTCAAAACTGAAATTATGATTCTAGAAGATGAGAATAAAGAGTTTCATTCTTATTCGCAATTGCATAAAACAAATATAAATATAAATATAAAGCTTTCGTTCTTATGATTATATATATTTATATATTATTTAAAATATTACATATATTCTAGGAAATGGATCCGTGGAAGAATAATTCCACTGTTAACTTATAAATCAGTTCAATATTACTGTAATAAGTTCGAGTCTAATAATTTATATTTGTCTCTTTTCTCTAATATATATTAAAAAATATATATATATATATACATTTTTAAATAAAACGAGAGTTAAATAATGAATTTTAAAATTAAATTTATAATTATAGAGTTGAATTGATTTACAATCAATTATCTAAATTAATACGTCACCAACCATTTTGATATTAGTTATTGAATTTTATATGTTAAACTAGATTATTTAAAAAGTAATCATAAATTTTATTGTTTGCTTAAACGATATTAATTTTCTTTCAAAAGCTAAGATATTCTTCTTGACCATTAATAAATATTTGAGAACTCCTTAGAATTAGAAATCTATTACGACATCAAATAAAAAATCAATTTAGTATATGTTTGTCTTAATTTAATAAAAAAAAACGTTATTCAAATATGTCAACTTTTATTGAAATACGTTAACAACTTTTTTAGTTTAAATGGTAGTTTAGAAAAAAAAATATGAATTATTAAAAAAAAAAACAATTATGAATGATGATAGGTTATATATTTACCCCTTAGATAAAAAATGAAGAAGTTTAAAAAATAATTAATAACAATTATTGATTAATATTTTCTTTATTCTCTATATATATATATAAAAAATATTTGGCTTTATTTATTAAAATATAGTTTTTTATATGTTTTTTAATCGTTGCTTTTTTAATGAAAAGAAGTAATAGAGAAGAGGGCAATTGGGGATAATGACCAATTTTAGTCATTAAATTTGCATGAACGAGTCCATTAAATTTCTAAATATTAGAAGTTTTATTTATTTTTTAATTTGAAAGCGGAGTTGGTTATCTTGTCTGGTGTTAATTCATTTCAATTCCACGGTCACGAGTTCGAGCCTAAAAATTAATATTTGGTTCTCAAGTAGTTGTGTAATTTATATAGGGTTTGTTGATCATCTTCCCTCACAATCTACTTAAAAAAAGCAAATCGGTGTTGTTTTTTTTATTCAATAACTAAAACTCGTCTCCTAACGTTTTTAATATTTTTCTACAAAATATCATTATAACTCTACTTCTTTTACATTATAAATGAGAGTTTAGTTCAACTTTTTTTAAAAAAAATTAAGAGTTTACCTCAACTTACATCAAAATCATTTCTCAAAAAAAAAAAAAAACTTACATCAAAATCATTTTTATATATAAAAAATTACTTGTAATATTCGATAATCAAAGTTTAATTATTAAATTAAAAGAGTCTTTTTTTTAGTACAAATTAAAAAGAGTCTTAACTAACCGTGTAAGCTTATTAATTAATGTGGTTATTTTAAAAAAAGTAATAATGTAAAATTATTTTCAAATAATAATATAATGTGAAATTATAGTTTAGATCTGATTGTAAGTTTTTTCTGAAACCTTTTTTCTTGTGCATGGGGGATTCCAATTCCAACCCGAAAATCTCCTTGATTAGTCGGTTATGCAAGATTCCATATTAGACGTAAAATTAATTATTTTTACATATTTTATTTTTTTAAAAACAATAATAATAACAAAAGAAAAGCGTACGTGGAGTTAGAGCCGACCTTCCACATGCAAATCCTATTTCTGCGGACATTTGAATAATAATATATTGACAAAAAATGAATGGAAGAATATAAATTTCTTTACTTATTTTAATGAGGCCGAAGTGATTGGTCAATGAGGGAATTGAACATTCTGTTTAAAACAACAATTACAATATAGTATATATGTTCTTTGTGATATTGGTAGTGGAAAAGAATTGGGGTGGCATTCTTTTGGGGAAATTAAAATTGATCCTCATTTTGACCTAAAACTTATAAAGTTTGGTATGGATTATATTTTAGATTGTCAAAGGATCAGAGCTAGCTGTTCAAAAAAGTTTTGTTTATACTCGATGGAAAACGACGACATGCCTAATCATATCATATAATTGACCTATGATTCACTCATTTTTATGACAAACTTCAATATAAATCTAAGGTTGGTAGTTTGTTATTTTTAAGACAAATATTATACATAGTGAAGAGCGTCAAAAATCATGAACATTATTTTATTTTGTAAGTGTCCATGCGGTGCATTTCAATTATTTTCCCAAGACAAAATTTTTACTATAATTTTATATGATTAGTAACTTTTTAGGTATCTATATATATATAGATTGAATTCATCTTTTATATCTTTTTCAAAAAAAGAAAATTTTTTGGTAACTTATAAATTGAATTTGTAATATTTAGGCCCCGTTTGATAACCATTTTGCTTTTTGTTTTTTGTTTATAAAATTTAAGTCTATTTCCATTCAAATTTCCTACTATGTGTTCCATGTTTCCTACCATGTATCCGTCTTTCCTTAAGATCTTAAATAGGAGAATACTAACTAAATTTAAAAAACATAAACAAGTTTTTGGAAGCTACTTTTTTTTGTTTACAAATTTTAGTTTTGTTTATCAAAATATAGGTAAGATGTAGATATCTAAATAAGAAAAAATGTATAGTAAGGTAGTTGTTGTAGGCTTAAATTTCATAAACAAAAAATGAAAAACAAAGTGGTTATCAAACGAGACCTTAGTTTTCAAGATCCACTTAATTATTAAGTCAATTTATGATGGTTAAGAAATTTTGTCGGTTTAGACGTAAATCAATGAACAATCAAGTTTAAACTCAAAGTGAACTTTTTTTTTTGGAACTTCTTACCATACTCTCAATAAAATTCAACTTTTTGCTAGACTTCTGTTCATCCCTCAATAAAATTTGATTAACTACAGGTTTAATTTTTGTGGTATGTAGGTTCAATTGATTATCTATACTTTTATAGTTACAATTGATGTTTTATTTAAAAAAAATTCATTTTTTGTTTATGTTTATTTATAATTTGTGTTTAGTTTTCTTTTTTGAAATATTTTTTACTAAATTTTACCATTTCTTAATTTGGTTCATATATAATCGTATAGTTCGGATAAACCTCATAATTAAATTCGTCTCCTAACATGAAAACTCGCTCTTTTTCTTATGGACTATACTCAACCCTAAACTAATTTATCCCCATTCAATTATCATTTGGTTTTAAATTTTAAGGTCTCATTTGATAAGCATTTTATTTTTTGTTTTTTGTTTATGAAATTTAAGCCTACAATAACTATCTTACTATATACATTTTTCATTATTTGGATATCTACATCTTACTTATATTTTAATGAACAAAACTAAAATTTGTAAACAAAAAAAAGTATGCTTCCAAAAACTTGTTTATGTTTTTGAAATTTGGTTAGTATTCTCCTACTTTCTTAAAGAAAGATGGAGCACATGGTAGGAAATTTGAATAGAAATAAACTTAAATTTCATAAACAAAAAACAAAATGTTTATCAAACGAGGCCTAAAATTTAAGTTGAATAATAACAAAAGTTTAAAAATAAAACAGGTTTTGGAATCTCCTAAGTTTTCTTTGATAACTATTTAGTTTTTTCAGTGTCACTTACCCAACACCTAAAACATGCATCCTGTTGTCAACTCTTTTTAGAAAACTTTTTTTTTTTTTTGAAAATTAGGAAATTGGAGCTTCGCTCTTCTATACTCGGGACACCACTAATCCGTCCCTAGACTGTGGCACCGGAATACTTTAAAGGGTAATCTAATTTAAGCGTTTTACAGTGGTCTCAAATGGAGAATGAAGCATGTCTTGAAGTCCTTTAACCTCAACCGCCGGACTGCCCCCTCGAGACACTCTTTTTAGAAAACTCAGAAAACAACTGAACATCTTTTTGTAAACTACCTATATTCTTTAGAGGTTTGGAGTCTATTGCTTAATAGCACTTTCTCGGTTGCTGTGTGCAACCGACTCTTAAAAAAACATAGTTTAAAGTAGTAGTTATATACTTAATTTTCAAAAAAAAAAAAGAACAACCAAATATAAATTGATCAAACAAGGCTATAGTCATTCAATAAATCAATAAGTTTAAAAATATAATTTATTATCATGTAAATAGAAAATATGTCATGTAATAAATATAATAACTTATAATTAATAAAAAACAATTAATTAGTAGGATTATACCCAAAATTTTAAAACTTAAATTAAAATGTCAATCTGAATGTAACTTGGCAGATAAGATACTAACTTATTCATCATTCAATCCCTCCACTTACAATGGCTGTATTCAACATGGTTAATACCAAGAATGCTCTTGTGGCCTAGTTTTAATTGATCATTGGAGTCTAAGGTAATAGGTTATTAATTGTTGCCGAGTTTGTTCTAGAGTACTTACAATAATCAAATACATCAATTAAACAATGCTCTCAAACATTTTACTAACGTCTGAATTCTATTAGAATAAAATTAATGTTACATACAATGAAACTCATCATTTAATTGTCACATTCAATAAATATATATAGTTTTTTTATATGAATAAATATAGTATTTTGTATTATTAATTTTTGTATCCATAGTCAAATATACTATATAATTAATATTTATCATACGGTATAATTTAAAGTATTAATATAGTATTTTGTATTATTAATACAATATTATATGTTATTAGTACAATATTGTACTTTAATACAATATTATGTATTAAATATACTTAATTTATGTACGATATGACTATGCTTATTATTTTTTTGCCTAATATTATAAATATTTTTCTAATTTAGCCTATTCCTAAAAATAACCCAATCAAATATTTACTAAGCCATTAACCTCATATGTTAAACTCTACGGATTTTTTTAATAAAAAAATTTATTCCATAGTGTAAAAGAATCTTTAAAGAAGGGGAATAATGCTATTTGATTCATCCAATTTAACGAAAGAAAAAAGATAAATAAAGGAACCGTGATTCCCAATTCAGTCCAACTTCTTTTTTTCTTTTCTTTTCTTTCTTTTTTCTTTTTTTTTCTTTTCCTTTTTATATTTTTCTAGATAGAATCATGGGTTTTTGGTCAAAAAAAAAAGAAAAAAAAAGATAGAATCATGGGTTTGAAAAAGCAGTTCAAGGTAGAGAGGTATATGTCAAGAAAATTGTTGATACAAACATTTAAGCAAAAGAATTATAAATTGTTGATACAAATTATAATTCTTAGACAGGTGGTTACTATGCATTAAACTCATCATTTTAAATATTCAAAATCTTTTTTAACCACTAAATCACATTTGATATATTGAGAAACTTATATTAAAAAAGTCTTGAATTATTTCTATTATTATTAATTAATTTTTATATGAATATTTATATTATCTAATATGATATTGGAGTTCATTAAATGAATTAAATAAGTAATCTCGATTCAATAAAGATAAAATTGCAATCCAATCCAAACACCATTTTAAAATTCAACTGTGTTGCATTGCTATTTTTAGTAACTCTATGCTATGCCATCGATAAAATGTTAAATTAAAGCGTGACACATATTTATTCAAATTAAATATGAAACGATAAAAATTAAATATTATTTTATAAAGCCAACGTGAACAGTTGTTCAGCTGCATTAATATGTTCAATAAGCAGAGGTTTTGGGTTCGAGTCCCCCTACCTCTAATTGTAGTAATCTAAAAAAAAAAACTTTATAAAGTGGAGGCCAACTTAAAGAAAACTCTTACCTAACATTCTAAATCTAATTTCTCAATATAATAAATTTCAAAAGTATTTTTTTAATTTAATGCATCAAATTCTATAAAAAAAAGTATGAGAAAATTGTATAAATCACCGATAAATTATGGTGTTTATAATAATTAATCTCTTAAAATTTTAATTTGATCAATTTCATCTCTTTACCATTGATCTTCTTATATTAAATTTGAAGAATTTAAATATTTAATTTAAACAATATGTAATTAATTATTCATATTTAACGTTAGCTATCACAAGTTCGAGCCTGAAAATTGGTATTTGTCCCCCTTCTCCAATATATACTAAAAAAATCAATATAATTATTCATTTTTAATAATTTCAAAATAACAATTCGTTTCCAACAACTCAATTCTAATTATTAATTATCATTCATTTTAAACTACATCAAAACAAGATATTATGTGTAACTCCTATACAAAAATCATCATCCAAACAAACTATTACATGTAATCCCTCTACAAATAACCACAATTCAACCGAGTTATTATTAAAACTCAAATTTATAATAATTCAAATTAGCGACATTTATAATCACTCAAAATAATTACTCTACAATTTAACTCAACCAAGTTATTACTAAAACTCAAATTTGTAATAACTCAAATTAACCTCTCATTTATTACTCTACGATATTTCACATCCAAACATTTTGTGTGAGACATTAGTTAAATTTATGTTCAATATCATGCAGATCATTTGAGGGGCTTTGCCTCACATGATCATTCTTTAGAGGCAATTTGTTGTGTTTTTGAAAAAAAAATTATTTTTAGTCTCTAAGTTTTGAAATCTAACTTCAATTCAGTTCATATAATTAAAAATTAAACATTTGTATTCCTAACATTTTAATAATATCCACTTTTAATTTATCAAATAACAAAATTACATAAAGTAATATTGATTAAAATAATTAATAGATAGTTTTAAATTTTAATATAATAATAAAATGATTATTCAAATATAATATCACTTCTACTTCAATATATCGATGAAGTGACAAAAAATGGCCATAAAACTTTCATAAAAGCCTCTATACAAAAAACCGACCATAAAAAGTTTCATAAAATCCTTTGTGCAACCTCCTAAACTTTTCATATGCAACATCACTTCAATTATAAGTACTCATAATTTTTTGTATCGCGGTAACTCATAATTCTTATATAGAAATATAAATATTTCTGTCCAAAACCACTCGTTATTTCTGAAGATTTTATCTTCATCAAACCTTCATAACCACTGTTCCTCATTTACAAAACCTTTTATCCAAATATACTTGCAATTTATAAATAAATAAATGATATATATAAATCCAAACCAGATTGTAATTGCTTTCACGTATTGTGTTGATAAACTAGGCAAATTATTTAATTGCCAAACTTACAAGCTACGTTTTTATTCCTTCCTCCTTTTACTTTCTTTTACTTTTTGCCATCACCTTCTCGTTGTTAGTGTGGTCGCTCATTCAAGTTCCTCTCCCATACACACACCTTTCTCTTGTTTCCAAATTCATCATTTATTCTTTATTTTATTCTATTTTTCCGAAAGGAAAATAATGAACTTGTTGCTTTTATAAGAAACATTAGAGGTTTTGTTTTTTTTCAACGTTGGGAGAGTGGGAGATAAATCATTCCATTCTTCAACAAAGCAAAAGTTACCACAATCGTATAGACGATTTTGCACCATTGTTACATATGAATGTGAGAGTAATACAAAATTGTATCAATTATTTATCGAAGATATTTATATTTTTTTAATCATATTCATCGATTATTAATTTTTTTAAGAATTTGTTTTGACATCTAAGTGTTATATAGTCGGTATGTCCTTTGATGTTAGTCGAGGTGCACGTAAGTTGGTGATCTAGACATCACAAATATAAAAAATATTCAACGATTATTTAAGAGATGGTCACATTGTGATCGCTTTATTTCATAGTTTTTTTTTTTAAAAAAAAATCAATAACATTTGGGACTCGAGTTCGTAATTAACAGTTTACTAGTTGATACATTGCCACTAGAGTACTTTTTGTAAGTGATTAATTTCAAATCGGTGTGATAACGAACACTTTATGGCCAAAGTTCTATCCTAACTTTTCTTTTAATTTCATCCAAAATATTTCATTAGGAAAGATGCCATCTCTTATTTAACTATTCAATATTCTTTCTCTATAAAACTAATGTGGAATTATTGCGTTCTCTCTTTTCAATTTTTTTTTATGCGTTCTCAAGAGAATTTTACATGTTTACCTTTTTTTTTCTTTTTAATAATAGTATTGAATTTAGGAGATTCAAACTTGTAATTAAGTTGTATAAAATATTACTAGAGCTACAAATTCATTTGACTTACATGTTCTTTCCATTCTAAAAATTCTAAAACGAATATAAAGAAACAATAAGCTAAAATAACATTTAATTTAATTTGATTCATTTATATACATCTTTTTGTAGAATAAACAACGGTGTTTAGAGGTGGTAAGATCAAACATACGCATTTTTTGAATAAAAAATACATGTGAATTAACATTGAACTAAGGATGTTCTTGCATCTTATGTGTTTAATAAAATTTAAAACTAATGTCTATATAGATTTTTTGTTAATCTCTTTCTTTAAAAAAACTTATTTTCTGAGAATGGTGTCTTTCTTTATATTAAAGTTAATTTCAAAATTTATCATATAAACTAATTTTAAATTTTTAAAAAATATAATTACTGAAATTCAACATTTATAAATACAATAATAAAAAAGAAACAACTGAAAGATAGAGATATTAAGGGGTTGGTAACATATTGATTGTATTGTTCGGTGATAATCGAGCTAAACATTAATATCACGAGTTCGATTTTAAAAATAGATATTAATCTTATGGGTATTCTAAGAAAGAAAAAAGTGTAATAGTAGGATTTGTGGTCTCATTCTCTCTATTTGTATTTTAAAAAACAGAAATATATAGGTAAAAAAGATATCTTAACATAGAAGCACTATATATGTATGATTTTTAAATTATGACAAACTAAATTCCTTCTTTTTTTCCTTTTGCCTTCCAAATTTCACTTTCTTCTTTAATCTTTAAGCCGGTCCCGATTTTCCAGTGGACCCCTCATCTCAATTAAAAAAAAACAGTTATATAAATCAAACACAACCATTTCTTCTTCGAAAACACACCCTGATCTCTTTAGAGTAGTGGGATAAGAAAATTAATAATGGAGAAGTTTTTGAGTAGTGGGGTAATTCATCTGTTTGTGACGGCGTTTCTGGGGACGGCGGCGGCGGTAATGGTGATTCCGGCGATCACTGACGTCACCATGGCGGCGCTCTGCCCCGGCCGTGATGAATGCTCCCTCGCCATTTATCTTAGTGGCTTCCAGCAGGCGGTAATGACTTAATATAACCAACTTTTTTTTTTCATCTTTTCTATGTCTTACATCTTTAATTGTCATTTCTTTTTTGCGTTTGTATTTTTTTTCTTTGCTTTTTTTTATGTTTCAAGTTTTTACATTGTGCAGAATTTGTTAGATGAATTTTTTTTCATATAATTAAGGTAAGCTTAACAATTTTTATGGAAGAATTTGTTGAAATTTTTAATTAAGGCCAAATGTTATTTCTTGTCCAATAAAATTGATAAGGTAATTATGTTTTTAGAACGACAAATTAAGGTATATAGAAATTAAAAACCTCTCAGCTGAATTGAAAAAGTAAAAATCAGCTATGACTTGGGCTTTTTTTGTCAATTAGGTATGTTGTTATCCAAAGGTTAAGAAATCAAGCTTCATATTTTATAACCTTTTTAATCTTTTCAAGTTTTAAATTATATTATGTCAACCAGATATAACTTAATCAATTAAAATATATATCAACAAACAAGAATTTAAAGCTAATTTCAATTCCTATATCTATAAACATGTTAGATATTGAAGTTGAAAACATAAATTGTATGGTCAGCCTAACTAAAATTCAACTAAATAAGTTATTATACAAAATCTATTTCAAATGTAAAATTTCATAATCTAAAGTATTAGTTGAACGAACGTATAAAGTAAATAAAAACCAAAAATGAAGAAAGGAATGCCAAAAATAAGGCCCCACATGAATTTTCCTTTTCTTTTTCTTACTTTTTCACTTTTCCCTAACGGCCACCACTATTTGTGACCAAAAAAAAAAAATCTTCCGGCTTGAAGTGAGCTTCTTAACCTTCGTGATCAACTTAGTGCTCCAGTCTTAATCTTGAAGTGGACATCCCATCTTTATTTTTCCTTTAAGATACCATAACAAATAAAATAAAAATAAATTACAAAATTAGAAAGTCATAATTATGACAATCACCCTAGATAAAATTCAAAGTGTAAAATCAAAATTGAGATCTAATCCAAAAATCAGAATAAACAAATGGATTTAACATGAAAGTAAAGAAGAAGAGATAGAGAAAAGATTGACACACCAAAATAAAGTGATTCGAACTAGGTTACTTCATCGTTTAGAATGTGAGATGATCAATCTTAATCATTCTCACTCATAATTGCTCTCATTCATATTCATTCATCAATTAGATGAGCACCAAGAGGGTTTACATAATGGTGGCTCAAAACCCTCTCAAACAACAAAAACCCCAAAATGAACCTTATATATGGCTCTACAAACACACACCCACAATAGTTAGAAAATCCTAACTCACATTTAATCCAAGATAAAAGTTAACTCACCTAAGGTAAATATGACGTATGATTCACAATTTACACCAAGTATGCATTAATTAATTGAGTTATGTTCTATTGTAGACACGTTATTTCTCTCTTTAGATCAACAAAAATATAAAGCGGAAGAATTTAAACATTTGATATTTTCGTTTGAATATATATCTCTATTAAATTTGCGGTTGACAAATAATTTTATTTGATTTATGTATCCATAAAATTTATTCTTTTTTTTTTTGAGTGCATAAAATTTATTTGAATGTGGTAAGTTTGAGATTTCGTGGTCACATTTAAATCTTAATACAATAAAAAAAATTATTTCTTTTAAAAAAATTTGTTTAGAATAATTTAGACTATTTGAGAATGTTTCAAGTCGTGGTCAATAATAATACTCCTATAAAAGTGTGCTGTTGATGAAAATATGAACCAAATTTATAAGATTTATTGATGAAAATATTGAAAATAAAGGTTGAAAATGTGCAGATAACGGGATTTGGAGCAGTAGTGATAACGCCACTTGTTGGGAGTCTGTCGGACAAGTACGGAAGAAAAGCATTACTCACATTACCGATGACAGTCTCCATCATCCCACTTGGTAATTTTACATCCGTTTTTTTTTTAAACAGCTTTTTTATAGATTAAATTCTCCCAATTGGTCAAGTGGTGCGTCTTGATTTTTTTGTTAATCTATTTCAATTTTAAAGTTCAAAATTGATATTTGACTGTAATATAATATTTTTTATGTAAAATTTATTGTTTTCGTACCCTCAATTGAAACTACACGTCCATTGATTAAATAAAAATTTATGCAACTCATTTTCAATGGACAAGTATTTAACTCGCACCATTCAAAAATATAAAAGACCACTTTGATACAGGAATAATTGATCAGTGATTTCAAGTAACGAAATAATATTTATAAGTATTTAATAGATTATAAAAACTAAAATCGTTTGATACACGTTTGCTTGTTTCTTATTATTATTATTATTATTTAAGAAAATTTATTATTTTCATTCAGATTCTCTTTCATTTCCATAAAAAAAAAAAAAAAAAAAAAAACTTTTGAAATTTATTTTTTCAGTTTATAAATTTTGGTTTGGTTTTTTTAATATATGTAAAATTAAGTATAAAACTGCAAATTGTAGTCAGTGTTAGATGTTGTATGTTTGTCTCGAGGATTTAACTTATGAAGTTATATTGAAATGTTATTATGAGTAGTTAAAAATTGAGAGTAGTAGCCAAAAGTTCGTTTGGATGTGGTTTTTGTGTGGAAGAGTTAGAATTAAAACCTTGTTTAAAGATAGATTAAAAATGAGTAGTTAAAAAATAATGATTAAAAATGAGTGGTTAAAAATGAGCTAATTTGATTGATTTGAAATAAATAATTAAAAATAAAGGGTTAAAAATGATTGAATAATTTATAAATGAATGATTATAAATGAGATTTATTTTTAAAAATAAAAATGAGGAAAAGTTAATAAAAATTTGTTTAAATGTAAGTTTTCGAAGAAGAATCGATAAATCCTCCGACTAAATCCTAGCTAAATATGACAACCAAACAGCTATAAAAAATGAATTAAACGAGGTCAAAATATTACATTTTATTTAGTTTCTTTTCTTTTCTATTCATGATGATTGTTGTTTAGCATTGGGGAGTGTTTGTTTATTGTGCCTGCCAACTTCATCTTGTTCCTTGTTAGTGCCCAACTTTGCACTTCCATGCACGTTTGTGTCTGGGCATTATTATGAACAATACTTGTTGGGATGAAAACCACTCATCACTTGCTCCCAAACAAACCCTCAAGTTCATTGGCCCACATGTCGTGTGCATGCTTATGCAATTCTTATCATTCTTCTTCCCATTATTATTATTTTTAATTCCAATTTAGTCCTGGTGATTTAAGCTTAATTTTAATTTGATTTCTATAATTTAAACTTCATCTGGTAAATTTAACCCACATTGATTATATTAATAATAATTGGATTTGAGTCCCCACAATCCTCTATAATATATTAACAAAACCAAAACAAATTATAAAAAAAGATTAATTTTAAAAACATGTTTTAATTTTTAATTATTATTATTCTTTTTTAAAATATAACAATTGGAGATGGGGGCCGGGGAGATTTGAACTTACAACCTCATAATTATTAGATATACATCGATACTACTGAATTAATATTTTACATAGCTTTAATTTTTAAAATTTGATTACAAATTCATTTATTTTCTCTATAAAAATATATAATTCACTGTAGAAAAATGGTTAGAAAACAAAAGTTAATAACAAGAAATACTAATCAAAGACGCTCCATTAAACTGCACATTTTCAACTTATATTCTATTCCATTAAATATTAATTTACATCTCGACTCATATTTAATTCATCAAGAATTTGTGAGATTTTTCATGTATATATAATAAATAACTAAATAAAAATTGAGAGAGCCTAATAGAAAGAAAAATAAAACATTCATATGCTCAACAGTTTCAAATAATTTAATATATAATTTTCAATTGGTTTCATAAATAGTTCCCAACTAATACAATATTTAATTAGTGTTTGAAATAGTCTTCAACCAATACAAAGATAATCTTCAATAAAAAGATGACAAAAGGCATTATTGGAATAGGAAAAAATGACCAAAATGTTGTTATGAATAAAATAATTTTAAGAAAATGCCACGGTTAAAATAGATAAAAAAAAAACGAAGGACAACCCAACAATTAAGACTGCATACTTTTTTAAAAGATCACTAGTTCGAGATTGTTAGAAAGCGTTTAAACTAAAATACCTTTCAAAATATCCCCGTGTCACAGTTGAGGGATGGACCAATGTGCCCCGAGTATAGGGGAACGAAGCTCCAATTTCTCGGTTTAAAAAAAAAAAAAAAGAAGCAAATTTCCATATTTTATTCCATTAATATTAATATTAAATTACATCAATGAGCATAACCCACTCATATTTAATTCAACAAGAATTATGTCAATAAAAAAAAACATTACAAATAAAATAGGCGATGATACTTATAAAATAATTTATCAAATATAGAAACAAAATTGTAATTTTCTTAGAAATTTGTAATTTAACATAAAACTGATGGCGATTTGGTGATTCGCGCGCAGCAATTTTGGCTTACAGCAGAGAGAAAAACTTCTTCTATGCATATTACGCCGTAAGAACTTTCACGACCATGATCTCCGAGGGCACCGTCGGGTGCCTCTCCCTCGCTCATCTCGTAATTTCTTCACTCATCTCTTTTAATTTCGTGTTACGTTTCCGTCGATTCTCTTCTCAATCCGATCCTCCGGTTTCATTCTCAGGCAGACAACACTTCGCCGGCGAATCGAGCCTCTGCATTTGGTTTTCTCGCCGGCGTATGCTCTGCTGCTTTTGTGTGCGGAACCCTAGCCTCTCGCTTCCTCGCCACCGACTACCTTTTTCCGGTACGTTTCTTCAATCGCGATATGAAATTTGTCTATTGTTCTGTGAATCTGTAGTGTTGTTGTTATTGTGCTGTTTCTGCTGTTTATTTCGATTTGATTTCTTTATAATCGCGCGACTGTTGATTACATATGAGATCTGTTCTCTTTAATCGCGACTGTCTGCTGTTCTCTTGTTTTTGTGGTCTTATGATTCGAGATTCAGTGTTAGCAACATTGTTATTGTTCTTCTGCCGTATATTTCAATCAGATTGCTGCAATTTTCTCTGTAATCGCTACTATATACATGAGAATGTTCTTATGTGATCGAAACTGTCTACTGATAATTTATTCTGTTGTTTATGATTTGAGAAAGTAACACGAGATTATTTCTCTTCGATCGCAACTGTCTACTTGTTTCGATATGCAATAATAGTGACAATGTAATTGTTATGCCCTATATTTCTATCGTGTTGCTGCAATTTTCTCTATAATCGCACCTGTGTACATTAGAGTGTTCCTCTGAGATAGCAACAGTCTGCTGATCAGTTTACTTATAGCTTATGTTTTGAGAATCAGTAGCCGTGATATTGTTGTTGTTCTACTGTTTATTTTGATCAGGTTGCTACAATTTCCTCTATGGTCTCTATTGTATACATGAGAATCTTTCTCGAGGATCGTTTGCCAGATGGAGGCGATTTAGTGCAGCCAATGTTGGAGGAGGACGTGCCGGAATTGGCCAGCAGTAAAGATGATGGTGGCGAGTTGCCGAAACCAACACCAGATTTCAGAAAGATGCCGACCTTGCATGATGTTATTACCTTACTAATGAGCAGGTAAGTGAGAGTTGAGAGCTGTTCCCTCTTCCCTAACTTTGCAGTAGGCCATTCTATTTAATAACCATAGGATACGACTTCATTGAATGCAGTAAGCTACTTTCACTAGCCGCAGCTGTTGTGTTCTTCACCGGCCTTGGTGACGGAGGATTGCAAGCCTCGATATTGGTACATATATACTTTTTGAGTTCAACTATAATTGGGGTGGGGAATTCAAATTAATAACCTTTTGATTATGGACACACACTTATGCCTGTTAAACTATTGCTATTGTTGGCCTCGATATTGGTATATCAGTATTTCTCTTCACTATTGGATCTTTAATGAGATTTAAGGCCAGTTAATAGTTTCTTTTAAATATCTGAAAGAATAGTACTAGGACTATTAAGTCGGCTAATGGAAATTCTGAAGTTTGCCATAATGTGTGTTGACTGATAAATGAAACAGAGACGTGACGAGATGCATTATGTCACAAAATTTTCATCTTCAAATATCTCTAAAAACAGGACTTTTCCTGGCTGTTCGTGTGCGCTGAAAATAGCATGATAGTTTAGAATAAAAATAGGTTTAGATGGAATTACTAAAAATTAATAATGGACTTAGTTTTAGAAGCAGAAACATGCAATTGTTTGTTTGAACATTGGAAATACTAGCTACCCTTTCTCTGCCATAATGAGATTGTTTTGCATTGCAGTATTATTTGAAAGCTCGATTTCACTTCGATAAGAACCAGTTTGCAGATTTTATGCTAATTTCTGGGGCTGCAGGAACGATATCACAGGTAGCAGGATCGGGCACTTTATATTCTGTTCTCTGTTCTTTCTTTTTTTGTTGGCTTTTAATTCATTGTTTTATACATATTTGCAGCTTGTTTTAATGCCTCTGTTGGTTCCTATTCTGCCGGAAGAGAAATTACTTTCAATAGGGCTTTTGGTGGGCAGCACAGGGGTACTACCTAGTTTTCATTAAATGTTTTTTCTTCCGAGGCACTTGAGGCAAGGAGAATGAAAAAGATTTTGAGAGATTGAGAATATAGAGGAGAATACAGGAGAATGATTAATGGGGAGAATAAAAATACATGTGAGAAAACAGAGAGAATGAAAAAGATTATCTGTATTTGGAGGAAAGGGAATGATCATGAAAAGAATGATTACCTATGTTGAGAATGTAGAGAATAACTATAGAGAGAACTATGAAGAGAATAATTATAGAGAAAACTATTTTTGTGTTTGGGATGCATTTTGGATGTCGAGAATGATTATGGAAGAAACAAAATAGTGAGTATGGGAAGAATAGAAAGTGGTTATAGAGAGAATGAATAATGATTATGAGAGAGTAAATATTGATGGTGGGGGATTGATTGTGGATGGTTCAAATGTGAATAAGAGAATTATTTGCTCATAATCACAATCATAATAGTTCTCATTCTCCTTGCCTTATACACCGCTTCTTGACTTCTAAATACATCAGCCAAGAATTTATTTATTCACATAACCAACACTGCTCATTACAAGTCAATTTATTGCAGATGGTCATATACAGCATTGCCTGGGCAGCTTGGGTAAATCCATTTCCCATCATCTAGAATTTCTTAAAATTCCTCTGCAGAAATCCTTTTTTTTCTTTCTAGGCTTGATACAAAAATCGACATCACATGAAAGAATCATCGTTGTTGTGTTTGATTGTAAATTTGATATATAATTACCTCCCTTGTAATCTTGTTTTCCAATTCTCATGATTTTTATTTATCGTCCAGGTCCCTTATGCTGCAACTACATTTTCTATTTTCTCTGTTTTCGTAAATCCAAGTGTAAGCTTTAAATTTATTCCCTTTTATACGTTTCTCTTGACCGATGCACGACAGTTGCTCATTTGGTTCCCGGATTTATACAGCTACGCAGCATTGTGTCTAAACAAGTCGGTCAACAGGAGCAGGTAAATAAAGATTTCTTTACCAGTGACAATTCTCATATTTATCAACCATTAAATCATCCACTCATTTTTCTGTTCATCATAGTTTCTACGATCATCTCACAATTTATTTAGACTAATAAATAACTTATTTCAGGGAAAGATTCAAGGATGCCTTTCAGGGTTAAGCTCTCTCGCCCAAATTGTAGCTCCCTTCATTTTCAGTCCTCTCACAGGTATAAACTGCTAAATTCTTCTTTGAACCACAAGGGGATTTGATTTGACTGATTTATGCGATTCATTGATATCCAGCTTCGTTCTTGTCTGATCATCCACCCTTCAACTATCCCGGCTTCAGTCTCTTGTGCATCGCCATCACTTCAGTAAGTGCCTAAAAACTTATAGTCCAAGAAGCACAAATGCATACACTTTTTTAGAAGGAAACGGACTTTTTAAAAATATTTCATATTTAACCAAATATTTCAATGGTTTTCAAGTAGTTTAATTTGATTGAAGTCATCAGTTTCACTTCGTATAAATTATCAGTTTTTGTGGGTTTGATTGTAGCCATCTATTTAATTTGAGTCAGTTTTTGCTATATTTGAATTTATTCTAAAATTTTGACACCTTTTAAAAATTATTCATAAAAATATCCTTTTTAGAATATATATACAACTTTTATACCAGAAGGAAATTATGTCAATATACATTTATGTGCTTAAAAAATAAAATTTGATATCTTTCGCGCTAAAAATTAATTATTTCCATTCTCTATAATTACTTGTTTGTTTGGTATACTTAACAAAAACACATATCTATGAATAATTACTCGCCAAATGAGCAATTGGTATCATTGTACACTCATAGACCAGGAGATCATGGATAAAATCTCCTAACCTCCGATTGTTGTAATCTTAGAAAAAAAGATCTAATAAGTACTCGATACGTGGCTAATAAATGTCAAATGTCTTAGACATGAACTGAACTGTCCGTGCTTCTTAACTAATAGTGATTTGAAATATTCTCTTTATGGCTGAACTTAGAAGTAAAATGTTTGCAGATGATTGCCTTAGTTCTAAGCCTCATGATGATGGCGCCCCCAAGTAATTCAAGTTCAAGCCAACAAGTTAGTAGCAGCTGCTGCACAGAGGCGTAGCCGTTGTAATCTGAGAACTTGGTACGTCCATGATTTATTAGCTAATTGAAGATGAGCCACTCTTATATAAATTAAGCCAAGTATTTAAGAGTGGTATCCATTTTGAAGAAAAAAACAAAAAAAGATTTCAGCTTCACATTTCAAAATTGGCGATAAATCTTTGTGAAAAAGTGGCCTAGAAAAAAGGGTATTGCAGTCAGCACAGGCCAAATTGGATGCAACACGGATTTTGCTCGTGAGTTATCGATTTGTTTAAAAGTTAGCATTATAGGAGTGCAATTAAACAAGGATTTTCGCCTTGTGCATGGCTAGGATATTAAGATTAGTGTAAAGAAACCATTTCTGTTTGAAGTCGGTTAAAATTGATTGCAGATCTTTCTTCTTTTTTTTTATGCCAATAGAGCAGTAGCTTAAACGGTATCAATATCCATCTAATGACTTTGAGGTTTTAGATTCGAGTCTCCCCCACTCCCAAATTGTTGTAATCTAAAAAAAAATATTTTTATATATATATATATATAAATTATTTACATCTATAATCATAGATAATTTAAGCAATTGTTCGTTTTGCACCAACGAGTTTTGATTCAACAAAAAAAGTCTTTTTTTTAATGTCATTAGTTTGCAAGCGTACCCTATCTTAAGTTTTTATATCCAAAGTAGGTCGTCGTCGTACCCAATTCCGGCTATATGTTTATTTTAACTTGCAACCTGTTTGCCTAATTTCGAATTTTTCATATTACACGTCCCATGTTTGATTAATTTCTGATTTAGTCTTAATTTTATATTTCTAAAAAATTCAGCTTGCTTTTTGTTTAAGATATTCTTAGAAATTAACTATAATGAATTTATTTGGTGAGTCTTGAGCTTGCATAGGATTTTCATTAAAAACTTTGGTTAGAAGTTCAATTCCTTTTCCTTACATATATTATTGACAAAAAAAAAAAAAGGAGTGCCTTGATTACTAATAGATTATCATTTCAAGATCAATCAGTACATGAAAATTAATCGATTATGATAATCAAATATGGTAAGGTTGGTTAGTCCCACGAAAATAATAATAATAAATTTTCTTTTTCTTTTAATTAAGTTTGGAGGTTCCGCATGAATTAAGATTCAATTTTAATTTAGGGGTTGAAAGTAATTAAAAAATCGTCGCTCCAATTCCTAAATCGCTTTCAATTTGTTTTTAATCTTCTGATGGCTTCTTTATTAGCCATTTTCTGATGGCTTTCTGTTTTGATCACTTTCACCACTCATGACTGAGCTTATATTTCTAAGATTCACATTAATGAACGAGACATAATTCCAAAAATTAAAATTAGTATTAAAGACGGAATAATATACTTAAAATAAACAAAGTCGTGTAGTTCTTGTAAAAGAGAGTGAGACAGACTTTCAAACCTAACCTAATTTATGCATATTAATTTTATCAACGATGGATGTGAATTAAAAAATCTAGCCGCAGTTTTGAACCACAAGTCAGAATCGGCGCCTCAATTTCTCTCCAAAGCAACATTATATACATATTCGTCAATCTTTGATTATGTCTTTTTCCAGCCCCAATATAAGAACAATCATGTCCATTTATTTCCTAAAGTTGATTGGTCCAAATTGAATAAGAACCTGCCAATCCTCACTTCACCATGAATTTAATTGAGGGAGGAGATTCAAATCTAATGAGTTGGCTGGCTGTAAACCAATCATCATTCTATGGCTACTTGTTTTTCCAAATTCTGGTTTGATTTAAAAAAAAAAAGATAAAAGGTAGTTTTTTTAGTTAAAAAAAACATAGGGGTGAAATAATTGTCCTAGTCTTAAATTGAGTTCCTATTTTGATATATAATATAGAGCAATATACATAACGAATAATCATTCTTGTATAGATGAGTCCAGAATGTACATATGGTACTCCATGAGCACAGTGTTTACCTCATTGTATTGGGAATATATCGTCGGTTCCATCTTCTTCCATGCCCAAATATTTGAAGTTCACATCGCCCCATCCATTATTCCCGTAGTTAAAACTTGGGTTGATGTAGCATTTCATCTCATGAAACAGGTTTAAGTTGTCCACGAGCTTGTGGTATGCATTGCATCCACAACACTACACGAACGAAACAAAAGATAAGCCGATGCCAATCAAGTAAATTCGTAAACTATTTACCCGCAAATTACATCAGATTGTCTACTTAAGCTTTGGTTTAGGAAACTTGATATAATTAAATTTCCTCCATCCAATCGGCTTATGTTTTTGAGTTGATTGATGATTTTACATGATTCAATACCTGTCAAGATGTTTCATACCTAATAAATAATAATTTCTTAAAACCAAAGGACAATAGAACGGAACCTGTTCAAGTAAGGTCGTAAATGTAATAATGATTTCTACTTGGGCATTTTTAATTTTGTAAGCCCACGAAAGGAGAGTATTAATTATATAATTGAATTTACTTCACCCTATCAACTTAATCGATTGATTATTGATTTAACATGGTTCAACCCATTTTATTGGACCTAACAACTAAAATAGCTGAGAGAATATCAGACAATTACATGCAGAAGCCTTATTAAGCTGCTATCTGAAACGAAGATTAATGTGTCAGGTTTATATTTTGATTTCTTTGACACCAATTCTTCTCCAAAAGAACATTGAATGTAACGATCAGTGAAAAAAAACTATATGCTTCTACTCCGCAGATCAACTCAAATAGATAAAATAGGCACTTCCATCAATTCATTCCAAATATGTTAGTGAAATCTTACCTGTACAAACACAGTGCCATCAGTATAAGCATGGGGGTTGATCGCCCGTGTAGTTCGTTGTCCACAAATGTTACAAGTAAAAGCCACAAGCATTCTTCGCCGAGGAGATTTCGTGAAAAGAGACCATGGGAAAGTGGAGACATTATCTGTGCCTGATTTGGCATCCAGCCCAGCCGGAGCTGAGGGTCCTTCCATGCCAGACCCTGTCGTCCATCCTCTGCCCGTGGCTGCACTAAGCACCACTCCCATTGCAACATCCTAATGCAGAAAGGAAAACTTTACTGGAAGCTACAATAAAATCGAATCGCAAACGAACATACCAAATATGTAATTTTATTCTTAATAATTTAGATTATGGGTAGCATTTTTACAAAAAATTAGCGAAGTAGACTTCATTAATATTGAAACACCACTTGAGCTACCGATTTTTGATAATCCCCCATGGGCACATGGCTGACGGACTATGATTTATTTATGAATACTATTGCTTGAGGCCAACCAGTTGCATCTATATAAATGTTCTTGAGCTGTCTTGTTTTCAGAATCATCATTTTTCTTCTTACAGAAATTTAACAAAGAAATTCTCTCTGTTTGTCTTTGGAAAACGAATGAATAGGAAACCCCGAGATCAAAACAATCTGTTTGGAGTATATGCAATCCATAAACTTCATCTAGTGAAAAAAAATCTAAATAACATGAATTCTAATAATTTCAAATCTACAGAAACCAAACGAAGAGAACACTAAATAAAATATTATAAAAATAACATAGAGATGATACCTTCGGAAGAGGGGAAAGTGAGAGCTGGCGTTTACTCAGGATTGGAAGGTTCCTGATATTCTTCGAATCAGACTGAGATTCAGATTCGTTCTCATTACCTAAACACAAATTTCAATGCTTAACCAGAAAACTCAAAATAAGAAAGATCAAACCAATAACACAACGAATCGTTTCAAAGACGAATCAAAATCAAACGATAAATAAGATCACAAACAACCGCTTCGACGACAAGACGAATTCGAATCTTCAAAAATGTAATCAATAAAAGGCACAAACAGATAGAAGAAACAGAAACTGGAAAACAAATTGGGAGATGAAAACCTTTGGAGGCGCGCGGAACTTGAAAAGATCTTGAAGGAAGGTTCCTGGTGGGAGAAGATAGAGAAAAGGAAGAAGACGAGGAGATGATCGCAGCAGAAGAAGCGTTGATTGCAGACTCCATAGCCAGGGAAATCGAAAGCTCGAAGCGAATCGCAGAGTTGAAGCCTGTGAAGAAAGAAAACGATGAAAATGGAGAAATGAAGCGTATTCGTATTTTAGGGTATTTGTATTTGTATTTTGACACGAAAAATATCGTGGGGACGAAGCGTATAGCCAATTGGGCTCAATTCTCCACTCGGCCCATCGGCCCATAACAAGGAGAATTGGATCCACTAAGCTACCTCTCGATTTACTGTATAGCCGATTAAGTAGGTGAGTCGGTGACAATGTATAACAATTAAAAGATGAAGTGATTCTAATTTGTGACATCTCCATTATATCGATTTATTGCTCTTATAAGCTTCAATCAAATGAGTTAATCCCGTGGCTTCACCCATTTTCGTGGAGTTCAATACTTCAGAAGTTATAAAAGTTATTGTCCAAATATATTAAATTCAAAGATATAGATAATGGTATGATCCACGAATTATCTCTTCAAATAACTCTAGTATCTTCAAAGAGAGTTATAACATTTGGGGTTCGACTAAAATGATATTTTTATAGTAAGCTAAATATGTATATTATGTTTTGGAAGAGTATTTTTGGTTTATAGTTGGGAAACAATATGGTTTAGCAAGACTAAACTCATGTTTGGTTGAAACCTTAATAAACCAAAACCTCGGTAACCTTTTCTATTCCTCGATTTAACCAACCCATGGTAGGTATAGTGCTTCTTATCATTTGCTCAAGGGTTTTGGGTAATTGGAGAATTGGATCCACCAAGCTATCTCGCTTAACTGCTCTTATAATGATTCGAACCCTTAACCAAACGATATCATATATAACAACGAAAATATGTTTATTTGCATGTCAATTTAAGCAAATTCATGTACAAGTAAATATCTAAATTGCATTGATATACCCTACATATTCCATCCGAACTCATCAAGAAAAATGCAGAAACTGAATTTACAGCCAACACATGAGAAACATCATAATAGCTAGAAGAGCTTTTAGCTATAAATTCAAATAAAATTTTGAAAGAGCAGATTCTCAATGCAAATGCATGCCTCAAAGTTCCTATCTTATGCACAATTACCTATTATGTTATTCAAGTTTATAGCCAAGAGGTCAGCACAAACATTCTCAATTAAATATATCAATCATCTTCATCTTCATCTTCTGCAGTATCACCATCTTCATCATCTGACGAGTCCTCGTCCTCGTCCTCGCCATCGTCGTCATCTGAAGAATGCTCGCCCTCATCATTGTTATAGTATGTGAACAACAACTCTAGAAGCTCATTACTTACAGTGGAGTTTTCTCCACGGCGTTCCGAGCTTGAATTTTGTCTGCGCAGTGAAAACAGTTGCATCATCAGTTCCTCTGTTGGTAAGGCTAACCGGTTCATCCATCCCCTAGGCTTCGGTTTCTGTGAAATACACGGTTCAAAATCATTAAAATAGAATGATATGAACATCGAATCGACTATTGACATCAACAAATCCATTAACATTGCAATCAAAATCCATATTAAAATTCTGTCTAATTTCAACATCACTGAAACACTAAGTTTGATCAACATTGCCTTCACCTTCTTCATTATCTTTATAATCATCATTGAAAACAATACCAATCATCGTGAAACCTATGTTCTTCACCAAATGAAGGAACTGAACCAGGTAATTTATAAACACCAGAAAAATAAACATCTGCTCAAATTATGGCTAATATGGGTATTATAGCCCTAATCCTATTCACAAATCATATGTTGACATAAATTGCCAAGGAAACTCTATGGAATCTAAGCCTCGAGGTTTCTTTCTTCATTTTCACTGAACAAGACTACTGACACGCCTAATAAATCGAGAAATGTCTTAGCAACAAACTTGGTATCATACCCAACCCCCTAGATGTCATAGAGAACATAATGCCAGTCTGATGTCTTTGAACAAACACAAATGATTGATTAAATAAAGCAAACCAGAAATGTAGTTCATCATGCAAGATAAATTCAATTGATGATAAATATTAAAGAATGAAACAAACATGTTCGTTCTGATTCAATATGACTGCAAACTCATCATTGGTTTCTAAGCTAAAGCAACACAAGCAGAAGAGAGTAACAACGAAGTGTTTCTTGGTTTCTAAGCTAAAAAAAAAGAAAGGAAATATGCTGATGTGAATATGTTTGAATAAATATAGGATATATGTAGTTTAACCTACCATCAAGGTCTCTACACTTTCTCCCTTGCATTAAGTCAATATGTAAAGATCGAATATTTCTGGTCAAAACGGTGATGATAATGATGGCAAGAGTAAAATGTGGTAGTAGTATGAAAAGATCAACAAATAGCAGAGTTAAGACTATAAATGGAAGGTACTAGTATATTTACCTTTATTCAAATTATAAGATAGAAACCTCAATAATGCAAAGAGTCAGTGACATTCAAAAAGAACTATAATAAAGCGCATTACTATGGACATTAAACTGAAAAATGAAGATGAAAATCCTACCACTTCAAGTTTCTTAGGCAGAATAGCCCTTTCAAGGGCTTTTGGAGTCCATATCTTGACGTTATTTTCAATTCCACTACTAGCAAGCATGGTCAAGTGAGGATGGGGCTCAATGCAGTTGACCACATCCTCATCTGCTTCCATGACTCGGATTAGAACTCCGTCCTTTTTCCTCCATATAAATATCCTGCCACAATCAGATCCGCTGACGACATACTCACATTTAGGTCCAAAAAAATTGACACCTTTTACTGTCTCACAGTTTCTATGCCCTTTATAAACCTGTGGACTACCATTCTCAACTTTTTCATCTCCCATTTCACTTGTATCACTACTTGTTGATACTGGATATGCTGGATTTGGGTTTGGGCCCAAACCCATATCCTTATTGAAGAGATATATACATTCATCATTGTATGAGACAAGGAGTTCACTCAGCTCTGAGAAGGCTAATCCTGTTATTCCCACTTGTTCGTCACCAATCAAGTGAGGGGGGCAATAACAGTCTGCAGGTAGACCAAAATCAGTTGATCCTTCCCCCTTATACTTGCGAATATCATACAGTCGCGCATACTCATCTGAACCAGCAACAACAAAGAGATTTGGATTTCTTGGATCAATAGCAATTGCATTTAGCTGAATCGCTGGCATGTAACCTGCCATATTGTCAACTGATTGGCAAGTGAACAGCTCAATGCCAGTCCCAGTTCTCAGATCAAACTATTAAAAAAGTAAAGTGAACCGTCAGATTGCAATTCAGTGATATTAAAGAAGAATAGCCTTTAGAAAACATTTTATTTCATGCTTTCATTTCAGTAATGAGTCTTTCAAACGTGTAAAAGTGATATTAAAGAAGAATAGTCTTTAGAAAAAAATTTATTTCATGCTTTAATTTCAGTAACGAGTCTTTAAAACGTGTAAAGTTCTGTTTGTGAATAAGGATTTAACGTGTCCAATTGCAATATTACTTGGAATGTTGGTGGAACATTGCATAACAGAATGAACAATAAAACTCACATGTTGCACCAATCCATCTTCACCACAAGTGTAAAAAATATAAGGGCTCCCAGGTTCAACGGCCAACTTATGAGCTCGCCCTTGATGACTGCCAAGTAATGAAGTTTCCACACCTCCCTTAGAATCCAGAATCTGAGCATGTCTCACCTGAATTTCAGCAAATAGTACTCTATCAGGAGTGTGAGCACAAATAGACAAGCTTTACAGCGGGATAAAACAAAGTAAATATTCTGCTGACAGAAAACAAACAAGCAGTTCAATTGAAATTTAGAAAAAGAGACAATTCTTTTTAAAACTGTAATATAAAAATCAATATTAGTAAACAATACAATTATTGTTATCGGGAGAAAACTAAGTAAATATTCAGCTAACAGAAAGTTCTACTAATTTTGGATAGGGCCGATTCTTTCTTAAAACATTTTTTTTTTCATATAAGTTAGTGTCCTTGCAAGCTTACGTGCAACATGTCTAATCTACTCGGACAACACCCTGACTCTACTAACACACAAGAAATACTTAAGATATTAAATCCTAGGTAGGTGGCCTTCCTCGAGTGAACTCATTCCCTTTTTGTTGAGTAGAAGATTCTTTAAGTGGTAGAAAAAAAGATCAGGTGAAGAAAAACTTTATTGGGAAGGAGAAATATTTGGAAAAGCAGCAAGATGTAGTGAAAGACTGATAATCTCCCTCTTGAATGAACAACAACCCAAAATTATAGGAAAGTAGAGCCTCTACTCTAGTGACATTCATCACATGATGTTGCTTCCACAATAGCAAGCGAAGAAGTCTTGATAGTATTCAAAGACACAATAAAGGATGGTCAATATGAGGCTAGTTTAGTTAAATTTGAGAAGAGGAATAAAAAAAAAGTGTACACCAGATGTCTAAACAATCCAGATAAGAATTCAATTATCCTATACCCCTCCCAAATTAAACAAGTGACTAAACCATCTTCACATCCGTATGAGTTTGACAAAAAAGTATACACTACATAGTTTAGAATGTTGATTATGAATAACTTCTACAACATCATCTCCCTCAAGTTCACAAACACTTTGACATCCACAAAAATTGATCTCATCATCGTGTAAGGCATAAGAAACCACGCTAGAGCAAAATGAACTAATTCAATGCCATACTGTCTAGTCTAGAAACAACAGCACTTCAAATAAATGGCATACCTGCCCATCCGCAGCACAAGTCACAATGCTTCGATCATCCGTGTAAGGCATGATTTTTGCTTGGAAAATATTGTTATTATGACCAGGCTGAAAAGAGATCTTATGACGCCCGGTTTCCCAATTCCAGAGAATCACCCGCCTATCATCAGAACCTGATACTAGAATGTCACCAGCAGCATTAAAGCTCACAGTATTCACACAACCTTTGTGCTTATCCAATTTCCTGTAAAGATCAAGCCGGAGCACGAGATCCTGAAATCACACCAACAATATTAGCAATAATTCCTGCACGTATAATAACCAAAAGGGTTCATAGATTCCAGCAGATGTCAAAACATATACTCCCAACGCCTATATAACTGTTCAAACAAAACAAAATCCTTTTATGATCAAACACAATCAGATTCATTCATTCATTCATTCCGCATGGTTCGTTCAGTTCTGATCAAACGACAGACAACGACATTCAGCAATCAGAAAAAAATCGTAAGACCTAACAGAGGATCATTTGTGCATACAAACAGTAATCGATGAAAAAAAACAGAAATCAAGAGATGTGATCAGAAATACCTCGGCTGCAGCAAGACGATGGGCGAAATTCCTGGTGGAAAGCTCCCCGAGCTCGCGCTTCCAGACATTGAGCACAGACTTATTGGAATCATCAATTCTGGGCCTCTTGTTCATTATTGAATCAAAAAAAGCTTAAAGGAAAGGAAGATTGGAATGATCGGATTAACGAATCGAGGAAGAAGAGAGGGCTATGGAATGAAGAACAACATCGCCACTGCAAGATTTTGGCCCTAATGAACAGCGCTAGAAGTAGAAGCGGAAGAGCATCGGAATTGCTCACAGGATTGTGTTGATCGGCGTAAATTGACAACTCCACGATAACGCTTCTAAATACAAAACAATCTTTTTTTTTTCTTTTTTTCTTTTTTTTGACATCTATCCCTATTAGCTTATCTGACCCGAATATTATTGGGTTTTTATTTTGGGTTTCTTTTTTTCTTTTTTTTTTTTAACTGGTTTCTATTTTCTTTTTGGAATTTATTCTTCCATTTCATTTTTTTAAATAAAATATCACAACAGATTTATCTATTTACTTATTTTTCTAATTTAACCTTTTCTACATTGATTGAATCGTAAAAACAATCATTAAATTGATTGAATGCATCAGCATTAAGGTTATAAATTGAAAATTGATGAAATGATCAAAAGCTATTAACTCAAAATTAATGGAAGAGTGTACATTTTACTCATTTTTCAAATACCTACTTAATTTTTTTTTAAGATCTTATTCATTATATATATTTTAAATTTTTTGAATTCCTTTCTTGATTATAAATAAATAAAATTGATTAAACTATAACATTCTACAACAAAATCAATTGATTTCGATTCAAAGATTTTATCTGATGAATATCATTTTACAATTTATATTCTCAAAAAAAAAAAACAAAAATTACAATTTAAAACAAATATCACTTTGTCATATAAATTAAAAAAAAATCCCATTTGTTAGTTTTTTTTTTAAGATACCGTATTTATAATTACTTTATATATTTGTCTAGTTTCCATAAGTTTTCCTTTGATTTTTCAAAGAAATAATACGAATTAACAATTTATTGTATAAAAAATATTTACTTAATCAAATTTTATACTATGTTTTTTACTTAACTTTTT
The DNA here is from genome assembly GCA_036507275.1 of Sicyos edulis. Classification (NCBI taxonomy): domain Eukaryota; kingdom Viridiplantae; phylum Streptophyta; class Magnoliopsida; order Cucurbitales; family Cucurbitaceae; genus Sicyos; species Sicyos edulis. Next base: position 46,736,442 of record CM071849.1, on the reverse strand, counting down.
CTTTATATATCACTTAAATTTTTATCGCACAATTTATCAAATTTAGGAGATTTAAACAATCAAATTAAAATTTTAGAGGTGTAGTTGTTATAAATGTCTTTAAAAAAAAACAAATCATACATTAATCATACTAATTGGGATAGAAAAGCATACGAAGTCAACATAATTTATAGGAGCAAATGCAAAGAAAGAACCGACCCTTTAACTAATAAGATATTATTGATTTCAAAAGAAAAAAGACATTATTGATGGCACAAAATTAAAATTATGGTTTAACCATACATTCAAATGGGAATCTCCAATGTATCCCAATTTAGATACTTTTCCCACTTTGTCATAGCAAAAAAACGCTTTCTTGAAATTCATTCAAATGTTACAATTTCACCAAAAAAAAAAAAGTACAAAACTGCTAATTCTATTGTTCTAACCATCATTGATGGGATACATATGAAATATCTTGTTCATATCAACATAAAATGCACTGATTCTCCATGGTTTTGAGTCAATGAGCAATTTTCCATGAATAAGCTTCAGGCCATTCTTTTTTCTTTTTTTTAAACTGAGTTTGAATAATTTGTGAAATCAGGGCATTATGAAAGATTATTAAAAAATATATATACTTTCAAAAGGATTAGAAAGATGCATCTTACCAAAAGGATTAGTAGCGCGTTGGTTTCGTTTGGTGGTAATTTAGTTCAACACTACGGTCATGGATCCGGTCTCGAAAAGATGCGTCTGATGAAGAAGTATTTTATAAGCTATGAAACTACGGATATAAATCAATGTACTCACCAAAGAATTGGCAAACAGTGAAATATCTTTAGCAATAAGAATCCACCCGACTGTATCCAGCTTCCTTTTGAATATTGTTCTTCTCCATCTTCATTCTCACTTCAGCAGCATCATTCCATCGTCCCACTTCGGCATACATGCTATATAGCAACACATATGGAGCTGAGCTTTCGGGTTCAAGCTTCATTAACGCTTCAGCTGCCACTCGAGCCATTTCGACATTGTTGTGCACCCTACAAGCACCAAGTACTGCACCCCACACCGCTTTATCCGGTTCACAAGGCATGCTATTGATCAAACTCATTGCTTCATCCAGCTGCCCATGTCGACCGATGATGTCAACAAGGGCAGCATAGTGCTCAACACGTGGTTCAATACCGTGCGTGTTAACCATCGTGTCAAATTCTCTCTTACCTTCCTCAATCAATCCAGCATGAGCACAAGCATTCAGAACAGAAATAAATGTGATATGAGAAGGCTGCACATTACATTGTTTCATCAATTCGAAAAGTTGGAGAGCCTCGGTTGCAAAGCCATGCGAAGCATACCCGCCAATCATTGCATTCCAAGATATGACATCTCTATGCAGATTCATTTCATTGAAAACAGTCCGTGCCTCGACGATTGCTCCACATCTTGAATACATTGTAACAAGGGAGTTGTTTATGGGCAAATCTGCAATGAAAGCTTTTGTAACTAATTGATGAATCTGAGTACCCAAAGTCAGATCCACAAACCCAGCACAAGCACTGAGAATTGAAGATAAAGTGTGCTTATCTGGTTTCTTACCCTCAAGCTGCATCTGCAAAAACATGTTAATTGATCCTTTATAGTCTTCATTTTTCACAAAACCAGATATCATGGAATTCCATGAGACAAGGCTTTTCTCGGGCATCCTCTTGAACAAATCATGAGCTAGTTTCAAACTACCTATCTCGGCAAACCCAGATACCATCATATTCCAAGAAAGGGTATCGGGATTCGGCATTCTACCAAACAGATTCGAGGCCTCTTTCATATCCAAGATCTGTACATAGCCACTGATCATAGTGTTCCATGAAAAAGTATCCCGCTCGACCATTTTGTCGAACAGTTCTCGGGCAGAGACTATATCCCAAGCTCTCACATAGCTCATAATCATAGAGTTCCATGAAACTACATTCCTCCCAAAGTTGCCACTTCCATCATCTAGACGATCACGACGCAAAGGGATTCGATCAAACAATCTCCGAGCTTCTAGGATCATTCCTTTCTGACCATATCCAGCAATCAAAGTATTATAAGCATGAACTAAATCCCCTCTACCATCACTCCCACCATATTGAAGCAAAATCCTTTCAGCTTCAACCAGCTTTTCATTCTGAATCATACCCGAAACCAATGCACTAAGAGAAGCCGAGTCTCGATCGGGCATCATCTTAAAGAACTCGATAGCTTTCTCCACACAACCATTCATTAAATAACCAGAAACCATAGCATTCCAGGAGACAACATTACGCTCAGGCATGAATTCGAAAAGCTCTTCTGCTTTAGCCATCATCCCATTCTTAGCATACCCACTTACCACAGTGTTCCACGAAACACAATCTCTTTCAGGCATTTTATCGAACAGGTTCCGCGCACTCGCAATGTACCTTCCACCACAAGATATATAGCCTGATAACATCAAGTTCCACGACACAATGTCTCTGTTAGGCATTTCGTCGAACAACTGGCGCGCTTTCGCCATCTCTCTTCGTTTCACATACCCAGTGATCATCGTATTCCAAGTGATCGTGTTCCGATGCTTCAGGCTATCGAACAGCTCCCTCGCTTCGAATATCCGGCCGGTTCGAATCAAATCAGACATCTTCTTCTTCAGAGAATAGAATTCGGGAGCTTGAGAAAAGGAAGAGAAACAACTCTGTTTGGGAGGATGGCGGTGAAGAACATGGTGCTGAGAATCGAAGATTGTCGTCCAAATTCTCCAGCGAATCATCACCAAATTGGCCATGGAATGAGGCAGTTGATCGTTTACTTGGCATTTGGAGAAGAAAGACAAAATTAGATTTGTTCTGTTGATGCCTGTGGCTCGATTAAGCATTCAGCTCAGAAACGCCGACGAGACATGATTTTCTTTTTCTATCGATTCAAATTTCAAATAACCTGGCTATTGTGTTTTCACGTATTGGTAATTTTGTTTACCAAAATTTGCACCATTAGGCCTCAATTTCATTGATCAGTCTCCTATTCATCTTTATACGGTGGTATATGGTTCATCAACTTATTATTCATATTAATATTAATTGAACTTTTTTTTTTAATTGAAATTATCATTTTTTTTTTAACAAGAGTAACCACGTTCGTCTCTATGATCAGGTCCAGAAGACATCGAAAGAATGATGTCACAAGTGAGTCTCGAACTCAAGTCTTTAAAAGAAGTATACCCCCAAATCCTAAATCTTCAACTATTGCGTCATTCCTCGAGGACTATCAAATTATATTATGATGTGGGTTTTGCTTTATACTGTTTTTTCCTTCGTCTTTGCTCCTCATCCAAGTAAATACTGTCTAAGTTCTAATTCTTTTGTAAGAAAAAAAAGTTAACTGTTTGATTGGTGGTTGAATTTTAACTTATTCTCGTATCAATCCTTCAACCATCCTTAAATCTTGGTTAAATAAAAAAATTTAGGTTGCTAATCTAAAAACAAATATTTGAAAAATAACAACGAAAAACAGATTGATTACATGTTTTCAATATTTTCGATTATATATTTGGTTGGGATGATTTCGGTTCGGTTTTTGTCGGTTTTGTACCAAATCGACAACCGAACCAATATCTTTGGTTTTCAAAAAATTGATCCAATCCAATGTTCAATAAAATATAAAAATATTGGTTCGATTTTCAATTTGTTCGATTTGGTTTTGAATTCGATCCGATGTCCAATTTTTTTAATATATCAAAAATATTTTTCATAAAAAAAGCCTCATAAACAAAACTATTTTTAAAGGTCGTAAGCATTTTTGAACTTATCAAAAATTATTTAAAGATGTCTTTTACTTGAAATAGGAAGGAATTAAGAAAATCTTCAACGGAGTATGAAATCTTTAAAATAATGAAAGAAATATGACTTTATATGATTTATTTGTAATTTCAAAGAATATATCCATATATATTTCAGTTTGAATCGGTTTTAATTGGTTTTTTAAAATGAAAACCGAAACCGATTCAATATTTTCAATATTTTCAATTTACAAATCGATATGTCCAATTTTAGGCTCGATTAGTTCGATTTGAAATTGAATCTCAATTTAAACTATCCTTTAAAGCTGATATTCTTTTTTATGTTGTATGAAATATACGAAAGGATCGAAGATTTCTTTTCCATCTCAATATTGTAGGATGAGAATAATCAAAATCTATTTAAACTAAGTCCAAAAACTCCGTTTATTAAAAATATATGTAGTACGTTGGATTTCCTTTTTCTGGCATTAAACGTAGGAAAGGGAAGGAAAGAGGAGAATTTGTGGGTTTGAGAGTTGTGGTCGTGAGCTTAAATCCAAAATATTATAGAGAACTCGCAAAACCATTCCTAAACCAAGAGCTTCTTTCCTTAATATTATACAAGAGATTACTAAAAAACTATGCTAGTGATTAGTTTGCTAGCAGTCATTTACATTGATATACAAAAAATGTAACCCTCCCCCATAACACTGCAAAATGAAGATTGAAATATACAATCAAAATCAAGCACAATAAGGTCAAAAGGACATGCAATATAATCCAAAGTTGCACCTGGGGGACCTTTAACTTTGGAGGGTAATAATAACAACAGAGATCAGTCTGTCTTCGTTCCCTTGCGTAAAGAGCGCTATATCAAGTGTGCTTGCTTCGTAGTTGGTCTCAGCCCGCATTATCGGGTGTGCTTGCTTCCATTAATCAGAAAGCCTGTAGCATAATAAAAAAAGATATTAGATAAAGCCAAAACTAGTAAGTCCATCATCAAGGTTAACACATGGTCTTTCTTTTGTAAGCGTTTGGATCGGCTTGTGCTCATGTACAATTCAACTATTTTCACGAAATAATGTGATAGGGTTGGGCCTTAAGAGGAATAAAGATTAATATATGGGTATGTTAGCAATTACTTGGGGAGTAAGTTAGAGTATATAGTTATAAATAGAGTGGGTTGGGTAGGGTTTTTTAGGCATCAAAATATTGAGAGAAATCTTGTGGGCTCTTAGAGAGTATTCTCTAGAGAATGGGAGGTTCCAAGATCTATTAAATCTTAGTTTATCTTGTAGTCCTTTTCCTTTAGATATTAATCTAGATTATGGATCTTATCATAATGGCAAATCATACTATATGTGATTGGCAAGGTATCATGCTTGAATTCCATTCCTTCTAACATTTTTATTATTTCAATGACCCTTATCTTTGCCGTTTTTGTACCTCTCTTAACCCTCCTAGGTTAACCTAGTAGCCATGATTTATTACGAGTGAACTTTTAAGGAAGTTTTGGTGAGCATTTTCAATTTTCATGAAGGCCTCCTACCTAAGATATTGAAGTTCTACCAGTTTTTGTGGTAACCAAATGATGCAGGATCAAGTAATTGTCTCAAGATTAATTAAGGTGTACGTAAACTAACCAAAATACTCACTAAATGTAGAAACAAATAATTAAAGAAAAAAGACGCGATCTTTGTAGAGAAAAATAAACCTCAGGATTTTTTGTGATTCCTCATCTCATCTAAAACCAGGGCATCCACCATATGTACATCTTGCCAAGATTTTTGTGAGAGACTGCTTCAGCAATTAATCGACGTGCCTGACCTTCGACGGCAAGGGGCAAAGATGGGGCAGCTCCAACACCAACAACTACACCTTGTAACCTCGCCTCAATGTTACTGATGGCTCGCTGTGACAAAAAGATTTTATAATCTATCAATTTTAAACTCTTAAATTCAATGCATAGTTGCAACAAGTAGAAGAGACTGAAAGAACATATAACCAAAACCTGAGCATGTGGATTCTGAACTTCAACACCGCTGGATTTGTGAGATTTTGTCCACTCCACAAGCGGATCATGAATGAAAGTTTCAAGTATGCTCATCAAAGTATCCCGGTGAGTCCTCAATACAGAGAGAGTAATTTCACAAACTCTCAAGAAAACACCCTCATATCCAGTGATTCCTAATCCATCGACCATGTTCTGATGATAAGTGGCAGCATGGAGAAGAAGCAAAAATTAGAGATACAAATACCATCTACTTCGATAGATACTAAACAGTTAAAAGAAAAAGGTAGCTACATTCGGCAATGATAGCATTTGGGTAAGCTCCTATAAATGAAAATCTCTACCATGGACTACAACATGATAATTTTTTTTAATAACCGTGAATCAGAGCATCGTCCCACTACATGCTCGATGGATCCCATGCATGTCCCAAGGCCCAAACCCAAGATACAATAAGAGATCTTACAATTAAACTCACTCGTGGGTTTTGAATCTGAAACTTTCAAGATAGTATACTTCGGAAACCTCAAATCTCTATCAATGAGGTCGCATCTTGAGGACACTACAACATAACAAATATTGAACCAATAGCCAAGTATAAGCAATCCCCAAAAAGCGGGCTTGTGCCTTGTTGATAGAGTCTTAGGATCTCTAAGGTATGCTCTCTTGAAGGATTTGGGTTCGAAATCTTCGAGTGAGCGTAATTGTAAAATCATATCTCCTGGGTCCAGACCTTGGGATAGGCGAAGTGCCTTGGGTATGTAGTCAGACTCCCAGTTATAAAAAAAATTAAAATAACAATAATAATAATAATTGGTTGCACATATTTCTTGAATATAAAAATTGTTCCCCAAGTTAATCTGGAAGGAAAATTATCGATCATGTAAAGTGTGTTCTTACCTGGGTTAGCCTAAAGGGCACCAGTTCAGGCTTTTCAAGCTGCAGACCTTTGTCAAATAAACAACTAAAATCAACATGAACACAATCACCCGTAGTAGAATCAAAAAGAATATTTTCACCATGCCGATCACCTAGCCCCACAATATGTCCAACCATAGACCAAACTGCAGTTGTATGTGCATAAGCAATCCGCGCCCGAAACCAAGCAGCTGGTTCTGAAAAGTTATTCAAAAACCATCTATGGAAAACGGGAGGGAACATAGGAAGAATTTTTGTCTTCAGCATCTCATCTTCAGGTGTTTTGCCTTGGCACTGATCATATATTCGCTTAATTTGAGGATTTGTCTTCTGCCTATCAAACTTACCACAAGTTATATATACGTCTTGCAGTATATGTCTAAGACCACGGGTATGGGGAACCCACTCTACCATACCACAATCCTCTGTCAGAGGTATCACAGCAAAGGTGCGTATGTAGAGCTTCCTCCGGCGGCTTTCTGGATATTTGGATAATAAACGGTTTATCATTGCTGTGAACTCCATCATGCGAGCATCTTTCCGGAGATCATCCTTTGGTTTGCAGAGAAATGGTCGCTCAATACCATCACTACCCAATAGAACGATCTGTAACAAAGAAGGATTTACAGTCGAGACGTTAGTGATTGCAGTGAATTAATATATAATATACAAGCCCAAGAAGCAATAGAATTTTGTTTTATGCCTATCCAAAGAACCTATATAATTGCTCAAATAAAATTGAGATCATATCAGGGAGTATAAATTACTCTTCTTGCTTCACTTCACCTAAGCTGTGTGGCGACCTTCTGTAGCTTTTTAAAAAATAGTAAAAATAAATAAAGAAAGAAATAAGAAGAAGCAACTGCCTATAGCATATCTTAAACAATCAAAAGTAGTAATTGAGATGAAAGGCTACATCCTGCTACCAAGCATAAATTCCCAGCGCAAAGTTTAAAATAACATCTCTAAGAGAAGAGAAGAGAATTGATACGAAAATTCCATCCAGGCAAGAAGTAATGTAGAAAACTTGATGCATGCATTCAAAACATTTTGCAGAAGTCAAAACGCCATACTTTCTTAGGCCGCTGAAGTGATGAAAGAATCTCAGCCTCATCTGCTATTCCTGATATTGTAGGAAGCTCTGTGGCAGAAAAGATGTCAGACCTCAGTGAATCAGTGAGGCTCAGATCATATGTCGGTAGATTAACAACCATAGATTGTTGAATTGGCATAATAATCTCCAACGGCATCATTCTCTTCAAGGTGCTGAATTCTGTAGAGATATTAATGTTCTTCGCCCTTTGCTGACCAGGATGAAAGCACAACTTGATTAGGTGATCAATAAGACTAGCAAACTGAAGAAATAAATTATTGCCACTGTTTCCTTGACTAAAATCTTTTTTTGCAGATTGGATGATCTCCATTGCAGCCTCTCGTCTTGAAGGAACGGTAGACTTGGAAACTGCAGCCATTATCCACAGAGCTTGTTGGGGGTACTGTCGAACAACAGAGGTAATGATGAGTTTGACCAATCTAACAGTTTCTTCATTCTGATGGCAAATCCTTGAAACTAACTGGGGCAGTACAGCCAACCATTGATATGTAGGCAAATCCTTTAAACAGCCTCTCATGATACTTAGAACCTAGAAAAACACGTGACAGTAAATAATATTAGTAAAATATGTGCAGCTCATATGATGAAAGGAAATAAAAATGACATTTCAAACTAAATTTCAAACCTTCCCATGAACACTTTTCAAATCCTTGTTGGATGATGGACCAACTCTTTGGTAGAAGCTCCCAAAGTCAAACCACAAAGTTAGCAACCTTGGAAGTGCTTGAAATAGATTCTTGTGACCCCTGTGAAGTCCTTTCGCATAGAACAGAAGGACATCAGGCACATAAGACCACCAGGGCTTCTCGTTGTTTAAATTTGAAGAGCCAATAGCAGCAGAAGATGATGAAGCTTTTCTCGAAACTTGTTCAATACTCTCTTCCTGACGTTTCCTGGCATCTACAAGCAACTCATCACAATATCTAGCCATAAAAAAGTATCCTTTCTCCCATTTCGGCTGCAGCTCCTTTACTCTTGAATAAAGATTGATGACATCTTCCTTTTGCTTTTGCCCAGTGCAATGTATCCACCTCGAGTACAGGAGAAGAGTCTTTGCAATATCTCTATTCTCATTCAAAACTTGAGAATCACAGATTAAAGGAGCTGGATTCATTGGAACCAAGGAAAGGCTTGTTATTGATGACATTGCAGCAGATCCTACGACTTCCACAGGCATATTAAGAAGAGATTGTTGCAATTCAGAGATAGCACCATCAGACCGCCTAGTGCTCCATAAGAGCTTTGCTTTCTCCATATGAACATTAGGTGCACCAGAAGCCTGAGCTTCAAGAATTGCACGGTTTGCTGTTTCATAATGGCCAGCAGAACGACAGAGTTTAGCATACTGAAGCCAGCAGTTCCCAACTTGAGCACCAAGACCACTAGCGCCAAATACCAGTCTTCGAAAGGAAAGAAGTGGCTCTCTTGCCCAGAGTGATGACTGAGTAAATTTTAGCCGGTTCTCCCAATTTTGAATCACTTCTGAAAATCCCTGATCATCCACATGAAATGATTTTTCCAAGAAAGAGTCATTAAAAAGAAGATTATGGAAGTCCTCAAGCTCTTTCAGAAGATGAAGCTTCACAACAAATGGATAGGCGCGTGTGTAAGAATCCATGCCAGCAGCAGCAAGAGGGGCAATCAGAGATTGTTTGGACAAAGCAATTTTTTCAGAAACTGAAAACTGATTCTTCTTCATCATTGCCTGCAGAATTTTTGCCACATCCAGGTCAAAAGAAGCATTACTCTCAGAACTGCTACAAAGAAGACCTTCTTCATCAGCACCTTTAAGGTATTCATCCATCAGATCCCACCTGCCAAGCCTCCAAGCTGCCTGCACTCCTTGCATGCACCATGTTTTCTTGTACTTAGGAATCCTCGTAATTAAACCATCCACGTGAGTAACCATGGCTTGAAGGTGGCACATATTTAACAAACAATTAAGAACATCTGAATGCCTCTGAACAGAATTCGATTCCATATGCAAAGCTTGTTCACAAAAGGACAAAACTTCTGCCCAATTTCCAGCTTTTTTATTTATCAAAAGTTGGTCTTGTAACCTCAAGGATTTGCGTAAACATGCCAAGCCAGATATACCATCAGGCTCATCAAGATAACTATATATTTCCATGAGATATGAAATATCTTCGTCCTCAAAGATGCCACTCCTCTCAGCTGCAGGGTTAAAAGAACCAGATTTTCCTCGTACATATGACTCAAAATACATCAAAGACCTAGCATAGGCCTGACAGCTCAAGGAAGCCCTAGCAAGAGTGATCTTTGATATTGCATCCAAAAGCTGTGATACATATTTACACTGAACCAGGAGTTGCTCCTGATCAACTTGAACATTTGAACTTGATTCCTTTGATTTAACCAAATGCTTAGAAGACGACGACTGGCCAGATTGAGAAAGTGACAACCCTCGTTCAACATCGTCCACCCACTGTCCTAGATTATCAAGAAGAGTAAACACAGCTTGGATGCAAACATCACTTTGCCCTCCAATGTTTCCGTGAATCACAGACACACTATTCTCTGCAGCTGCAGCATCGAGAACAGACAAGATCTCTTCTGTTATGCCATGTCGTGCCTCCTCTGTACCGTGACAGACAGCACTAAGAACTAAATAAGGCAGCAGATAAACAGCTGTCTGCATATCATGACGTACTATACCTCGACAAGCATGAAAAATACTGGCACGGGACCCAGTGGCATGAGCAGTTAGCTTTTTTATCCAAAAGAAAATCCACCTTCTGAATGACATACCTGGTCGATAAATTGAACTAACATATGAAGATTCAGCCACATTCGGGAGCTGAAATCTTGAGGTTAAGCAAGGTGCTATAATTTCTTTCACATAATCACAAAAGCGACCCCACAATCTCTGACCCCTTATACTCATCTCATTACCACCAACTGAAGAATCACATGTGACAATTTTTAAAGCTCCTTTGTCTTTCAAAGAGGGTGGCACTGAAGCAGTAGCATTTTCATCCAGTGATGCCTTACACCCTGCAATTTTTAGAAGCTCTTGTATGGCTAATGCTGCTGAATCTTGAATAATGGTATCTGGTGCAGCTCTAAAAGCCCGAGCTAAATGTTTGTGAATTAACTCGAAGATTAGATCATCATCAGAACATTCAATTTTAAATCGTTGGCATGAAAAGCTCTTCACTTTAGCAGGATCTACAGCACCTAGTGCTCCAAGACAATCAGCACAAACCAATTTCAGTCGCTGGCCCACTGCAGTTCTGGACTCCTCAGCACACCCTCTTAGCAAGGATGAGATTAGTAAGCTCAAAACATCCATGTCTGGATCAGCTTCAGTACTTATCAAAGTTGTAACTTCCTTGCTTCTCATGTTCAGCAACTTGCTCAATTCACATGCCACCATGTATCTAACATTCAAGTTATCGTGATTTAAGCCATCAACAACACCTCGTAGTTGATCCTTTAAAGACATTGACCCACGAGTTTCATGTATAGCTCTGTTCACCTCTGTCAGAGCAGAAATACAAGGCAATGGAGGAAATTCACGTATATGCACCTTTAGTATACTCTTGTTCTTTAAAACAAGTTCTTCCAGAATTTTCACCACCATATCTAAATGTATGGAAGTTTCATCTCTCTCCAGGAAAGGCACAAGTGCAGCAAAAACTTGAGAAAGCACATACTTGATACTAGATGGTGATACTTTAGCCAGTTGTTGGATAAAAGAGTTCAAGACAATGAGACCTTCACTTTGCAGTACTTCCTTCCCAATAGCATGCATAAGAAGAACCATTAGTTTAGGAACGTAGGTACTAAGATGAAATCCCATCAATTTTATCAGCATTTCAATACGTTGCAGTGCTTGTTTCTGCAGGCAAACATCCTCTGCATGGAGCATTTTCCTATCAATGATGTTAAGGAGGCCAACAAAATGATTTCTCAAAAAACTTGGAAGATCATCCCCACCAGTGAGAACTCTTGCAACTTGCAATATCATCTCAGGAACTCTTGCTAACCTACAAAATGAAGTCTGGTGAAAAACACGCCGATAAAAACAGAAAAAAACTATGCTTTAATTGGATGGACAAATGTGTATGACATAAGTAAATTAGAGCACATACACGGAACACCAATACACAAGTTTTAAAGTACACTATACCTAAATGACACTTCATAATCCATCACAACAAACCTAACAAAAAGACAACTTTCGGAGCTGACAAATGCCAAGCTCATAGGCAAAGTTGCAATCTCTAAAAAGGAAAAGGTTTTTTGTTTTACATTCGTGAATGTCTAGCTGAATTTGCGCACACCTCGACTAATGTTACATGACATACCGCCTAATCGTACAACATTTGAATGTCAAGGAAACTCATATGAAATTAATTCCTAGGTAGGGGCCACCATGGATTGAACTCATCACCTTTTAGTTCTTCAAGGTCCTCTAGACCACTAGGCAATTCCATAATGGTTAGAAAAGGAAAAGGTTAATTCTTGTGTGGTTTGATGCCACATACCTTTTACTGACCTCATCTGAATCGCCACCATCCACAAAGCATACTAGTTCATCTAAAAGTGCAGGTAATGCAGCTGCAAAAATTTCTTCCTGATTTGAACCAGTCTGAGCATGATAAAATTCCAAGGCGGAAAGTAACTCCTTCCCATTTGCTTGGTAGAGAACAAAGGCAAGAACTTTTGGCAACCAATTGACTATCAACGTCACCATATCAGTGTCCACGCATTTAGCTAATTCATACAAAGATTCAATAGCTTGATCATTATTCTGATGAGAGACCACCAGCTTGGGAAGAACAACAGGAATCATTTTCTTAACAAGTACTTCAGTTTCAACACCCAAAACAGCTTCTGCGAATTCTTGTACAATTTTTGGACGGCTAACAAGTTTCGTAGAGAGATAATCAAATAGCTCATTCCGAAGATGGACAACTTTGGAAAATACTAGTTCAAATTTACCATTAAAATGAAAACGGCAAGCTTTGTGAATTGATCTTGAAGCGCTCATCCTCACTGTTATATGAGAATTATCAAGATGATCAACCAACAATAAAAGAGAAATAGAGAAAAATTCACTGTGAATATCAACTACAGTCATGAGGTTTGCTACAGATTCTAGTAGAGTGTCGAGAATTTGGGGATCTGTAGTTGGCACCATTGCATGTTTAATAAAATCCAAAAACTTTAACTCTTTCCTTTTGTTTGAGAAGTTTTCTTCTGGGAAAAAGCAGCTCAGTATATGATCCTCGAGGAAGGAACCAACTTGAAGGCAAAATGCTTCTCTTATTACTTTTTTTCTGTTAAGAAGCAAAAACTCAACACATTTAAGCCAATCGGTCTTCATTTGATGTAGAGCATCCCTAGGCCCATGGACCAGTATGCGTCTAATAATTTCCACACAAGAAACCTGAACCTCTTCTGAAGATTCATCGAAAAGAAGGTTAAAGAACATCGACATCAAATGGACGATATCACGATCCAAATTCATTTTTTCATAACAGTCAAGTGGCTGAATTATATTTGTATAAAGTTTATGGTCATGCTGAACAGTCTGATCACATTTTGAACACCAAAATCCTTGAAGCATATGGTCAACTGTCTGGCAACATCTATCACTGTTTATATTTAAAAATAATTTGCACCTGCTAATATTTTGATCATTTACCGAATGGCAAGATCCATAAAGGCATGACAAAAACCCAAGAGAAAATGGAATAATCTTCTTAACTTTTTCATGCTTTTCTCCCTCCAAGATCCTGTAATTCAAATGAGATAAATAAACATATGAAATTAAGCAAAGAGCATCACCTAAAAAGTTTGCATATAAAAACCAGTAAATATCCTTACAATGTCAACCATATATTATATTTTCCTCGTTTATTTGTCTTCCCATTTCACTTTATCACTATCTTGTTAATTTGTAGTCCTATTCTATACCAATAACTCTCTGTTTTTTAGCTTTTTCTAGCCTAAAAGGGACTGTTTTGCAGCTTTTGATTTTCATGAAGAAAATACACTAGTGTCCAAAATCTACAGGTAACGCATTTGCTCAAAAGAGTCTAGAAGCTTCCATAAAGGATGACCATTAGTGCATTGACAAATTCCACTTAATGTTTTGGTCATACATGGTCATACACTTTATGTCAAGCCATAAGAAGAAAATAGGTCCGAAGCAGAATCTCTTGCTCGCAGTTTATAATATTTCACAAAAACAATCTCCTTCTTTGGTCTCAAGCCTTTTGTAAATTGATAAATCTGTTAATCATTAACACATCTTTGAAACAATACATTAATGAAAAGGCACAACTTACTCCAGCCTCCTAAATAACTGAGTGAGCTTATCAAAACCAGTCCATAGCACAATCACTGGAATTGAAATGGCAGCTTCCATTCTAACTTCATCATCCTCATCAACAAGACTCAAATCCAGGATCTCGAGATCAGTTTCAGTCTTTGAGATAGAAGTAACTTTTGATGCTACCTGAACAGAGAAAGATTTTGTCTTCCATGGCTTGTGAGATTCAGTACTGGTGATTGAATGGGTCCATGGAACTTTAAGTATCACAGATAGAGTTTCTGTGCATTCATCATCACATCCAGAAAGGAGGGAAAGTAAACATGAAGATAGATGGGCTGTACATCATAGAATTAAATGGCGTAGTTAGCACTCACGACAACAAAGGACAACCAAAGAGAAGGAACTATGAATAAATCAGAAATCATTTCCAGATGAAGCATAATCTCGATATTTTTCTAGAAAGAAAAAGAAAGATGAGGGAGAGATCAGATAAGAAGACATAGCTAAAAATATACAAAAACCAAATTGTTCCTGGTTTTATTTATGAGGCTCTGAGCTAACTGAAATATACTATCAGTGTTCATATTTTATGAATTTCTCATGTATGCATAAAATATAAAATTAATCATGCATCTGAGGCAACATATCCCAAGTGGTTAGCACCTATTGACAAAACTGAAATGTTGCAATCCTCAACCAAACACAACTTCTAGAAATTAACATGACAACTGGACAATTTCCTTACTTGGTAAGAGAAGTATGTTGTGAATTCCTTCTAGAAATATGGATATATCGAGGGAAATAGAGCTTCCTTGCTTCGCCTATAGAAATATGACTCAATTCTTAATAACAAGAACAGGGAAACCAGGTCATAAAATAAAAATCATGGAACATTCACAAACATAAAACAAGCTACCTGCTTGTATATCCAAGGAATCCATGAAACCATCTCCTGAAATATGACCTGGGACAAATGAGTTTCAGGGTGCCGACAGAATGCAATACACAGCATGCTAAGGGCTGTTAATGAAACTTCTGGTCTTAAAGCATCAGCTTTGATGGAAGAAGCTCTCAAACATCCAACAAATGAAACAAGTAACTTATACAAATTATTTGCATAAGTTTCTTCAGTTTCACATATTTTGATGTGAAGCTTCTTGCATTCAACCAGCACATCAACTTCAGAGCTCCCAATTTTTCCATCAATCTTCTGTCTCTTGTTCTCGAAAGTATCTAAATCCTCTAAGGATCTCTTTTCTCCAACTCTTGAGTTTTCCATTGATTTATTGCTCAATTCTGACAAACCCAGGCCAGGGGGTAAAGACCCTCCAACAAAATCAGGACCAAGAATTGATAAAGCTGCTTGGAAGCAATCTATCAAAGCAAAGCAAGGTTCTGGAAAAGAAAGCATATCAACGAGTATTTCAGGCCTCCAGATATGAGGAGGGCAGATTTTAGCAATCCGTATGTATGCATTGCATAATGAAACCTAAAAAATGGAAAATATAAAGGCGAAAATTAATTTGAGATTCCTTCCAGTGAGTTCCTAAAAGCCATGAACATTCATGGATGTGACAACCATGTCAAAACTTTCAATTGCTTCTAGTAATGACATTAGGAATGTAAATTAACCTTGAGATCCATGCTCTTGGTTCTCCACAAGGACTGTGAAAATATGCCAACCATGTCAGCAGCCGTTAGCTTGACAACATCATCGCAACAGTTGGAGTACAGCACAGTAAGACAACCTCCAATAGAAGTATCATATGATGAATTCCTGCCGAATAAATAAAATATTAGAATGCCAGAGGAGATGAAGTAAATCGCTGTTAGAAACGTGTTATTAAAAAGTGCCTTGACGACATAGGGAAGCTGCTACTTACCTAATAAACTGTCACTCTGCCAGCTAGAGAAAAGGATAAAATATTAACTAATTCACAAAGCATTAACAGTAACTAAAAATGCTTAAGTTCCATGAAGTACAAGAATAGAATTTCTTTTACGTGCCATGTGAAGGAAAAACTTAAGCAACTCCAGATTGAAATCCCATAATAATTGCTCGATCTTAAAAAATCTTATCCTAAGCAAGCGGTTGGAATCAGGAGAAAATAATGCTTTGCAATCGTGAGTTCAGGTAGCATGTGAGAAAAATATTAACTCTTCTTTAGTAATATTTTCACTTCTTTTAGAGTTGTTCTCCTACTAAGATACCATGAGTTCAATCCATGGTAACTACCTACTTAGGAAATAATTTACTACGGGTTTCTTGACATCCATATGTTATAGGGTCAGCGGTATGTCTCGTGAGAATAGTCGAAATATGCATAAGCTGGCCTGGAAACTCCCGAATATCCAAAAAAAATGTTGTGCCACAAAGTACAAACTAACTATCATACACTATATTCCCTATAAACTTGGAAAAAAATTATAAAGAAATAAAATAAGGAACACGTAGACAAGCTAGAACTAGCAAATAAGCAACAGCATGGGGAAATAATATTTCCTCCAACAATTACAGTGCCACCTTCCCGCATTCTTTTATTCAACACATACCTAAATATAGGAAGCCCCTGTTTGTCTTCACTTAATATAGTAGATATTGACTGGATTAGAGGCTGATAAGGAACGACATCATCAATCACCAATCCAACAATGCGTGCAAAGTCAAAGCATGCCTTCCAAAAATTTAAACCCAGGCAACTGTTAGAATAAAAGTAAATTTAGACAAGGAATTTTTATCATAAATGCTGTAAAATTTTTCATTTTCCAGTTTGCAACAAATAACTATCCATTTACCATTTGCAAATCAGCATCCCCATAACATAATAAAGAACAGGCTGCCGAAACATCTGACATACTGATAAGCCCTTCAACATACACAGTTCCCTCAGCCAAGCATTTGCCAAGAAGCTTAATAATCCAAGTCGCAAAAGGCTGCCACCTTTTGCTCCCTGTTAGATTAATCAAAATGCCAGAGCCATTAGTTGGTCTGTTGCTTTCTGGAAGATCCCCAATATGATCGGGATCCTCAAAGATTCCCTTCAAAGATTCAGAGAAGCAATTCAAAGTGACATTTGTGGACTCCACACAGCTTGAAGTATCAGAACCAAGTGATGCAATGTACAAAATATCTGCATCAAGAGAGGGAATGTGAGCTACCTCAAAACAATGACCTACAAGGTGTTAAAAATTGAAGGAAAAATCAATTTGCAGAAGTCAATCTTCCCATGTCATGAAGTTCTTGGTTACCTTCAACGACTAAGATGGCATCAAGAAAAAACTGGCGGTAAGCATCCCTTGCTCCGGTACGGAGCAAGGATAAAAGGGAACCGACAGTTTCAAAAATTACTCCATGTCTTGCCCTGGAATTAAACGAGATTTCTGTTAGATTAGGAAAACACACACAAGACTGTGCTCTTCCCCCATTCAAACCAGTTTTCTTTTTTTTCTTTTTTTTTTATACCAGGAAATCGGAGCTTCACCCTATTATACCGGGTTAATCACGCCCGTCCTTAAGTTAAGAATCGAGATAATGGAGACACAGGAATATCTACAAATTAATCTCACACGAGTCTCGAAACTGAGACTTTGAGGGGAGCCACAACTTCAAGACCGAGATTATTGTATAGATACAATTTTCAATTTTAGGCATTGCAACGAAAGATTTAACAAATGAGGAAATGTTGCCGAAATGATTACTAACGAGCCAAATAACGGAAAAGAACACAAATTACTTACTGAATAGCAGGCTCCGCAAAAAAAGGCAATATCCGACCGATGACAGGCAAAACGGCGGTGGCTCTTCCATGGTAGAAAACACCAGGAAAATTCCTGGCAGTGTGCGAGAGAAGCTTCAACACAGCAACAACTTCTCTCTCATTCACTGCAAGAAACAGAAACGAAATGCGGATTCACAGAATGCATACAGAACGTAGCAGATCATAGCAAGTGCATCACTCCAATAAAAGCTAGGGCAGAGGAAAAGAAACCTGAGGAAGAAGGAACGACGT